>CM051832.1:117241365-117779458 GCA_028451465.1 Erethizon dorsatum | reverse complement strand
TACCTCACAGAGTTGCTGTAAATATTAAATGAGTTTATATTTTAATGCAAAGCACTTTGAACAGTGACAGGACATAATAAATGCTATATAAACATCATCCATTATTATTTGATATATATATCTATATCAGTAAATGTTAAATTTTAGCCTGTGCAGATATGATGACACATATGTCACATGACAGCATCATTTTCAAGCTATGCAGGCAGCTAGGATGCCACGAGGTTTACAGATTATTGATGTATGGATGCCTGTTCTTTTCCATGCATCTTTGTATGAATCATGCAATTATTTAATAAATATTTATTGAGTTTCTACAATGGACCAAACCTTAAGAGATTACTCTGTAATGTTATGAAAGTTTACATTATATTAGAAAAACAACATTAATAATTAAATGTATGATCACTAATATGTAATTTTTTTAAGAAACCACAAGGGAAATATATAAAATAAAGGAACTATTTTAATAAATAAAATTTTAATAAATCCTTTAATAAAGAATTTATTTATTTATTTTTGTGGGACCAGGGGTCGACCTCAGGACCTCACGCACCAGCAGGTGCCCGTGCCGCTGAGCGATATCACTGGCCCTTTTTTCGTATGTGGGTTCCGGGAGTTGAACTCGGGCCCTGGCGCTTACAAGGCAGGCGTTTACGCCGCTGAGCCATCTCACCGGCCCCTAATAAAGGATTTAAAAGAGCTTTGAGCAAAGATTGAATGAAATGAAGAAATAAGTTATGCAAGCTTGTGGAGAAGATGACTCAGGCAGAGGGAAGAGAAAGTATGAAACTCTTTGGATTGAGTGTGCTTGCCTGGATTGAGGTATAATTAAAACTTACTTACAGTTGGAGTGGAGTTGACGGTCTGAGAGTGGTAGAGATTGCTTCTAAGTAGTCAGAAGCCATAATAAGGATATGGGATTTTATTCCAGGTGTAATGGGATGCCATGGCGTGTTTTAAGGCAGAAGAAATAAAAACCTGAGTTATGTTTTAAATACATAATTTTGTTGCGGTGTGAACCATAAACTATTGGAAGGCAAGATTGAAAAAAGGAGGATTGGTTCCATTATTTTAATAGTCAAGAGGAAAATGCTTATAACTTAGACCAGCATGATGCATGGTAGAAGAAGATATTTCACTCTGGGTATACAAGTAATATACAGGTAGAGTCAGTGTCTTTAGTTTATGCATGGATAACTAGTGTAAGAGGAAAAAGAGTTCAAAGATCACACTGCCTTTGTGGGCCTCCCTGAATAAATGCTTGGTATTATGAACTGGTATAGTAGAAAATAGGAGAAAAGGTTTAAGCTGTGTAGAGTTAGCATGGGTAGCAATTGAGAGCTTGGTTTTAAAATGTTAAATTTGGGGTGTCTGTTAGACATTGAAAGAAAGATACCTTATTAGCAGTTAGATACCTGGTCAGAATTGTAGTAAAGAGGGCTAGGCGAGGGGCATGAATTTTGGTGTCGGTAGCTTAAGATACTTAAATCGTGGAACTAGACTAGATTACTTCAAGTGTGAGCATAGCTGGGGAAAGAAAGACTAAATCCTGATATATCAGTGTAACAAATAGTAAGAGTGTCTAGTAAAGGAAAATGAAGAGGAAATATGGGTGAAAAAGAAGAATGGAGTAAAGTAGAAGCTAAAGGAAGAAAACAGAGGGAATAATCATCTATCTGGTAATATCAAGAAGTCAAATGAAATGAGTGAAAATTGACCATTGTTCTTAGCAGTGTTGTCATTAGTGAGGTGATCATATAATTATTCTTTAAACCAGTATACTTTTGAGAGTGAAAAGGGGACCCTGACAATAATTATTCCAGGATAATAAATATAAATCAGGATTATGCCAGTAGCATTCCTGAGGTCATTGGTGAACTTGATGGTCATGGTTTAGTGGGAACAGCTCTGACTTGGGAAAACAAGAAAATAACTCCTGAGCAGTTTTTTTGAAAAGGGGATCACAGAAATGGAATAGTAGCTAGAAGAGCGTACAGAGTTGGGAAGATTTTGTTTAGAGCATTGGATGGACTGATCGGAAAGGTATAGATGCAAAATTCGATGATTTGGAACAGAAAATGGACCTTTTTAAAAAGGGCAAAGTTTTTGAATAGGCAAGGTAGGATGAGATAAGGTGCAAAAGCAGAGTACTTTTTAGCAAGGACCTTAATGGTTCAGATGGCATAACAGGGAACAAAGGTGAATGGAATGTGTATGTGTGTTTTGTATGTTGGTGAATGTAAAGATTGAGTCCTATTCTGATTGTTTGAATTATCCTGATGAAGTAGGAGCAAGGATGTCAGCTGAACATGATGAAAAGGGCCTACTGAAAACTAAGCGCTCAGGAAGTTGAGGGTGAAATAGTCACTTGGGCTTTGTAGTTTTCATGGAGAAAGAATTCGGAGAACTTTTTTTTTTTTTTTTATTTGAGAACTATATAGTCCCGGGCTGGCCTTGAACTCACTGTGTAGCCCAGGCTGGCCTCAAACTTATGGCAATCCTCCTGCCTCACCTGCCAAATGCTGGGATTACAGGTGTGTACCACCACGCCTGGCTCCAAGAACTACTTTGATAATAAATTTCATCATCAACTTTATGATGAAGATTTAGCTTGAGTTACTAATTCTTGAAATTTGTAGCAAAAACTATTTAATCCAAACCCATGATTTGGGAGTACTTCAAAATCTAGAGCACTCCGAGGACTGTCTTCATCTGACCGGTTACCTAGAAGGAGCCAGTGCGTAGCTTCTTGAGCAAGGCCCATTACCTCACATTTTAGATCTTAACTCCCTCTGTGTATCATTGTTTGGATTGTTTGCTTCAGTGAACCATGAAAATACATGAACAGTACTGTGTAGTGAGAACCAAAGACAGAGAACTCACAGGACTCAGCATGTAGTCAGAGTCATTACTGAAATGTATTATAATAAAGGGGTACAGAGAAGTCAGCTAAGGGAAGAGGTGCATGGAACAAGGTCCAGAAAAATCTAAGTGTAAGCTTCCAGTAGCACTCATGTGTTCATATAGAAAAACATGGCATTGTGGGAATGCATAGGAAATGTTGTCTACCTGAAGCTCCTTGGGAACTTGTTATCCAAGGCTTTTATTGCGGTCTGGTCACATATACACTCTCTGCCCATTATGTACCTAATTTCAAACTCCCATCAGTTGCTTATTATAACACCTATTTTTTGTGTGTGTGTGTGTGTGGGTACCGGGGTCGACCTCAGGACCTTGCACGCCAGCAGGCGCCCGTGCCGCTGAGCAATATCACCGCCCTTTTTTCGTATGTGGGTTCCGGCAGTCGAACTCAGGCCCTCGCGCTTGCCAGGCAGGCACTTACGCCGCTGAGCCATCTCACTGGCCCTTAACTTTGTATTTTAAAAAAAAAAAATTAAAGCAGTATAAATTCATCAAACATAACTTTATTTCTATGCTTTGTATTAAATATATATTTTAAAGAAAACTCGACTATTAAGTCATAGCTTATGACTTACATGACTCTTCAAAGAAATACAAACTTCCAAGTATAATTCAGTACTCATTTAGTAATTTCAGCTCCCATGTATTACTGGTCCATTATGTGTTTTTTTATTAGATATGGCAGATTGAATTTTATAAGAAAAATTTCTCTTTTATTCCTAATCAGCAAATATTTGGCATAAAGTTCTTTGTAATATCCTTTTATCACTTTAGATCCATTGATTCTGTAATGACTTGCCCTTTTTAATTCCTGAATTTGACATTATGGTATCTTTTTTTTCTTACTGCTAGGCTTACAGGTTTTCAGGGGTTTTGGGGCGTGTGTGTGTGTGTGTGTGTGTGTGTGTGTGTGTGTTTGGTACCGGG
Organism: Erethizon dorsatum; assembly: GCA_028451465.1. Classification (NCBI taxonomy): domain Eukaryota; kingdom Metazoa; phylum Chordata; class Mammalia; order Rodentia; family Erethizontidae; genus Erethizon; species Erethizon dorsatum. The sequence continues at coordinate 117,775,606 of CM051832.1, read as the reverse complement.
ACTCAAACTCAGGGCCTCACACCCCAGGCAGATGCTGTGCTGCTGAGCTACATCCCCAGGCTCAGGTTTTCAGTTTTATTAGCCGATTTAAAGAACCAGGCTTTTAGCCGAGTTGAATTTTTCTACTGTATGTTTGTTTTTTACTAACATTCATTTCTGTTCATATTTTTAATTTACCCCTGTATAAGTTATTGATGTAGAAACTTAGATCATTGACTTTCAATTTTTTCTTGTGGTGTATACACTTAAGTCTTTAGATTTTTTTCCCACTCTACATGTATTCTAAATTTGTTATATTTTTATTACTATTCATTTAAAATTATTCTCTAATCATCATTAATATTTTTGATCAGTGAGTTATTTTTGATTTATTTTTAAATTTATTTCTTAATTCCCAAACATTTGGGCATTTTCTAATTTTTAAATATTGATTTGTAATTTAAATTTACACTGAGAGAGAGAATCTATACTCTATATGTTTTCAGTCCTTTAAAATTTGGTGAGATTTGCTTATGAGCTAGTATGTAGTGTTCATTATTGGTAAACATTTCAGATAAACCTGACAAGAATGCTGTTGAGTTCAGAGTTCCTATATATTAGGTAAAGTGAGTTGTGCTAGTCACAGCTCTTTTTTTTTTTTTTTTCTTTTCTTTTTTGTCAGTATAGGGATCGGGATTGAAACTAGGGCCTTTACACTGATTATCCCCAGCCCAGTTTTGCTTTTTTATTTCAAGACAGGGTCTCATTACATGGCTGAGTTGCCCAGGCTGCAATTCTCCTCCCTAAGCCTCCCAGGGTGTAATATCTTTTTATATAATTGATTTCCTTGGTATTAGTTCAGTTCCCAACTATGTACTTTAAAAGTTTTCTCTATTTAGTTCTGTAATTTTCTGATCTATGCATATATAAATATGAATATATGTGTGCATATCTATATATGCATGCATGTAATCATATGCAATCAATGCATATCACTTGTAGTTGTTATAGTTTTTTATTTACGTGAAATGCCCCATTTCAAATCTATAAAATTTCTTAAAAATTTACTTTGCTGAGCTGGGGATATAGTTCACAGCACAGTGCTTGCCTGGGAAGCGCAAGGTCCTGAGTTCGATTCCTGGTACCAAAAAAAAAATCTACTCTGCCTAGCTATAGACTAGTTTCTATTGGATCTTATCTATATGGCATTTCATTTTCTTTCATTTACTTTAAAAATTTCTGTATTATTTGTATGGTGCATATTTGGTAAGCTTCATGTTGTTGTCTTTGTTTTTAAAACCAGTATGGCATTCTTGTCCTTTTAGAGTGTGCCCTTAGTTTATTTACATTTAATGTAAATATTGGTATGTTCTGGGTTAAATCTTTTATATTTCTATTCATTTGTTATTGATCTCATCTTTATTTTGTACACCTTTTTCTCAATTCTTACATTTGCTTGTTAATTAGACTTTCTTGTATTATTGTTATGATTACTTTAGAAATTGCAATATGTGTATAACCCTATTAAGATCTACTCAATATTTGTACTTTGTTCTTTAATTTTATCCCATGATATCATACTTCTATGATTTGTATATAAATTAAACATAGTTGTTCTTATTGCTCTTTCAACTCAAATTTATATTTTTATTCCTCTTAGGAATTCTCTCTTTATTGATTTTTTTCTATATGATATCTTTCTGAAAAGTTCTTTTATTTCTTAAATATGCTTTCATTTAGTTCTTTGATCTTATTTAAAATAGTGGATTTAAAATCTTTGTCCAGTAAGTGTGATGTTTGGGCTCAATCAGGGACACTTTCTGTTGGTTTCTTTCTTCAGATAGATGGGCCATACTTTTTTGTTGTTAAAAGCAGACAAATATATCAACTCCAGAAATCAGATCCCGCTCCTCCAATATGTGGCGATGTTGATTTGTATTTGTGGTGTTAGCTGTTTAGTAGCTTTCCTGAAAAATTTCTATAAATTTTGTATTGTTTGTTATATGTACCATTGAAAGCTTTGCTCAGTTAGCTTAGTGGTCAGTTAAAAACTGAAGAGAGATTTACTTAGATGCTCCTAGCAGTAAGTCTACTAGCCTTTGCAGATGTCCCCTGTGTGTGTTTGGGGATAACCTGAGAGCTCTCGCTGTTGGTGTACAACCTTTCTGTAGCTTTCACTAAATAGATACAACACATTTAATGCCTGCCTGAACAGTGTGTTAGAACCACATAACCAGATACCTATAGTCCATTTATCCTCAAAAAAATATTGAATACCTGTTGTGTGCTAGGCCTTTGTTTGGATAGACTTCTTGCAATAAATTACTATTATAATGTTAATGCTATTATTAATAATTTTCTGCTAGACAGTCATATTCATTTGGAGCAGAATTAAGAAATTCTTAGACTTTTACCTGGAGATTAATGTTACTTCACTGGTTTCAAAACCAGGTAGTGAATTTATATTTATGTTTAATGTCTGATTTTTTTTTTTTTTTTTTTTTTTTTTTTTTGGTGGGTACCAGGGGGACGACCTCAGGACCTCGCGCGCCAACAGGCACCCGTGCCACTGAGCGATATCACCGGCCCCTTTTTCATATGTGGGTTCCGGGAGTCGAACTCGGGCCCTCGCGCTTGCAAGGCAGGCGCTTACGCCGCTGAGCCATCTCACCGGCCCTAATGTCTGATTTTTTAAAACTAAAATCAAACCCAAGTATTTATGTTCCAACACCTTCGTAGTTTTTTGTTGGCTATATGGGTGTTAAACCCAGACATACCATATTTTAAGAGCTTGTCCTATGATTATCTGGAATTTGTCTTTAACTTGTCTACCTGTTTGGGATGAGTACAGTTTCTTAAATGAACAGGTGCTATTTTTCTCCTAGATACGATGTCTGGACGGTTGGCCGACAGCTTAGTCTATGCCGTTTCTTCTATTGTCTTAAATAAGCTACTAAAAAAAGAAAAGAAAGGGGGAAGGGAAGGAAAGAAAAGAAATAAGAGAATACTTGATTTTCCTAAAGGGAAAGGGGTTTAGCCAGTTTTCATCAGAAAGTAGCCCCTTTTTATCTAAAAGTGTCAATAAGCCCCAGAGATATCTGCTTATACTTTTACTGGTCAGAGCGTGGTGGTGTGGTCACCTTCCAGTTGAAACATGTAAGCTGGGAAAGTAACATTATTTCTTTTCTGTTTTCTGAGTTATAGTGTATAGTAGTAATAAATGTGAAGCCACGAATGTAATATAAATTTTTCTCCTAAGCCACAATAAAATCTGGATGAAATTAAGTTTTTTATCTTTATTTTTTAGTATATATTTGTTGTACATGTTGATCACATTCCTCCATAGGGGAATTTGCACCTAGTACATGATGTACCTTGATTCTTTTTTTCCTATTCCCCTCCCCTCCCTTCAACCCTTTTTCCTCTCCCCATTTATTAGAAGTTGTTTCCATTTTTTTCTTCCATTCTTTTATTTCTTTTCCCTCCCTCTCTTGCTCTTCTTCCCATTTGAGGATGTTCTTTCTATTTCCCTATATAGTATCTGTCCTCCATTATGCTTCTTATTTACCATTTGGGTTTTTTCACACAAGAGAAACAATGCAATATTTAAACTTTTGTCCAATTTATTTCACTTATGATTATTGTCTCAAGCTGCATCCATTTTTCTACAAATGACTCTTAGTTTATCCTTCTTATACAGTAGAGTAGTGCTTCATTGTATATAAAATACCATATTTTCCTTAGGCATTCATCTTTTGATGGGCATATTTTATTGAGTTAAGTACGTTTCTAATGATATTTAACATGTAATTAATATAAAAGATTATTAAGGAAATATTTTACATTTTTCTTTTGTACTAACTCTTCAAAATCTGGTAAGTATTTTACACTGTGAAAGGCCTTAATTTGGACTAGCTACATGTGAAGCGCTCAAAAGCCACGTGTAGCTAACGGCTGCCTTATTTACTATTCACAGTTCTTTGTTTTCTTTACTTCTCATTTACAATATATTGAATTTTTATCATGCACATCTGCAGGGATCAGGAAATTACTTTACCTGAGATATTTTTTCCTCTGCCCTAAACACCAGCTTTGCTTACTGAAAGAAATCTTGTCCTATTTCTTTTTTGTTGTTGTCACGATGGCGGTTGTTGCTCATAAGAGATTTAAAGGTCTCCTGAATTATCCATGTACACACCAATATGTTCCTGCCCCATTCCCCTCCCTCCTGTGGTACTGTAAATCGAACCCAGGGCCTTTGCACTGAGCTGCATCCTTGTCCCTTTTTGTTTTTCATTTTGAGACAGGGTCTCAGGAAGTTGCTAAATTGTACCATTTGGGCTCAAACTTTCAGTCCTCTTTCCCTAGCCTCCCAGAGTGGTGCAATTACCAGAGGGATACCAGCACGCCCAGCTTCCAATGTGTTTGTTTATTAAACAAAATAGTGAAAAATATATGAAGACAGTGTCCTCTGAGGATCAGTTCCACACGTCCCAGATAATTGTCTATCCATTGCTTAACCTTTCTGTGTCCCTGTCTGAATTCCATCTTACTTTTACTATCTCTTGAAATGGTCACATTTTTAGGGGGGGGAGAATAATGGGGGGTCCAACACAGAACCTTGCGATCCAGCCAGGCGCCCCGTGCCGCGAGCGATTATCACCCTGGCCCTTTTTTCGTATGTGGGTACCTGAGGAGAGTCGAACTCTGGATCTCGCACTTGCCAGGCAGGTGCTTATGCTGCTGAGCGCTCTCACCGGCCTGATTTTTCACATTTTTGAAACCATCTCTTCTCTGCCTCAAATGATAATTCTCCTCTCCTTTTTGGTAACCTTTGAGCAATATAATTCACTGTTATTAAGTAGTATTACTAAGGTAATATTATTTAAGTAGTATCATGATTACATTATATTATTGAAAAAATTAAATGGAAATTATTACACAACAATGGCAAAAAGTTTTTTCGTAATTTATCTAGTTTGGGCTGCAATAATATGAATGAGATTTATAGACATCAGAGAGGAATCAGATATTTTTGTTTTAGAAAAGTAGGGCCTTGGAGAACTGATATCAGTTTAAATCCGTAAGAATAAATCTAGAAATATTTAGAATAGAAAGATGTAATTGGTATATTTAATCTCTTGTGCTGAGATTATCAGTCCATCTCTGAATTTAAAAAAATTTGCAGTCTATTATTTTTGTTAACCCAAATAAAAATGTTTTCTTTTCAGAAAATTTTTCTCTTTATTTTCAATTGTTACTATGTTGGTGTCTGGATTCAGGATCATGCTATAACTTGAGAAGTTAAGAAGATGAACCAACAGTGTATTGGGTATAGATTTCTGTAAAGAATAGTGTCACCATCAGTCATAATCTAAAATGTTAGTTATTGAAATAAAGCTAACAGGGAAGAAAATTTCATGAGACATTGTAAGTTGGGATGGCCACTTTTATGGCTGAAATTAATACACTTATTTAAAATATATAAAATGATCATCACTTATTTTGAATTCACATCTCTGTGTGACATGTTATAAGGAAAGAATATAGCATTAGGAATTGTTCATAATAATGTATTTCTCAAATATATTTATATTTAGTAAACAAAAAAGGTACATCCTTTACCTTTGTAAACAAGTTAAATAAATATTTGTGTGTGTATATGTGTACGTGTGTGTGTGTGTGTGTGTGTGTGTGTATATATATATATATCGATAGATAGATATCACAGTACTGGTTTCTATTTTATTAGGCAATGCTAATATTTTTTAATGCTGATATTTTTAATGAATAACTGATTTACCTAAAAAAAATTGATGTTATGCAGTGTGACAGTTTAGAGTTATGTACTAGGAATCTCATTTCCTTGAAAAGTATCTGTTTGTATCAAATATTTCTATTTGGACATTAAAATGACTTCTTTTGAAGCAGAATTCATTTGCATTGGTCATACAAATATATATTTTCATGTTTAGCTTCAAAGCAAATGTTGAGGCATCATTCTTGAATTATAGCATAAAATTCGACTTTCAGGATTACTGCAAATTACTATTAAGAGGAAAACAGAAACTTCTGCAATTACCTGAAATTTTAAACAAATACCTTTCCATAATTAAGTCACATTTTTATGTGTATGTTTATTGTGATGAATGAAACAGAAGAGAGCCATTAATATTCTTCCATGACAAAAAAGCTATCCAGAGACCTAATTTATCTATTTTTAATTGTTCCTTAGTCATTTCTCTGCAGCATCCATGTACTTTGACTCTGTCATTGTTACCTGCAATTTTTCAACTGCCATGTGAATAAAATCACTGATGATAAGATTAGTTGCTAAAGTTAGTATTCAAATATTTGATGTGCTAAGAACATTCATTAAGAATGTTGTTTTTCGGTTCTGAGCTTGCTTTATTATTATCAAATGTTCCAATGTTGTCTGATTACTGAAGTCTTCCCTTTAAGTCTGACTTCCCATTTTTTTAAACTATATCATGAAAATTTCACTTGACTCACTTAAAACTTTAAAAGGCCTTTTATAGGCATTTTAAATCAAGTTACATTATTTGGTGTCCAGTGGTATTAAAATGGCTATTATTTTTCACTTGGTTGAAGTATATTGGATGTGGAAAAATTTGTAATTTTTCAACAGGATTTTTATTAGGATGATATAAATTATTCATGTTTCCATTGAAATCTTGAAATCCTTGGTCCAAAGTTCTTTAGTCTTTTACAGCCTTGTGCGTTTGTCACCTGCAACAATATAACAGAGTTAGAAGAATAACACCTCTGCACAGACAAGCTATTTTCATATTTTTAGAAGAAATCAGACTACATTTATCTGAGAAAAAATTTATTCTTTGATTTTAGTATTCCTGGAGTTCATGCCCACAAATTATTACTACTGTAGGGTACAGGTGGCATTTTCTTCAGTAATGCTAAAGCATTAAAAAGATAACTGGCATCTTTTACAAATGGGAAGGGGATTTAGAGATAGAGGGGGAGGGGGTGGGAAAGGTAAAGTAAGCAGGATTAAGATTTAATATGTACACGTGCTAACTCCCCAAGATGCATGTATCGCAAACACGTACTAATAAAAATATAAAAGGCACTGGCTTTTCTGTCAGTGTTGATGGATGTATGAATGCGCACACACACACACACACACACACACACACACACACACACGCACCAGTTTCAGAACACATGGAAAAGGCAGTATTTGAGGAGATGATAAATGAAAATCTGAATTGAAGAAAACATGTCTTGTGCAGGATAGGTAAAAATGCCACAATCAGTATCACCACCACCACCACCACCCTGAAAGTCCATGGGGAGCAAGAAATGGAAGGAGCCTTGATCCCTAACTGATCTCGTGGAGTAATTTACCCCCCATTTGTGCTTCATAAATTTAAAGTTTTAATTTTTGAGAGCTGGAAACAGTACTGTGATGAAATGCACACTCTTTATTATTCATATTTAGAAGAAATGAGCAGTTCTTTGTTATTTGTAGCTTTGAATGAGACAGCCTCCATTCAGGGCCAAGAGGGAATTGCATTGGAGGACGGTTTAAACAGCAAGCTGCAACTTTAGGGAGCAGTTTATGTGACAAGGAGGCTGGGGTGTTTGAGGTTTTTTTCCTGTGAGCTGGCTGTTTGAATACGGTACTTCTCTGGGCTCCACTGCACAGGGGCTGGCTTAACTCCTAACGTATCTGGACCTGAGCAACCAAGGCAGACGCAAAGTGGCCCGCAGTGTGAAAGCGAAAAAGTGAAGTGGGGTGTAAGTGGATCTACTCCTTAAGGTGAGGAACTGACCAGCCTCTAGCCAGGGCCTCAAAATCATGTTAAAATAACATATTTTAAAAAGCCCATTTTATACCTGGACCAACCAAGGTAAAGGAGTTCTGTTAGACCTCAAATGGTGTATTTGAGGCAAAGAAAAGAGTGATACTACTAAATGACTAAAGGAACAGGTCACATTAAAGATACATCTGTATGAACCTAATAGTATAGCCTCAAAATATATAAAGCAAAAACTTAATGGAATTGTTTGAAGAAAAACTTCAAATTTTCTTGCTAACATTCACAACACAGAATACTTATGGCCTGTATATATGTGAATATTTTCCCTGTACCGAACAATTCTCAGCAGACAATAGCTGGGTGGGCGTCTTATAATTTAACTCAGTTCTGACACTATTTGAAGATTAGATAAGATTCCACAAGTTCAGGGCTCAGTGCCATAAGCCTGTTCTCCATTTCAGATCATAATTTTCACAGTTTTCTGGTTGCAACCTGTACTTATGAGCAATTGGATATAAATTGGAGTTCCCATTGCTTCCTTCTAGGGTTTGATTTTTTTTTTTTTTTTTTTTTTGTGGGTACCGGGGGTCGACCTTAGGACCTCGCGCGCCGGCAGGCGCCCATGCCGCTGAGCAATATCACTGGCCCTTTTTTCGTATGTGGGTTCCGGGAGTCGAACTTGGGCCCTCATGCTTGCCAGGCAGGCGCTTACACCGCTGAGCCATCTCACCAGCCCCTAATTTGCTAAGATGGTTCATAGAACTCTGAGGAACACACTTACCATTTTATTACCAAAAATATCACAAAAGTTACAGATGTATGTAGAGATGTATAAGATGACCTAATGGGAGAAGGCTATGGAGCATCCATGGTAGCCATTCCCTAGCCCCTGCACATATTCAGCAACCCAGATGCTTTCAAAACCAGTCCCTTTGGCTTATTATGGAGGCTTCATTTTGTAAGCATGGTTACTGAGATCGTCCACCATTGGTGATCAACTCAACATTCAGTCCCTTTCTCCTCCCTGGAAGTTGGGAGTTGGAACCAAGAGTTTCACCCTCTATTCATGTAACTTACTTACTTGCAACCACATCCTGAGGCTATCCAGGAACCCACTAAATCACCTCCTTAGAAAAGAAAAGCTCCTGTCATCCAGGAAATACTGTTAGATGCTCCTGTCACTCCAGAATTTCCTAAGGTCTTAGAACTCTGTATCATGAATTAGGGTTAAAAATTAGACATTTGAACAAAAGATTCTTCTGGAACTCCATCTACAAAGGTTTTAGGAGCTTTGTCTCAGGAACTGGGAACAGACACCAAATATGTGGGATTTGATTTTGTGTTTTGTTTTTATAGTACTGGGGAACCTTCACACTGATCTATATCCCCACCCATTTTTAATTAAAAAAAAAATTTTTTTTAGACAGTCTCTCATTGAGTCGCTAACTCGCCCAGGCTAGGGTCAAACTTGCAATTCTTTCGCAAGAATGCTGGGATTACAATGCATCACTACGCCTGGCCTATATTTGTTCTTACATTACAATATTGTAAATAGGTAGAAAATGTTAAAGAAATTTCTCTCAGAAACTGATATAACAAGGAGATAAAAAATAATAAAAGTTGTGATATAGATTATTTGAATAGCAGTTGGTCTTAGTGAATTTCATAATGACCAAATGGATATCAAAGAATGAATGGTTGTGTTCTGTGGCTACATTAAATTTAGAACTCAGTAGCTAATTGATGCCCAGTAAATGCCCTTCCTTAGAAACTGGGGGGAAAAAAAAAAAGCAGTATACTTTATGTAAAGTTTTTAAAAAGTGACAGTGGAAATTGAGAAATAACAAGGAATGATAGTAAAAACATGACATAATACTTGTTGAATGTAGCTAAGATGTTATTATAGACAGTTTCTTTTTGTTTTGTTTTGCTTTGTTTTTTTGAGACAAGGTCTCACTATGTAGTATTGGCTGGCCTTAAACTTGCTTATGTAGCCCAGGCTCGCCTACAACTCACAGCAATCCTCTTGCCTCAGCTTCCCAAGTGCTGGGAATACAGATGTGTGCCACCATGTCGAGCTATTATGGGCAGTTTTTAACCTTAAATCTTTATATATATATATATATATATATTATATATATATGAGTTATGATGGAAAGTTACCAAGTTAAGTATCTATCTTTAATAAGTTATAAAAGAATACATAAGTAAATAAAAAGCAAAAAGGAAAAAATAAAGGTATAAAAAGAATGTTATATAAAATTACAATAGAGAGTCTCAACAAAACCAACAGCGTTTTATTAAGCAAAATGTTTTATTTATTTATTTATTTTTTTGTGTGTGGGTACCGGGGGGGTCGACCTCAGGATCTCGCGCGCCAGCAGGCGCCTGTGCCGCTGAGCAATATCACCGGCCCCTTTTTTGTATGTGGGTTCCGGGAGTCGAACTTGGGCCCTCGCGCTTGCAAGGCAGGCACTTAAGCCACTGAGCCATCTCACCGACCCAAAATGTTTTAAAGATATACTCCAAACTTGTAAAAAATCTGGCAGGCAGACAAAGAATAGTAAACTGATAAACGATTTTATCAATGAAAAGAACATAACTGTATATAAGTAGATATTTAAAGAGACTGAATTTAAGAAATTATGTGACGATAAATTTTAAAACTATCCTAATGGAATGGGTTCTAGAAAACCTACAAGTTACTGTTATAGACTGACTTGTGTCCCCTTCAGAATTTTTGTGTTGAAAACCTAATCCCTAGGACCACAAAATACGAGTGTATTTGTAGATATATAGTCTTTTAAAGGCTGGGCCTTAAAAGAGTAAGTGGATTAAAAAGAGGCCCTTAAATGTGCTGTAGCCAAAATCTCACTGTGTTTAGAAGAGGAAAAAATTCAGACAGTTGCCAGGAACATAGGGTTAAGGACATAGGGCCTCAACAAGTAGGTGGCCATCTTCAAGCCAAGTGACAAGGCCTTAGAAGGAACTCAGACTGCTGACATATTGACCTTAGACTTCTGACCTTCAGAGCTGTGAGAAAACAAATTTCTATCATTTAAACCACCCGCTCTGGTATTTTGTATGCTAGGCCAAGCAAACTAATTTACTTACTGAAACTAACTTAAGAAGAAATGTAAAAAGAAATAAATAGACTCATAATCGTGTTTCAAAACCTTTTTGTTGTTCTAAACTCTCAAGGAAGAAAAAAGCTATTTAAATTAAATTTTCCTTAATGAGAGAAGTTAAATACTAAGGAATAAGATTTTGTTAGGCCCAGCTGAGCTTTGGAAGGCTGTACATTATTGTTATATCTAAGAATTTTTGCCCACTGCCAACCTCCTAAAGAACAAATTTGGCCCCTTTAGGAATGCAGGATGTGTAATTTTTAATAAAAATGTAAATTATTAGTTAAAAATCTTCCTTCTCTCTTTCATCTTCCTGAAAAACAGGACAGTTCCAGCTTGTTTTATAAGCAGATTTTACTAAAGCTTAAAGTAAAAGGAAACTCTTACCTCATTAAACAGAGAAAGTGTCCCAATAAATTTTATGAGGCTTGAATAATTCTATAAAATTGATACAGTTGTTACAAAAAATCAAACTGTAGGCCAATCTCCTTGTAATTTTCATTTTTCATGTATTCCATTGGTCTAGTAACTATTCATTTAGCAAACCTCTTGGGCTGGTGAGATGGCTCAGCGGCGTAAGCACCTGCCTTGCAAGCGCGAGGGCCCGAGTTCGACTCCCGGAACCCACATACGAAAAAGGGGCCGGTGATATCGCTCAGCGGCACGGGTGCCCACTGGCACACGAGGTCCTGAGGTCAACCCCCGGTACCCACAAAAAAAAAAAAAAACCTCTTGTGCCTCTGCCATATGGAAGTTACTGTTCTAGATACTAGCAATAACGAATGATGAAGACAAATCCCTGCCTTCTGGAAATTACATTTTACTTTGGGAACATGCTAAAAACCCAAATTCCTAAGTGGAAAAGAGATGATTCATTGTAGCAAATTCAAATGACATGGTGTGATAGAGAATGACAAATACATTGCTTTTGATTTATTGGACAGAAAAGGTTAAGATCCTAAATAACTTGCAAACCAACTGCAGCTAACAAGGAGAAGAGGAAGACCTTGAGAATGTGAATGAATCAGGGGTAAAGTGTTATTTAAAGTTGCTTTTGGCTACAAATAAAAAAGAAAACCCGACAATTGTACTTCTAATAAATAAAGGTTTTATTTCCTACACCAAAAATTCTAGAGGTTGGAAGTCCTGGACTTTAACAATAGCTGATCAGTGATCGCAAGGATATAGAAAACAGCCTTGGGCCGGTGAGATGGCTCAGCGGCTTAAGCGCCTGCCTGGCAAGCGCGAGGGCCCGAGTTCGACTCCCGGAACCCACATACGAAAAAGGGGCCGGTGATATCGCTCAGTGGCACGGGTGCCTGCTGGCGCACGAGGTCCTGAGGTCGACCCCCCGGTACCCACACAAAAAAAAAGAAAACAGCCTTTAACATGGGACATTGTTCAAATAATATTAGTATAACTGACATTCTGTAGGTATCACGTCTACACTGGCAAGAATTGAGACAGACAGAGAGCTTATAAAAGTTTCTAGAAGCTTGATCCACCAACCTCTGCTTAATCTCACTGTCCAGAACCTGATCACATAACTACTGCTGCTTCTGGGGAGCCTTGTGATGCTAAAATCAGGATTCTGTTAGTAAGAAAAAGAATGAGTACATAGGTATTAGTGATCAGCTAGCATTAGGTGCCAGAACTGAGGTGTGTATAATCTAAGAAATGCAAACTATTCAAAATAAAATAACACATCAATGTAACCTATCACAGCAAATCAAAGGAGAAAAAATGTTTGATCATCTCAGTAGATGTAGGAGAAATACTTTGTGAAAATCCATTCTCTCTTCATGACCAGCATTCTTTTAACCTATTTATTTAATGGTACTAGTGATTGAACCCAGGGCAAGCATTCTACCACTGACCTAATTCCCCAGCACTTAAAAAGCATTCTTCTAATAATAAAATGGAATTTCCTTAATCTAAAAATGTGTACGTGCCAAGATATTTGCATAAATATCATATTTACTAGTGAGCTGTGTCTTAGTTAACTTTTCTTTTTGCAGAGACACAATACCTGATGCCCACAGTTTAAAAGAGAAGACGTTTATTTTGGCTCACATTTCAGTCTGTGGTTGGCCAACTCTCAAGAAGAAACAGCATGGCACGGGGGAAAGGGGAGAAGAGCTGTTTAACTCCCTAGCATCCAGGAAGCTCCATAATCCAGTCACCTTCCCAACACATGAGGCTGTGGGGGCCATTTTCGATCTGAAGCATAACAAGCTGTTAGAAGATGACCTTTTAAGCTCACAAATGAGAAAAGGATATATATTATATATATGTAATATTGTACAGATGACCTTAGCCAAAGCATTAAGATAGAAGATAACATATACAGACAGGAACGGCAGAAATGAAAAGTTTCCATTTTTGGTGATGCTATTGTTTATGCAGTAAATCCAAGTGGACCCTTAATTATAAGTCATAAAACTGTTCAGCCACAATGCTAGATACATGATAAACACATGACAATTAATAGTTTGTAAAGGAACAATTACTAACTAAAAATTAAGTATAATATAAACTAAATATTCTATTCACTATAAATAAACCTAATGGACAAAATTATGGAAGTTTGGTGGTTATAAAATGAAGACCTAATTGATGTTAGTATAAATCATGTCAATAGACAGGAAGGTTTCATATTGAAAAGATACCAATTCTTCCCATAGTAATATTTAACTTCACCAAAATCTCCATAGAAATTTTAACATAATTTTCATGAAACTTTAAGGATTCTATAGTTTTTAGAGAAGAATAAACTGTGAACTTCAAAAGGCCATGTTGGAGAGGCAAAAATACAAACAGAATGAAAGGAATCTTACTTTACCAGACACAAAACCCTACCATACCTCCAACAATACATGAAATTAAATAGTGTAATATTAGTACAGTGATCAACATAGAGCCAGTGAACAGAATTTAGGTTCAGAAATAGAATACACATGCATGCATGCACGTACATATGAGGTTTGATTAAAAAAACAGTAAACATTTAAAATTTTAAAAACATTGTGGTAAAAGACACATTGCTGTAAATCCCCCTCACAATCTTCCCCCTGGCTTCAAACATACGCATTGTTCTTGCCACCTTCTGAAGTAGTTCTGGAAGTCCTCTTTTATGAGTGTCATTAGATGCACTTTAATGGCTGCTTCAATATCCTGAATTGACTTAAAACATTTACCTTTTGTGGTCATTTTGACTTTGAGGAAGAACCGTCAGTCCCACAGTGCCAGATCTTGTGAATAAGGTGGGTGAGGACGCATTGTAGTGTTTTTACTAGCCTGCCTCTGTTGGATGATACTCGGCATAGCATTCACCGTAGTTTTTGATCATACCTCTTATTTTTGTCTTAATAGAACATGTGTGGATTGTCATATCCTGCTTTTCCTTCAATCTGTTGCAATATCACATACCATGCAACCTCTAGAAAACTCATTTTACATTTGTAAAGGAGTGAGAGTAAAAATAATTTTGCTTTTATGGGCCTTTGGGGTTTCTCTCACACTTTGAAAATGACTGTTGAGAAGAAACTATAGAAGAGTATCTTCTGACTTCAGGATAGGGAAGGCTTTCTTCAGTGAGACATAGTAAGTATAAACTACACACATACACAAAAGATAATTTTTTTTTTTTTTTGTGGGTACCGGGGGGGTCGACCTCAGGACCTCACGCGCCAACAGGCACCTGTGCTGCTGAGTGATATCACCAGCCCCTTTTTCGTATGTGGGATCCGGGAGTCGAACTCGGGCCCTCGCGCTTGCAAGGCAGGCACTTACGCCGCTGAGCCATCTCACCGGCCCACAAAAGATAATTTTGATCCATTAAAGTAACAATCTGTTCACCACACAACAAGCAACAGTAAAGAAGATGAAAAGGTAAAATAGACTTTAAGATGATTATTTGTAACACAAGTATCTGACACAAGATATATATCTAGAATATAAAAAGAACTATTACTAATCAAATACCTCTTACAGGAAATTAGGAAAATTCAAATTATAGTTACACACCCCTTTACATCCATCAAATTGGTATAAAACAGTTGGTTAATGCTGTGTATTGGCAAAGGGCACAAAGTAATGAGAACTTTGCATGTACTGGGGTGGGCATAGGTTCTTGTAATGCTTTGGAGAGCAATTTGACAGCACCTGCTAAGTTGATGGTGTACATTTCTATGATTGAGCAATTCAGCTTTCAAAGTATACCTTACATTAAAGCTTACTAACTAAGGTAACACAGACCACTTGGAGATGCATCAATGTATGTACTGAGACCTTCATCCTAAACCTATACGTGGGGCGTGGGCTGGCCATGCTGCCCAGGCCAGTAACCTCTGGCTGCCACAAGTCGTACTCACTTACTTCACAGTGCTGAACAGATACTGTTTTTATATGTGCCATGATGTCAAAACATTTGGAAAACTCTCTCCTAGATACATACTTAAGATACTCATTTCATCAACATTCCGTAAAAAAATATGTTAAGGTAGGATTCTAATTTATACATGTAGAAAGAAAAAAATAGAAAGTAACCTTTAGGTAAGAACTATAATAATAATTACTATGAAGAGACCCTCTGACAAATGCTAATATTAGTGGGTGAAAACAGGAAAAACAGGATTCATGTACTGTAGTCCGAAAGCATTTTCCTTAAAATATTTATTAAATATAATGGGAAAGATTGTGATATTAGAGAAGATAACTCTGGCATAATGACTTAAGTGATGAAGGTAACACTACCAGTAAGAAGACATAGTAACATCCCTGGTCCTGGGGCTATGATGTGCTAGGAAAACTCCATATTATTTTCCATGATATTTTTGTCAAAAA
Source organism: Erethizon dorsatum (assembly GCA_028451465.1). Lineage (NCBI taxonomy): Eukaryota > Metazoa > Chordata > Mammalia > Rodentia > Erethizontidae > Erethizon > Erethizon dorsatum. Next base: position 117,759,852 of record CM051832.1, on the reverse strand, counting down.
TGTATGACCTCAGGGCCAGTGAGATAGCTCAGCGGCATAAGCTCCTGCCTGGCAAGCGCGAGGTCCTGAGTTTGACTCCCGGTACCCACATAACAAAAAAAGGGCCGGTGATATCGCTCAGCAGCACAGGCGCCTGCTGGCCTGTGAGGTCCTGAGGTCGACCCCCGGTACCCACAAAAAAAAAAAAAAAAAAAAAGACCTCAGTTCAGTCAGGAGAAAACATTGGACAAACATTTTGAGGAACATGTGACGAAATAACTGGTCAACAATGTCAAAATCTTACAAAAAGGAAAGAATGAAGAAGAAATAAGCTAAGGGGAAATAAGTAAATACTATTTAAAAAAAAATGTGTCACTTTGGATATAAAGGAGGGACTTAGGGAGTACATTGAAGCTACCCAGAGCTGTCTCCTTGAGCAACCCCTGACTCTGGAGGTCAGCCTCAATTCACACTAAACATTAGGTAAAATCAAAATGCCTGAAGCATGATGCAGACAGGAAAAAGCCTTTTTTTATTTTTTAAAATTTTAATCTTATTAATACATGGCTGCAGTACATGAAGTTTACATTCATCTTGGGGAGTAAGTACATGTACATAACAGCTGTTTCTTTTTTTAATCCCCTTCCTTTTCACATCCATCTCTCCTCCTCTGTCTCTAAATCCTCTTTCCCTGTTTTCATTCTTCTTGTTGTTATTCTTAGCTCATGTTTATGACATGTAACATCCACATTCATTGTGGGTATTTAGAACCTGTACTTGGCATATCTTAAATCTTCTTTCTTCTCCTTTTCCTCCCCCACCCTCCCACTCAGTCTCTAGACCCCTTCCCATTTGCAAAGCAAAGATACATCCCTTGTTTCTTCTATCCATCCTGATTTTGCTTTTTGTTTGTACATTGCCGTACTCAAATGAGAACTACCATGTGGTATTTAATCTTGTGTGTCTGATTTACTACACTCAACATTGTGTTTTCTAGGTGCATCCATTTTCCTACAAATGTCTCAAATTTATCCTTTTTATAGCCAAGTATTATTCCATTATTTACAGATACCACATTTTCTTTGTCCATCTGTTGCTGGGCACACTGGCTGCTTCGAGGATTTGGCTATTACGAATTGAGCTGCTATAAACATTGGTATGCATGGATCACTGTAATGTGATGTCTTCAGCTCTTTTGGGAAGATACCTAGAAGGGGAATAGCTGGATCATATGAAATTTTTGATTTTAGTTCTTTGAGAAATCTTCATACTGATTTCCATAATCATTGTACTAGTTTACATTCTTGCCAACAATGGAGAAGGGTTCCTTTTTTACCGCAGCCATGCCAGCATTTGTTATTTTTTGACTTCATGATGATTGCCATTCTTTCTTATGTAAGATGAAATCCTAGTGTTGTTTTAATTTACATTTCTCTAATGGCCAGAGATATTGAACATTTTTTCATATGTTGGCCATTTGTACTTCTGAGAGATTTCTGTTCATTTCACTTGCACGTTTCTTGTTGCATCTTTTATATTGGGTGATCTAATATTTTTGAGGTCTTTATGTATTCTAGATATTATCCCTCTGTCTGAGGGATAGCTGGCAATAAATTTTTACCATTCTGTAGATTGTCTCTTCACTCTACTGATTACTTTGCTGTGCAGAAATTTTTAATAAGTACTTGTTGGAGAGAGACATCCTGAAATAAATAGACATTAGTTATATAGCACCTGTTTTTACCAATTTAATATGTATAATAAAAACATCATTTAAATTTAACATTTGATGTTGGGTCTGAATTGTTTTATTTCAGTGATCATTTATTAAAATCCTAAATAAATTTCTGTTTGATCATTGATAACTTCAATCCCCCTTATTAATTTCTTCATTAATATTTCAAGTATCTTATTCACAAATTATCCTACTATAGTTTTTTGTGTGTGAAATTTTAATTTTAGTTGATTTATAACAATTACATAATTCTAAGATTTGATACATGTATACAGTACGTAATTCCTGAATTAGGTTAGTTAATTAGCATATCCATCACCTGAAACAATTATCGTTTTCTGGTAGTAAGAACATTCAGAAACCTCTCTTACAGTTATTTGGAACTATCCAATAAATTATTATTAACTATAGTCACCCTGCTATGCTATAGAACACTAGAATTTATTTTTTCTTTCTAACTGTAATTTTGTAATGCTCAGAATTGAGGGGTTTCTATACAATTTGATAGGGACAGGGAGAGAAAGAGTACCTTTGCCTTTGGAATTTATTGTAAGCTAATTAAAATTATATGTTCAATATGAGACCCTTTTGATTTTCAGTTTGTCTTTGTGTTTCTTATCATATGTACCTTAAATTTTATAAAGTCCATTAGGATTTTGTTTTTTAATACAATATTACCCAAATGTAATGTATCCCAAGATGTAACCATTTCATTTGCATTTAACTATTTTGAAAGTATTTCAGATATGTGAATTATTGTTTTAAAGCTGTTAAAGTATTCAGAAAATACCTCAGACAGGGGGCCGGTGAGATGGCTCAGCAGCTTAAGCGCCTGCCCTGCAAGCGCGAGGGCCCGAGTTCGACTCCCGGAACCCACATACGAAAAAGGGGCCGGTGATATCGCTCAGCGGCATGGGCGCCTGCTGGCGTGTGAGGTCCTGAGGTCGACCCCCGGTACCCACAAAAAAAAAAAAAAAAAAAACCTCAGACAACATTTGGAGTTGACCCTTGGAGCTGTTTCTGAAATGTTCCTCTGTAGACTTTTTCTAGAAGTAGATTTCAAAGATATACACTGTGAAAAGCAACTTAATACATTGGAAATTGGTATGAATACGAAGAAAAGGACCAACAGCATTAGGTACATAAACTAGAGTCACAAATTGAAGTTAATATGCAGAATACCCTGACATTGGAAGAAGGCGTGATCTTTGTTTGATATTCTAGTACTCTCATATTTCCTCAGGTGCTCAGTCCTCAGTAAACCATGGTATTATTTTTGTGGAAAATATAAGAAATTTACATTTCTTATAGAGTCCACAAATCCTTATCTGTAGAAATTTGCAACTAGGTATGTTTTAGATTTCAATTTTCTGGATTTAAAAAGGATAATGCAAAGAGGAGCAGTGTTTGAGCCCAGGAATTCAGGGCTAGCCTGGGCAACATAGCAAGACCCTATCTCTTAAAAAAAAAAAAATAAAGAGGGGTTATTGTTTAGATATATTGTATAGTAACTCCATCAGGGTTTAGCACAGAATCACGTAATTAGCACGTTAATACTTTTACAATAATACGTATTCATATAAAGTGATATATATAGATAGATAGATATGGCATTTATATATAAAGATTCTATATCTGTATCATCTCTGTATGTATATATCTATACCTGAATGAGATCATCTCAGGTTCTGGTTTTCCTGATAAATGAGTGAGAAAAAAATGACTTTTTCAGAGATTGTGGTATTTTAAAGTTGCAGATAAGAAAGGGTGGACCTGTGTACTAATTGGAGGTAAGAAAAAACACATGAAATGAAAAATTAAGAGCTGTGGTCTTGCCTTTAGAACAGTGAGAGTTAATAGAGTTTCCATCTGCTCGCACTGCTTGCACTGTGAAGATCCATATTCAGTTTGAAGTGAGCGAGACTAATGCCAGTGAGCCCAATTGAAGCCCAGTGTATTGGTCACAGGAAATAAATAGAGGCGTGTGGGGCAGAGTGGACAGATTGTGGAAGGTTTGAATGTCAGATGTGAAAGTTGTGACAATGTCAAGATTCACAAAACTTTTTTGACTAAAGAAATGCTATGAAAAATAGTCTTTGTGGAAAATGAATATAACTGATAAAAGTTGATAAGTTTATAAAAATGTATAAGCGTATAATTGATAAAAGTTGACCTAGTCATGTCAAAAGACAAAATACAACAAAATTAGTTTAAAAATCTAATTGGCTTTTGTTGGTGATTCACAGATTGGGAAATATCTGTCCAAATATTTAGAACTTGTGCGCTCATAAACTGAACAGAGGAAACTGGCTTCATAGACAGAAAGGGGTTAAAGAAAGCAGAAATGCAATGAAACCAGGGCAGTTGTTTGAAATTATTTTCCTTTTATGATTAAATGGGGAACTTCCTTAACCTGCCACCTCAGCTAAACTGGGCCTCTTTCAGTTGTCCTGAATCTCTTGTTTTTCTCATATTGGCCCATGTAAGAGTTTAGTTTGATTATGCCTCACTAGCACAAGTGACTCTAAGTCTAGTGTGGTCTGGTCTTTTGGGCCTAGTGCAGGAGCTCACTCCAAAACAATGGCCTTATAAATTTCAGAGGCCAAAAATGATTTTGAGATATATAGACTTAAGAGCCTAGAAAACCAGCAGCCTTATGGAAAAGGGAAAATTGTGAAGTGCTTCCAAGTGGAAGAGTTTAGAACATGTGGGTTAGTGAGAAATCTAAGTGGAAATACTTCATAATTGAATATAGAAGCAAAGGTATGTGTTGAATATTGAGAGCTAGAATGGGAAAATCACAAAATTGTAAACTTGTGTTATACTCATAGAAAAAAGTCATTCATTTCATTTTATGGGAAGCATGTGTCACCCAGCTAGTCCACCGTACTGTATATAGTGACAGCAGGACTAGGTCTTCTTGCCTTTGCATGGTGTTGAATGTACCATCTCTTACACCACCATCTGCAGTGGAAACTTTGATAGTGATAGAACTTGCTAGAGGGATGAGGTATGCATATGGGAAGGACAGGAGGAGCTTTGAAGAATGCTCACCAGTAGGGATGGCAGCAAAAAGGCGAGGCAACCAGGAAGATGGATGTAGTGTCAGTAGCCCAGGAAATAGGAACTTCAAGGAAGAAACAGGTGATCAGTTTTATAAAATCTGTGAAGGATGGGTGATTGGACTTTTATAAGAATTATGTTTATAATCCTTTGTGACTTAATTTCTGTAGTTGGGAGTGATGAAGGTGAAAGTCAAGCTGCAAATATTTATTGAGCATCTGCTTTGCATCACGCACTGTTCTCCAGGCATGTGACAGGGAGCAGAAATAAGTACTGTACCTGGCCACAGGGAGCTTAGAGTGAAGTGGGAACATTTGACAAGCATGCACACGATATTTTAGTCTCTTCTGCAGGACTTGTTAGTACAGAAAAGCTTTTCTAGCCAGGAATTCTAGCATTTAAGTAGCCTGACCAGACCCCCTTACCTGAGTATAGTCTTGGTCCTGACATCCTCCCAAGCAGGGGGAAGGAGAGGGAGGGGAGAGGAATATCAAGTGATAGATGACATTTGAGAAGCTTGTCATGAAAGGAAGAGGGATTTGGATTGTTCTGAAGTTTCAAAGTTGGTGCCCTGGCAAACTATAAAGTATTTTCTGTATGTGTGTTATAAAATCTGAACAACTCTTAGGACTATGGAAGAGCTGACATCATGAAAATGACCAGGTTTTTGTTCTTGTTGCTTTTTATGGTCTGTATTGGAGCCTCACAAACACTAGCTGAGCAGTGTACCATTAAGCTGCATCTCCAGCCCCAGTTCCAGGTTTTTACAACAGCGGTTTCTCCTTGTGGCACATAGGCAAGATAGCAGGGCCTAGGACAAACTGCAGAGACCCTCAGCAATATTCAGAGTAAAGAAGAAAACAGTTTGCTGTTGATGTGTACTACTCTTGGGTGGAGAGGTTATGGGATAGGTGTGTGTTTTGTAGAAATTTAGAATTACCTCACACTGTGCCCTATTTCTGTGAAGGCCCAACACCCTACTAAAATCTTCCTTCACTGAAATGGGTGGGCTGTTCCTGACCCCAAAGGGTCTCCTTGTTGGAGAGGAGTTGAGGAGTCAGGGATTTAAAACCCCTGCCGTTCACCATTTGTGAGGTAATCTAGTAGCCTAATCCCTGATGTACTCTTGATTGGTGAGCTTGTTGACTCTGAGCTTAGTGACTTTCCAGAGGGCCTAGAGAACAAGGAAGAATTACTCGAAAGGCTGTGGTCTCCTCTGCTCTTAGATTTTCCCTCAATTCCTATCCCATCTATTTTCTTTCTTCTTTGGATTTTTAAAATCCTCTGGCATACTGGTGAATCCTTACTTGGATTTTGTGTATTTTTTTTTTTTTTTTCATTCTTAAAAGTATACACATTCTGTTAATTATGTTGAGGTCAGAGGCACATGTTGCCACCTCAAAAGAATCTTGTGATGACAATATGGAGGGATCTTGTGATGCTGTATTGAACCAGACATGAAAATTAAATTTAAAGCACTGTAGTCAGGACTTAGAGCCCACTTTAGAAACTGCCTTTATTTGAATGAATAAACCTTTATTAAGTAAGAGTAAGAACTGACCATAATCTTTGCTTTCTGTGTTCTTTTGAGAGTATACATTTAGCCAAATGTTTGAAATTTTTATGTGAAAGCTATGACTCCTGGCCCATTTGTTGCAGCCCACCTCCAACTGAGCTTTGAGTTTATAACCACAGGTACTTATAACTGTCGAATAGGTGTCAGGAAGATTAGCTGCTAGGAGAATGAGTAGACTCAAGGCTCCAGATTGATCCAGACTGGGACTGGCAACTATGCAGAACAGAGAAATAGTTTTTTGATTTCCAAAGCTTAGATTTATTTAACATTTCATATGGACATTTTAGATTCTAGATATTATCCATATAAAAACAGTGCTTTATATTTTTCTTAGCTTTTAAGATACACAGCACTCAAATGGTAATAGACACATCATTGAAGAATTATAGTTGGAACACTGAAAGGATAAAAAATGTTATTTCTGTACTGTATAAGTTCTCACTGAAAGTGAGTTTTATTAGAAAAACCAAGTATATAGTAAACAATTCATAGTAATGTAACAATCACAAGAATTTCAACAAGTTAAAAAATTAAATTGAGAGGCACCTTAAGTGTATTTGGATTTCAAGTAGTATCTAATTATTCTTGGTCCATCTGAAAGGGAAATTAAAATTTTAAATAAAAGCCTGCCAAGGATGCCCACCAAGACCATGTGGACATGTCAGTGTCTGGACAAGCCTGATAACAGAACATTCCTTCCTTTGTGTAACCTGTGCTTGTTTAACTGATGGCCTTGCAGCATAACTTGAAATATTTAAACTCCCTTGGCAACCCGTGATGTCACCCAACCCTCCAATCATAACACGCTAAATCTACCTTTGTACCTCCCACTTGCTCTCCCTATAAAAGACCCAAAACCCTGCCGGGCGGGGCTGACTCTTTGGGAGAGATCCCAGTCAAGCCCACCCGTGTAATAAACTGCCTCCTAAACCTCCTCGGTGCCGTTTCTTCCCGTGTTTGGTCATTTTTTCTGTAACACATTGTGTAAAGATCCTGTTACTGCAAGTGCCCTTATGCTTCATTTCTTTTTTTTTTTTTTTTTTTTAGGTCACTTTTATTCAAAACCTTGTGTTTTGTGTAGAAAGAGTTTACCGTGTACCTGACTTTGGTGTCTGGGAAAGAGGAAGCAAATACAATAATGGCAGTACAGAGCTCCATTCCAGGTAATGTGTCATTTTCTGGGGTTATTTTTCATTGTTCCTGTTGTTTAAATATGTAGAATTTGAATATGAATAAAATCAAAGCTGTAGACTGAAAGAATGGTTTCTTTGTTAATCTTCAACACATTCTTTTTCTACACGCGATGCAAATGAAATTCACCTAAAATCAAAGCATAAAGTTCACTCTCAGCGCTCAAAGGGCTGCTGGAAAGGAGCAGGGCATCTTTCCCGACCTCCCTGGGGTCAGTGCATGCATTCAGCCTTCACCACTAATCCACAGCGTGGCCTTCGTGCGTTAAAATTTCCAAATCCCAGTATACCTGGCATGTAGAATTAAAATTTCCTTCCATGTTGCAGAGCTGATTTTTACCCTAACCAGATTTTCATGCCTTTTGGTAAACTTAACATTCAGTGCTTTTTGTAAGAGTTGCGATCAGTATCTTGAACTGTAATTTACTGTTTGAATAAGCAACAATGGCTGACAACTGATGTCACTAGTTTATGAATTTTCTTTATTCTTAGGGTTAAGAAATAGTTTTGATGACTGAACCTTATTTTATATCCTTCTTTTCTGCCAAGAAGGTTATCTTTTAACTAAAAAATATATTCGAAAAAGCCCTGTCCATGATTCACTAAAAGATGTTGAAATAAAGGAATGTACAGCTTAGCAGAGGTCATTTAAAGGAGAGGTCAGTTTGAATTATTGAGATTTAAATGAAGTAGAGAAACATTCTTAAATGCAGTTTAGCAACAATCTACAGCTTTGTACTTTTTTGAACATAACAAATAAAGCTAATGTAATGTACTTAAGAAGCTAAAAAGCTAGCTTCAGATCAGCCCTGAGTAGGTAACCTCTTTAAAATGAAGATAATTTTTACTTTACAGAGTTGTCTTGAGTTCTTATTTTTTATGTATTTTGAATGGCTGACATTAGTAAGGACTAGGATACTAGTGTATTCATACACTTAAGAACATTTTAATAACAAGGATTAAAATAAAAAGAACTGTCAGATATCCTGGTAAACTAATATACAAACCTGTTTTCATAAGTTTTGTGATCCGTAAGAGGCATTTTTACATACAGAGTAGAATAGTAGAAATCAGTGAAGATTAATAGCAGTATGCCTTTTACTGCAATAAAGCTTTAAAATTTAAACTTTCCCCTATATTTTGATCACACCTTGTATATTTAACATTGATCTTCTAATTATTCATGGTATAAAACTTTACAATTGCCAAAAAGAACTTAAAACTTTTTCTCAGATTTTTTTTTTTTTGGTGGGTACCGGGGGGCCGACCTCAGGACTTCGCGCTCCAACAGGCACCCGTGCCGCTGAGCGATATCACCGGCCCCTTTCTCGTATGTGGGTTCCGGGAGTCGAACTCGAGCCATTGTGCTTGCAAGGCAGGCGCTTATGCCGCTGAGCCATCTCACTGGCCCTCAGATGTTTTTTGAGTGCATGCATACCCAGCCAGTTTTGGATGTGTCATCTCTGGAGCCAACAGGACATTGTTACGCTTTATGTCTAGATGTCCCCTAGAGGCTCCTACACTCATAGGCAGAGCTTGTGGAAGGGGATTGGATTGTGGGGGCTTAGTGCTTTCTTGCTGCTAGGAGGTGGGGTCCGGTTGGCAGAGGCGTTGCTGTTCTAGAAGGTGTTGTGTTCTAGAAGGGTGCGGCTCCCTTCCTGGCTCTTTCCCCAAAGCTCTCTGCCGCTGGGCTGCCATAGGTGTGCAGCTCTCCTCCGCTGTGCCCCTCTGCCATGCTGTCCTGCCTTGGCACCAGCTGACTGTAGATGTGAGCCAAAATAAACCTCCTCTTTTAAGTTGTAGGTCTTTGGGGATTGTGTCCCAGCAGTGAGAAAGTGACTAAGACACACACACACACACACACACACACACACACACATACACATTTTTAAGTTATTATTATTATTAGTTCATGTGTGCAGTACATAATGATTATATTCATTACTGGGAGTTGGTACATGTATATATCTTAATTCTTTTTACTTCCCCCTCCCTTCCCCTTATCTCTTTTCTCCATCTCTCTCTCTTTTTTTTTTTTTTTTTGGTACCGGGAATCAAGCTCAGGACCTTGCACTTGCCAGGCAGGTGCTTGGGCTGCTGAGCTATATATCCCTGGCCCTTTCCTCCATCTCTTGATCCCCTTCCCACTTGCAAAAGATCTATTTTCCTGTTTCCTGTTACCCTTTATTTAGCTCTTTAATTTACTTATACTTTGGGTTTCTCATATAGGAGAAACCATGTGATATTTAAGCTTGTGTGTGTCATTTCCCTAACATTGCCTCAAGGTGCATCCATTTTCCTATAAATGACTCAGATTTATTCTTCTTTGGCAGAGTAGTATTCCTTTGTGTATAAATATCACATTTTCTTTATCCATTCATCTGTCAATGGACATATAGCCTGCTTCCAAGATTTAGCTGTTATGAACTACGCTGCTATAAATATGAGAATGCATTTATCACTGTAGTATGCTAGCATTAACTCTTTTGGGATGATACCTAGAAGGTAAATAGTTGGATCAAATGGGATTTCTAGTTTTAGTTTTTTGAGGAATCTCCATACTGATTTCCATAGTAGTTATACTACTTTACATTCCTATAAACTATGTAGGGAGGTTCCTTTCTCCGGTGCAGCCTCACCAGCATTTGTTATTATTTGAGTTCTTGATGAGGGCCATTCTCTCTGGAGTGAGATGGAATCTTAGTGTTGTTTTAATTCACATTTTTCTAATGGCTACCAATGTTGAACATTTTTTCATGTGTTAATTGACTGTATTTCTTCTTCTGAGAAGTACCTATTTCAGTTGCTCATTTTTTTGATTGGATCTTTTATATTTTGGGTGGGGGTCTAATCTTTTGAGTTCTTTATATATTTAGGTATAAGTCCTCTGTAAGCTAGATAAATTTTGGAACTGCAGAATTGAATTTCACAGTGCTCGTAGACACAGTGATGACATTGGTATTGAGGAGCAAGTATCTTTTAGGAATATGTGGTGGAATGAAGGGGTGGTTCAAGCCAGGGTTCAAGTCACAACTCAGTCTGTTGCCATTATAAAATACCCCTGAAATATGTGGGCCTAGCCAGATCTGTTTTTTTACTGCTTAATGCAATAGCCTTGCTGTATCCTTATAGTACTCTTGTAATTGCAGACTGCTTGAATTAATATTCACAGTTGCTCTTTCACTTAGATGGGGATTATTTCCTGGTAAATCCATGGTAGGCTGAAGATACTGTAAGTCAAAAATGATTGTTAATACCCCTAAGCTACCAAAGGTCACAGCACACAGCACACTGTGGAGTATCGGGTGTCAGCCCTGCTGGCGGCACGACCGACTGGAGCCCTGATTCACTGCTAATGCCCAGTGTTGGGAGAGCATCGTGCAGCACACCGCCATCCTGGGAAAAGATCAGAACCCGAGTGTGATTTCTAGTGAATGCTTATCACTCGTGCACACTTGTGAAATTGAAAAGCCATTGTTAAACTATCCTAAGTCAGAGACTGCCTGTAGTAATGCTCGCTGTAAGTACTTGGTATCTCCTTGCCTTTTGACTTTCTCTGCTGCTTTTCCTCTGTTTTGGTGTGATGCGGTTTCCTCAGCAGGAGGCAGAGAGAAAACAAGTCACAGTCTGACCTTTGCCTGGTGCTCACTGGGGCCTTGGCCGGGTGACTGCCTCTACCTCCACTGCCACACTGGCAGCTGCCCTTCTAAGTCACACCCTGTTCCCACGTAGGTTTCTGTCCAGAGCCCCTGAAACACACACTTGCACTTTGTGAAGCTGAGATGCCCTTTTTTACTGTCTGCATGCCACAGGCCTCAGTACTGGTAGTTGCAGTCTGTGCACTGAACAGTTAGAGGATATGTATTTAAGCTGGGCAGAGGACAGTACTGCCCCTATGTCAGAATAAACTGGAGTTGGAAGGCTTTATGATCCTCCCGTGGCCTCCCTTAACTCATACAAGTCAGTAAGTGGTAGAACCAGAACTGAATTCCAGGTAATTGGCCGCAAAATTCAAAGTTCTTTTTTACTATATTACAAACTTTAAAGTTTTAAAAAGTTGATCTGAGTTTAAAAGAACTCGCAAAACTGTGGTAGGTTTTAAGGTTATCTTTGCTTAGCGATCAGTACCAAATTCAGCTTACTGCTTTAGTCAGACCCTTCTTGATCTGTGCTCTTTAAGCTTGTTTGCTGTTATCCCCCTTAGTCCAAATTATTGAATTATTTTTTAGATAAGCCCTAGATTTTTTTTCTAAGTACTACTTTTCTTTCCTTTATCAGAACCTCCTTCTAACAGCAGACTCAGCCCTTGCCAGACTTCAGTAAGAGCGTCTGTTGTTCTAAACTCCCTGTGATTCTCTTGAAATGTTTCCTAAGCAGCCATTCATTGCACTCTTGATTCTTCTGTTGGTTTGGCTTTTCTCAAGCAGTGTTCACATTTTACTTTCTCTAGGATGTCTAGAACTAAATCAGATAGTGTTCTTTCTGTCTCCTGTTCAGCTTCTAGGTCTTTTAATAAATACCCATATATTTTATAATTAAAATTACGTTTTTCTTCTGTATATAATTTTGCTTTCTATTTATGGTAGCATTAATTCTTAAATCCTATAGTTACATAGCCAAGTAATCTTCTCAGCCTTTCCAAGTTTAATTCAAGTATCTTATTCTTCAGATTTCCCCTTCTCCATTAAAGATATTTCTCCTTGTGGGCTACCTTTAAATACCTCTTTGTTTTGATGAAGAGATAAGTTTTTCATATAAAATAAGAAGTGAATCCCAATCCCTAACCACGAATTTTTTTTGGCTATTGTGAAACAAAGAAAAACGGTACTTCATAAAATAGTAGTGTGTATATGTGCCCAAATAGAAAATTTTGAAACATTAACTTTGTTTGTTTGTTTGTTTGTTTAGTGCTAGGGATCAAACTCAGGGCCTCGCACATAACAAGCATGTACTGTGCCACTGAGCTTCATCCCCAGTCTGAAACATTGACTTCTCAGTAGAACTTTACATTCAACAATATAATTTCGTCTTTTCTTTGTTGAGTCTTTTGTTGCAATATAAAGACAATGTTAGAAGTAAAAATAATTAAAATCTAATTTTCATAGTTTTTAAGTTTTATGTTGTATTCTTATTTTTTCTAGCAAATCAAATTAAGTATTAAGTAACCACCATAGCCCCATTTAACTCTGTTTAAGTGACCATTTTTAATTATACAGTACTTATTATTTAAAATAATTATTTAGTCTCCTTAAGTCATTTTGATGTTCCAGTCATTGAATTATGATAGAAGCTTTTGGCTATCCATTCCTCTTCATTTTATGTGCTTTTGTCATTCTGAACAATTCATGAACACCCATTAAAACCATAGTACTAAAAACCTCTTTTTCTTCCTTTGTGATTGGGTAGTTCAAGGAGTATTGTGTTGTGAGCAGGAAATTGTGAATTTAGTTTTCATTCCTACCAGGTACTATTACAGGTTTCCTGATGGGTTATGAAGTACCTAATCCAAACCCCGTCTTTTTTGTTTGTTTGTTTTGGAAAAGCTTTGATTTATATAACAAGTCACTTTATTACAGAGTTCTTCCAAGTGAATATTGCTATATCTTAGCCCTCTTAAGTGAATGTTAGAACACAAGATGTTATCACCTTGCAAGAATCTAATCAGTGTATGCTTTATTCAACATAGTCACCCAGTGTTAATATATTCCATACCTAATAATAGAATAATTTAGTTTTCTGAGAATGTCTTATGCCATTAAAAGATTTAAATATTACAATAGTATGTAGTGTATTTGCCACATAAGTATAAAATCACATTAGGAATGTGTTTGGATTGTTAAGTAGCTTTCTGTTGCCAGATATTTAAATAATGACTGGATAATAAAATTCACATTTTTGAATTTATAGTATATCTAAGTATTTAACCATTGTATTGGGAAAGGGAATTAAAATGTAAAGGAATCAATAAATATTTACTCTACTATAGGTACAGTTTTGTTTCTTTTGTAATACTGCTGTATTTAGAAGATAGTTTCCAAAATCATGCTATTCTCTCTTTCTTTGTTGTTGTTTTTTTGAAATGATGTTTTGCTATGTTGTCTTGGTTGGCCTTATACTCTTGGGCTCAAGTGATCCTCCTGCCTCAGCTACCTGAGTAGCTGGTACCCCACATAATGTTGAAAAAGAACAAAGTTAAAGGATTCACACTTTCCAATTTCGTAACTTAACTACAAAGCAACAATAGCTGAGATACTGTGATTGTGACAAGGATAGCTACAGAGATCAATGGAGTAGAATTGAAGTCCAGAAATAAACTCATATATGTCTGGTCAGTTGATTTTGATAGAATTTCAAAGACTCAGCTCAGTGAGTACAACTAGTACTGGGACAACTACATGTCCATGTCTACATGCAAATAAATGGATTTGAACCCCTACCTACCTCACACACCATATACAAAAATTGACTTGAAATTGATCAAAAACCTTCCTATATGTAGGATCTAAAACTGTAGAACTTTTAGAAAAAAACATCATTGCAATTCATTGTGACCTTGATTAGGTAGTGATTTCTTAGATATGATACCTAAGGCATCGGTATTTAAAATAAAAACTTTGCACAGGTTTTTCTGGGAATGGAAGTATTTATCTTTCTGGAATAAATACCCAATAGTCTATGTAGTTAAGTGTCATATCATAACTGTGTGGTTTATTTTTAAAGAAACTGCAAAACTGTTTTCCAGAGTACCTTTATCAATTCGCATTCCCATCAACAATGTATGAGTGATTTATATATATATATATATTTTTTTTTTTCTTTTTCTTTTTCTTTTTTTGTGGGTACCAGGGGTCGACCTAAGGACCTTGCGCGCCAGCAGGCACCCGTGCCGCTGAGTGATATCACCGGCCTATTTTTCGTATGTGGGTTCCGGGAGTCGAACTTGGGCCCTCGCACTTGCCAGGCAGGTGCTTACGCCGCTGAGCCATCTCACAGGCCCCGAGTGATATATTTTATATCCATCCTTTCTAGCATTTGGTGTCACTATTTTTTATTTACATCACTCTGGTTTATAGTGACAACTTATTATGATTTTAATTGGAATTTCTTAATAGGTGTTGAATATTTTTTCATGTGTTTGCTATCCATATATCCTCTTTGGTAACATGTTTCTTCATATTTTTGCCCATGTTCTTAATGAGACTGTTTTTATTGACTTTTGAGGGTTCTGTATATATTCTACATGCTTGTCCTTTGTTAGAAATGCATTTTACAGATATTTTCTCTCATCCATATCTTGTGTTTTCATCCTTTTAATAGGGTCTTTTGTAGAGCAAATTCAGAGTTAAGTTCTGATAAAGTTCAGTCTATCAGCTTTTCCTTTTATGGGTTATACTTCTGGTGTTGAGTTTGATAACTCTTCAACCAAGTCTTTGATCCTGAAGGTATTCTCCTATTTTATTTTATTTAAAAGTTTTATGGTTTTATATTCTTATATTTACATTCATGATCCATTCAGAGTTAATTTTATATAAAGAATGAGACTTAGATTGAAGTTTTTTTCTTTTTTTAATTTTTCTCTCTCATCTGTAAATATCCAGATCTCCAGCAGCATTTATCTAAAAGACTATCCTTTCTCCAAAGAAATGCTTTTTGTCCCTCTTAAATAAAATGGGTATATATATTCTGGTCTATTAATGGGTTTTATGTGTCTGTCTCTCTGCCAATACTACACATACTTAATTACTGTAACTATATAATAAGTCTTGAAATTGGCTAAAATGATTTCTCTCACTTTATCTTTTGCTTTCCAAATAAGTTTTTTTGTTTGTTTGTTTTTGTTTTTTTTTTTTTGGTACTAGGAATCGAACTCAGGACCTTGCGCTTGCCAGGGAGGTACTTGTGCCACTGAGCTATATCCCCGTCCCTCCAAATAGTTTTATCTACTCCAGTTCTTGTGATTTTCAATATAAATTTTAAAATAATTTTGTCTGTTTCTACAAATTTGACTTCCCTGTGTTCTTTGCTAGTATGTAGTAGTATAATTTGCTTTTTCATGTTGATCACACATCTCTTGACTTTGCTGTACTCACTAGTTCAAAAAGTTTTGTTTTACTTTGTTTTTTAATAGATTCCTTGGAATTATCTCTACAGATAATAATGTGCCTGCAAACAGGGACCATTTTATTTTCCACCTTCCAAACTATATTATTTTTCCTTTTTTGCCCCTGTTGTACTACCTAGAATTTCCAGTATTATGTTGAACAGTGGTGGGGAAAGTAGACGTCTTTGCTTTCTTCTCAGTTTTAGAGAAAAGGCAGTCAGTTTTTCTTTGACCATCAAATGTAAGATTCATTTTAGGATTTCTGTAGGTCAAATTGCGTATATTTCTTCTATTCTTAGCTTTGTGAGTTTTTAAAATCATATGAGGTATTGAATTTTTTTCCATTGACTGATATGATCATCTGATTTCTTTTTCTTTAGCCTGGTGTATTAACCATATTCATATTAGATGGAGTATATTGACTGACTTGATTATTAAACAAGGCTGTGTCCCTTGAATATCTCTCACTTTAGTCATTATGACAGTTTATTTTATATATTACTGAATTTGGTTTAGTATGTACTTCAAGAATTTTAATATCTGTGTTCAGGAGAGTTCTGTTGTTCTGCAGGATTTTTCTTTTATGTACTTCGTCTTTTGCTGTGGTAGCTTCATAAAATGAATTCTTAATGTTTTTTCTTCTTTGGAAGAACTGTTTAGAATTGGTGTTCTTTTTTAAGTTTTAGGTAGAAGTATCTAATGAAACCATGTAGGCCTGTAGACTTTGTTTTGGGCATTTTAAAGTTGTTGATTAAATTACCTTAATAATTTCAGGGCTGTCCAGTTTATCAGTTTCATTTTACGTGAATAGTGGTAGTTTCTACTTTTCTAGGATTGGTCCATTTCTAAGTTGTCAAATTTATTTGTGTAGGATTTTTTGAAATATTTTTTATCCTTTTGTTGTCTACAGTAGCTATAGCGATATCTCTTGTATTATTTCTAATATTCTCTCTTTAGGTCTTTTGTCTTTGTCATTCTTGTTAGAGATTTGTCAATTTTAAGGATATTTGCTTTGCTTCATTCTTTTTTCCTGTTTTTCTATCAAATTTCATTGATTTGTATTCTTATCAGTGTTATGTCCTTCTGCATGCTTTGGGTTTAATTTGCTCTTCTTCTAGGTTCTTAAGGTGAGGGCTTAGTGGATACTTTGCTTCTTTTCAGATATATGCATTTAACACTGTAAATTTCTCTGTTGGCACTGATTTGATTGTGCTATATGAATTTTGGTATGGTGTATTTTCATTTTCATTGAAGTCACTGTATTTTTTTTTAATACTTCACTTGAGATTTCCTCTTTGACCCATTTGGATTATGTTAAAGTATACTGTGTTGTTTACAAGATTTAGGAGATTTTGTTGTTATCTTTGTTTTCACTTCTAATTTTATTTTATTATATTGAGAAAATATGGTGTGACTTTGATTGTTTTACACTTTCGAGGTTTTACTTATACCTTTGTAAGTTATATTTAAGGATAATGTTGTATCTTGGTAAGTGATGATGTGCACTTCAAAAAAAAATCAAACAACAACAAAACACCAACTCCCCCACCCCCACGTACATATTTTACTCTTTTTATTTATTTACTTATTTATTTTTGGAGACAGGGTCTCACTGTGTAGTTTAGGCTGGCCTTGAACTCACTATGTAGCCCAGACTGGCCTTGAACTCACAGTGATCCTCCTGCCTCAGTCTCCAGAGTGCTGGGATTACAGGTGTGCACCACTACACCCGGCTTATATTTTATTCTTTATATGTAGAGCATTCTAAAAATAACAGTCCAATTCTGTTGGTTGATGGTATTAAATTCTTATATGTCCTTTGTGATTTTCTTTCCCCTTCAGTTCTATCAGTTTTGTTTCACATATTCTGCAGCTTTGTTGCATACAGTTAGCATCGCTGTGTCTTGTTGCATTGAGCCTTGCATCATTGTATAGTTTTCTCTTTCTAGCTGTAGTAATTTTCTTTGCTCGGAAGTCTACTTTATCTCTTATTAATGTGTTCATTCTTGTTTTCTTTTTATTAGTGTTTGCATGATATCTTTTTCTACCCTTTTAATTTCATCCTACTTACTTATTGTATTTGAAGTGAGTTTCTTATATCTAGTATATACTTGATTCACATTTTAACTCTATCAGTCTTTTAATTGTTGTACTTAGGCCTTTTATGTTAAATGTAATTATGATTTTTTTATATTCTGCTTATTCTGTTTTTCATTTGTGTTTTCTTTTTCTTACCTTCTTGTGGGTGTTGAACATTGTTTAGAAGTCCATTTCCATTTATCTATGGTAGTTTTGGTCATATCTTTTTGCATAGCATTTTTGTGGTTGCCTTATACATTATAATGTATAATACCTCAGTGTATCAATGTCACCACTTTAGTACCTTGATGAAAGTATAGAAACCTTACCTCCACTGTTGTATAATACAGCTATCTTAAATAATACAATTATATTTATAATACAATTGCCTTAAATATTTTCTCCATACACATTTAGAATCACATCAGTGGTATAAGTTTGCTTCAACTACCAAATATTGAACTCAAGAAAAGAAGTCTATTGTGTTACCCATATTTTTGCTTACCATGTTCTTTTTCTGGCTCTCCTGCCCTTCCTCCCTCTGTTCCTTCCTTCCTTCCTTCCTTGTGTGTGTGTTCCAAGATTTTTAAAGTTTCCTTCTCTTTTATTGATTTTTAAATCATTACCTTTCTGTTTAGAGAATGGAATACCTACAGCCTTTTTGTAAGAGTAGGTCTGTTGGTAAGAGAATCATTTTTTTCCCATCTGACACTATCTTGCTTTCCCTTTGATTACTAAATAATGTATTTAGTGATATAAGATTCTAGGTTACCAGTTTTTTTTTTTCTTTCAATTCTTGAAAACTCTTGTGTGACATACTTCTACCTTTCATGATTTCTAATACGCAATCAACTATCATTTTAATTTTTTTTTTCCCTTTAGAGGTAAGGTGTTTGCACTGGCTACTTCCAAGGTTTGGTTTTTTGTTGTTGTTTTGGGGTTTTTTTTGGGGGGGGGGCGTGAGGTCTTTAATGTTCAGAAGTTATAGATTTGTTTTTAATTCTATTTGCCTTTTATTCAGCTTCTTGAATGTGTAGCTTTACGGTTCTTGCTACTTGGGAAATTTTCTGTTATTATTTCCTAAAGTATATTTTCATGTCCACCCTCTTCTTCCTGTCCTAAGAAACTCCAGTGATGTGAATGTTAGATCTTTTGTTGTGTCCCCATAGTTCCCTGAAACTCTGGTCATTTTTTTTTTTTTTCAGTCTGTTTTCTCTGTACTGTTCAGATTAGGTAATTTTGATTGTTCTGTCTTCTGGTTTAGTTATTCATCTTCTGTCTCCTTTGGCATTGACACTATCCACTGAGCTCTTTATTTTGATTACTGTATCTTTCAGTTCAAAAAACTTTGCTGAGATTTTCTGTTTCTTAGTTAGGCTATTTTTTCATTTGTCTCAGCATGTTTATAATTGCATAATGAAGAATTTTTTATCATGGATGCTTTAAAATCTTTGTTGGATAATGATAATATCATCATCTTCTCAATGTTAGCCTGTATTGTATTTTTTCATTTGGTTTGAGACCTTCTTGGTTCTTAGTATGAGCACTGGTTTTTGATGGAGACATGGACATCTTATATATGATAAGCCCTTGTATTTAATTTTAACTTTCTGATATATATATATATATATATATATATTGCTCTGACAAGGAAAGTGGAAAAAGATCATCTTATTACTGCCAGGTAGGAATATGAGACCAGGGTTTTTGTTCCTACTCAGGGTGGGGGACTCCTCATTCCTCCTGGATCTAGGTGAAATGTCTAACTCCCTAGCTAGCCTTCACTAATACCTCCTGGCTGGGAAGGATAGCAGTGCCTCATTACTGGTTTCCAGTTGGCTTCTATTTATGTGATTGGACAAAAGTTATGCTACTTCTCTGGATTTTCCTTGATACCATGCCAAAGGGAGGTTTGCCTCATTACTTATTTATGGGAGCAGAAGTCTAGGCTCTTCATGTAGTCTCCACTAATATCAAAATGTGGGGAAGGGGTGTGAAGGAAGCGTTACTGCTGCCATCCATCTGGAGTGGAAGCCTTCACCTCCTCTTTATGGTTCTCTGGCATCTCCATGACTGAGAGGATTGGGATTAAACATGGTGCCTCATGGTAGATTCGTGGTGTAGAAGTCTGAGTTTCCCACTCAGCCTTTGCTGAAGTGGGTAGAGGTAGGATCACAGTGTTTTCTGAGTGGGCATAGTTTAAAGGTGTTCTCTTTTGCTAGGCTGCCCTTTTCCTGGTCCATTGGCTAGAGAAGACTGGCTTTTATTGGTTCTGTTTTGCAGTGGTATTTCCTGGTTGTCCTTTAGCTATTGTCTGGTATGGATGAGGCAGTAAGGAAGGCAAGGGAACTTACCACAGTGTTGTTCCTAGAGTCCCGAAGTTCACAGTCAGTCTCCTCCTCATCTTTCTGAGCCTTGTTTTTTTTTGTTTTTTTTTTTGTACCAGGAATCGAACTCAGGACCTTGTGCTTGCCAGGCAGGCACTCTGCTGCTGAGCTATATCTCAGCCTTGAGCCTTCTTGTATTTGCTTTATATGTAATGTTCAAGACTTTTAGTTGTACTTAGTGAGAATAGGGAAAATTATGCCTACTCCATTTTCCCATCCATGTATGTTTAAAATAACCATCTGACTTACTTACTATCCCATAATAAAAGTAATCCTTCTTTGAGAATAGTTATGTAAACAGCCTTTAAAAATGTAGATCATGATGTCATGACCAGCTTAAACAAGGGTTTCTGATTTCTTTTCTTTTTTTTTTTTTTTTTTTTTTTGCAGTGCTAGAGATTGAACTCAGGCCTTGTGCATATTGGGCAAGCTCTTTACCAGTCCGTGGTTGTGAGATTTAAAGTATATTCAAACACCTGGAAAGGCTCTTTTTTTCTTTCAGTAGTGGGGAGGGAACCTAGGGCCTTGTGCATTCTATGCTAGTGCTCTACCACTGAGCTGCACCTCTGCTTTGGGGGGCCCCTTGGCACTGACTAGTGGCCCTGCTCCAGAGAAGCGTGGGAACCACACCGAGTTCCCAGATGGGATGCTTGCTGTGGCTCTGGGGGCAGCACTGGTGATCACAGATTCTGAGGGTGCTGGACTGATGACAGCTCATTCATTGCTAGTGATGTTAATGCATATGCAGGTGCTTTGAGTGTGACAAAAATTTGCAATAAGTCAATTGGAGATTAGATCTAAACTTTTTAAAGGTATGTTGTATTATATTTTTTGAAATGTGTCATCCCATTTTCTAGCACTGTTATAAGTGGCATTTGAAAGGCCAAAGGAGTAAGATACAGAGGGAAATGCTGCTCATTTTATTATGAAAAGAAGAGTGTAGCAAAAAGTAAGAGGCATAGTGATCAGGTATTTTGTGAGCATAAAATAATGCCTATTTTATTGGATCCCAGAAAAAGAATACATTAAACCACACTCCGTAATAAGTGTATGACATGCAAAATCATTTTTAAAGCTCAGAATTGACATCAGAAAAGCTCTATTACACTGATCGGAACTAATGATGCCCAACCTGGTCGTTACTGCACACATCATCGTAATACACATTCCTCTAAAGTTCATTTTTTTCTCTTGAGTTAGTGAATAGAAATGAAACTGAAATTAAAACTGCTCCCATCAATAGTATGACCGATATCGTAGATCAAGGTGAACCTAGAAATATTTTTCCCAGCTGATCACTAACTATTTAAAAGAAAAATTAAAACAGTGAAATGTCAGAATGGTATCTCTTAGACATTGTTCTCTTGTAGAAGTTATTATAAGGGTTAATAAAAACTTGCTTGTGAATATTCATCAGATAGTGATTCTTATTTTGTGGCTAGACATTTCAGAGTAATAAATTATTTCCTATTTTTTTCTTTTAGCTCTATTGGCTTAGCAAAAGCAGCTCTAGAGGCAATTAATGGATTCAACCTTTTTGGCAACCAGGTAAAAAAAAAAGTCTTTGATTATTTGAATTGCTTGTTTAATTAATTTTGGTATTCATTAGCAAAGTCATTTCCTTATAATCATTAAATGTCTGAAATATAAGTAGCAGCCTGTGCTTGGACAGTTTTTCCTTTGAAAATTATCTGCCAGTTAAATTTTACTTCTTTCCAGAAAAACATTGTTTTAAACATCTCTTTATAAATAATTCTAATGTTTTGGTTCAATAACTCCTTCAAGTTTCTTACTGATTTGTTAGGGGCTTCATTCTTTTTTAATATTCCTGGCATTATGTATCATATATGTTCCATGGCAGTTTTCACATTGATTTCAGTTTAGTATATGCAGTGCAGAGGGGAGTTTGTATAATGTATGCAATCAGATAATAGGAAGTTTAGATCCTAATTTTACCCTTTACTGTGTGTGATTATTTGTCTACAGTCTCATTTACTTGGTGGTAAAAAGAAAAGCCTGAAGGTCACTTTAAATTTTCATGAAATTGTTAACCAGTTTTTGCATTAAAAGATACTAATCAACTGACCATAGATTGAATTATCAATGGAAAGAAATAAAATGTAGGAATAAAGGTTATTCTGGATCAAGAAATAGGCTAATGTTTTTTAGCAGTTTTTGTAAAGATTCCCAAAATGGCAAGGCAATGTGAAATTTCTAACTCATAATTAACCCTAAGCTATTAAAATCCTAAATCAGTGAATATACATTTTAGGAAATTACACAGATGTGTGGCAGTTATAATACTATGTATCTGGAATCTTGAATTTAACAAAGTTTCAAATTGTAATATGATATCACAACTTCCTCTCTCCCCCTCCTTATATATAATACTTCCTCTGGAAGATGGGTTCCAGTTATACCTAGGATATGAGGAATGGCTACAGACAGGATTGGGAGGAAAATAATACCTCTTCTGGGTGCACCGGAATTAACCCTGGTTCACCCACTTTCTATACTACTGGATGGATGGATAGAGAGAGAGATAGAGAGAGAGATACAGACAGACAGACAGACAGACAGACAGGGAATTAAAGAATGGCATTATATTATTAGTTAGGACAGGATCACTGTGTGCTCTATACCTAAGTCTCAGCTTCCTCATCTAAAAAAGGTAGAGATAATAGTAATAGGATCTAACCCGAAAGTTTTTCAGGCAAAAAAAGAGTCTGCCAAAAAATATATATATGCACTTTAGCAGTTTGCCATACTAGTAAATGTCTGGAAGCTAATAGCCAGCAGTTTGAGCACTTCTTGTAATTGTAAAGGCCAAAGGTAACTTTTATGACTCTCATTATGTCTCAATAAATTTAGTATTAAAATGCATATCATACAAGTTTTTCCTCTCCTGATCTATACATTTTTTGGTGGACTGTATAATATAACAGAAGCTTGGTAAAGATGAAACCCTCAGTAACTATTATCTCTTGTTACTATTATTAATGGAGTATAGGCAATATTAAAGTGGGGAAATAAAGAAATTGCACTGAAAGTCCTCAAGAGAGCATCTCAAAGACACTGAAGTGTCATGAATTCCGTAAATCAGAGAGGTGTAGCAGCAGTCTAGAAAAACACGAATCCTGTGAGGATGCTTCTGTGGCATACCAAATAGTGAACTGAATGAAATTAAGTGTCACAATAGTGTCCAGCTCTTATTTTGCAGTCATGCCATTTCCTTGACATAACTGAGCCTTAGTGCATGTTACTTCCATGTCTTTAGGTACCTCCTTACCTCCATATACACCTACACTCATGCATACAATTACCTTTCCTAACTCTACGTAGCTTCAAGGCATTCATTTTTCTCAGGAGGCCTTCATAGGTCGCTTAGCTATAATTCTAAAACAACTGAATTTGTTTATCAGGACTTCTGTTCCTCAGCCAGTTTTTCAAGCTTTAGTGCACATTGAAATCATTTGAGGAATTTAAGAAACAATGCTGTCTGAGCTTCTCCCCCAGGGATTCTGATTTAACTGGTGTAGGAGGAAAACTTAGCATTGAGATTTTTTTTAAATTGTTCTGGAATTCTAAAGTGCAGCCAAAGATGAGAACAACTACTCTAAGCAGAGTTAATTTTTGCCTTGCTTAGGTTATGTCTGTTTCCAACATAGCTATGCATCAAATGTTTGCCACGTGGGCCACCATTTGATTATTTCAAATAGGAATATAAGTAAAGAATGTCTTATTCCTTTAGCCACACAAATATTACATTTGCAAGTAGAGCCTCTTCATCTCCCATTAGCATATCAATGTCTTAGTTTTACAAGTTCTTTTTTGTCCTTTTATCTGATGAGAAATATTGCAGAAATCTGATTTTTTTTTTTTTCCTTTTTGGTGGTGCTGGGCATTAAATCCAGGGCCCATGTGTGGTAGTCAAGTGCTATACAATTGAGCTATACCTCCAGTCCCAGAAACCTGACTTTGAAAATGTTAATATCCCCACCTCTATACTAGTTCAAATGATAATGTGCCTGTAGACAGTAGCACATTTAAAAATGTGTGTGATCTTCTGAGTGTTTAATCATTCTATAATGTTACTCCATATCTTTAAAGAGAGGTGCTCTTACTGAAAGTCAGTGATGGGGAAAAGAACTGCCATAAAGAAATTCTGTTAATTCAAGTGAAAACCTAAAAGAAAACCCTGATATTTGGGTGGGGATTTCAGATCATATGGGATTTTATTTCTTTCCCAACACTATTGGTATAATGTTTTGGAAGATCTGATCATGTGTCTTTAAATTAAGTTAGAGCTTTCAAAAAATACATCTCCTATTGATGTCAACTCAAGAGAGTCATGGATCTTTGGAGGTAGAAAGGCCTCTCTCAAACTGAATGATCAGAGTTTGAAGTAGCTTTTCTCAGATGACACAGCAGAAGGGCAGGACTAAGAAACCAAAGCCACCCAACAATGAATCTAGAAGGCCAGCTATTGGTCTGGGACCTCTGAGATCATGGATATGTTCTTCCTTTATCATTTGAGAACTGTGCATTTTCTTTGAAAACCTTATGCCATTTTCTGGGTAATAAATATTGAACTTCTGAAGGAGGTATCTACTTCACAAATAGTATGAAAGATTTCCCTTTTGCCTTTTTGTACGTCAGTATATTAGATAAAACAAATGTTAATTTCATTTTTATGGGCAGTTGGTGGGTGGCAAAAGCATTTAGCTTTGGTTATAATTATGTGCTTCTCTATTTTTCAATAGTCTTCTCTTTTTTTCAATAGTCATTTTCCTTATTATTCAAGAAAAACATTATTTAAATCTCTGCTCTGAAACTATTTTTAGAATTTTTTTTCTTTGGGACGCTTAAGAATGTAGTGTGATAAAATGACCTAATTTCTTTAATGAACAGTTGATAATAAAGGCTAATTTGGGGAGTGCCACATTTAGAAGCATACTCATGAGTCTTCCAGAAAGGAATCATGTATTTCATCAGGGTCTCAAACACATTCTGCATGAATATAGTGATAAATATATTTAAATGATATTTAAGTACTATTTGATAATATTTAAATCAGTATTTACAGTATCAAATGTCATGGACATAATAAGCAACAGTTTTGTGATTCCTAGATTTGAGCCTAGCTCTGCTCTTCTCAGACCCTGAGAATTAATCCTGAGGTGCAGCTTACTCTGTACTATAGCGTGGGAGCAGTATCTCATATAAAAGAGAGAACCCTTGCTTGTGAGAGGGGCTGCTGGAAACAACTTGTGGGTCGGGAAGCAAAAGTTGGCTGTTTACACACCCATTGCTGCTACGACCATGGGATAAGGGAGAGTTTCCATCAGTAAATATCCTTTCTGGAAGAGCACTCTTCTCCAGGCTGTGCCACAGAACTGAGGAGCAGCCTAATACTGCAAAGAGAGGAGAAATCTCCAGATAATGGTTTTGTGGTCTAGTTTGGCTTCCAGAATGAGATCCACTGCCTTTTTAACTTTTTTTTTATTGTAGGTGAGGGCAGGAAGTCCATTAGTTCAGACTCAGACAAGTGATTAACATAGAAAAGAGGCTCAGGCAGTCCTTCGAATAATTTTCACTTTCAATTAAGACCATTGATATTAGCAGTGTCACATGGTCAGAGATGGTACCATTGGCCCTAGGAACCATCTCAAAAGTGTCTGTTCTGGTCATGAAGATTGAGGGGAGATGTGGAAGTGTGAGTATGGTCCTTCTCTGCCATTGAAACTCTTGTCCCCATGACAGTGGTCAAGAAGAATCATCTAGTCCATTCACTAGAGCAAAAACAATTATAAAAACTCCTCTTGGAGAGTAAAGTTTGAGCTGTCAATTATAAAATATTCTCTTCTGGTTGAGTCAGGAGATTAGTGTAGGGAATAGAAGGTGAGGATCAAATATCCAAAGTTAATCAGATATTCTGAAGTGATGTATACCTACAAAATAGCTTTCATATTCTCGCTTTTGATTGGTGAACTCAAGATACTAACAAATGAGCTGAGTCTAAAAAGTGATGACTAGAGATTGCTCATATTATGCAAAGTGCTCAAAGCGGTGCAGACATCCAGCTTCCTTTGAAATTTGCAGGCCTAAAATTGATGTGTCTGATGATTTAAAGTAGAAGATAATTAATTCTATGTGTGTACTCTCCTTGATGACTTTTTTAAAGACTTGCTTTTGAATGGGGAATAGTTGCCCATGACCTTGGATAATTTTACCCTCCTGGAAATCTGGGCCATGATGCCTAAAGCATGATACTGTATATTTTTGTGAGAAGACAGCCCAACAATATAGAAAACTAACCTTTGATCTCACTGTTACAATATAGTACTATTATGAGATTATTTTTCCATTTGGACGTATTTCTTAGAGCCTAACAGAGGAAAATTGGGACCTTAACACTTTGATGAATTTAGATTATTTTTGGCCAGACAATAGAAGTTGGCTGTTTACATTATCAAATAATGGAGAGAATTACCTAATTTGTCATTTTACTTCATTATTTATAAATTATCCTATTTAGATCACATCTTTTAAAGATTTAACTTCAGGTGATTTGGCATGCAATTAATTTTATTAATTATTAGCCTCAGGA
Organism: Erethizon dorsatum; assembly: GCA_028451465.1. Classification (NCBI taxonomy): domain Eukaryota; kingdom Metazoa; phylum Chordata; class Mammalia; order Rodentia; family Erethizontidae; genus Erethizon; species Erethizon dorsatum. The sequence continues at coordinate 117,733,132 of CM051832.1, read as the reverse complement.
TAAATTATAGCTCCTATTATGTTGTGTAATAGGCTCCTAACATATTACACCATTTAGTTTCTGGGTGTTTTGTTGCAACTATTTTATTTGCTTTTGTTTCTCTAAAAACTCAGATCTGAGCTTTGGTCCTCACCTTCTCTGCTTCTGTAGGGACTCATTATTCTTCCATATAAGCTACTTGCATGGTATTTAGTTGTGCATTGCCGTGTTTGTGCTGTGTGTATTTTTCTTTTATAATTATCTTGTTTAGTAATTGTTCTGGACTGGGTATTTCCTGAGTCAGTTCCTTGAGATCACAGTTCAAACCTTGCTTGTTTCCCACAAAGCAGAGCACACAATACTTTAGCAGCTACTGAGTAACACTTTGTTGAAGAAATAAAGATGGGAGATTGAGACTCTCAAAGAATAGGAAGAACAGTGAAGCATCAATCTGGTTAAGAAACAGCCTCACTCATTAGGGAATGAGTGAGTGTTCATCTATTAATTTACTTGCTGGAGTTAAAGATGTTTAAAAAATAATGTTGTGAACAAGAAGTCACTCTGTAAGCTAACACTCACATATGAAAGCAGGTTAACAGGAGAAATATGCAGCTAGTGAGTCTGATATGTTTGGGTCTAGAGTCTGGTGCTAGTAGATTTGAAGTTTCAGTCTAGGTGATTGGGATCAGATATGTTAGTTTCAGGGTAAGTGCATTTTTGAAGTTGGTGAGAATTAGGATGAGGTTTAGAAAATGATATTGAAGCTACATGAAATGTATAATAGTTGTTTCTCCACATCTATTTTTTGAGTATTCTCTTGTAATGGTAGCAGTCTTTGTATTCTCATTTCATTGTCTTCTCAAATAATTAGCTCTTCAATAAAAGAAAGTCATGTTTACTTACAACTGTGCTGTTGAGTATGGGAGGGACTAATGGGTAAATGGTAAAAATTTTTAGTGTCTTAGCAGGTTAATTGATATCTTCTGTTACATGTGTAATGTTTTGTGTTTTGTTTCATTTTGTTTTGTTTGTACTAAGGATTGAATCCAGGGCCTTTACACTGAGCTACTCTCAGACCTTTTTTATTTCTCATTTTGAAATAAGGTTTCACTAAATTGCCCAGGCTGGGCTCCAGCTTTCCATTTCCTGCCTCAGCCTACCAGAGTGCTGAGATTATAGGCATGTGCCACCATACTTGCCTCACATATCTATCATTCTATTTCAGGCTTTTTGTTCTTACTTGAAAGATTTTTTCTTTTGGTGTGATAATTGTATAACCTAGTGGTTAAACCATAAGCTTCTGTGTCTGATTTGATTTTATACCCTTGCTCTGTTGAATTAAGGCATAGTATTCTTTTTAGTAAAATGGAAATGATAATACTTACATGTGGGGATTTAATTAGATAAGCCACGTGAAATATAAAGTTCAATGCCTCACACATAGTGAATCATACCTAGTGTTGTTTCCATTATTGTTGAAATTCTCTTCATATTTTAATCTATAATTCTAGACTATATTTAAATTTGTTTAGTTTGGTCATATAATCGACATTCTTTGTGAGAATGTACAACTCAAAATTATAAATCCAGATTCTCTCTTGCTAATAAAGGAATAACCTTTTCATATTAACCTACCTATATTTGTATTTTCATTAAGATAAATCTAATTATGAAATTAATACATTTGATTTATAAGAAAACCAAGGGAAAAATATAAAAATAACTTTGTTATAATTATATGATTAATATGTTCATTGCAAGAAATTTGAGAAATACTGAAAGTCCTAAAGTAGCAGGTTAAAACCTCGGTGACCCTGTAGTCAAATGCAGTCAGAGTTAGCATTTTTGTGAAGTTTCACACAGTAAGAACAGCAGGTGGTTCAAAGGCCTCCAACTGTGTTTCTGCTTCTCATTTCAGGGCTGTTCGTGGTCCGTTATATTTGTGGATCTTGATGCTCACAATCGCAACCGGCAGACTCTGTGCTCGCTGTTACCCCGAGAATCGAGATCTCATGTGAGATGTTTTCACAATAAATTACAGTGAACTATATCATTCACGGTTCTATATAGTTTTATATTAATTTCCCATGAAAGTACTCTAAAACGTTAGGAGTCATCCCGAAAAATAAGACAGGTAGATTTGCCCCTCGTTCTTGTGTCCTCTGGAAGTGTCAGGAAGCGAACATTTGTGGACACAGCTGTGTTGTCCTTTGAGTTGTTTGTAAGACAGTGGAAAAATTGATATTATTTTTCTTTTGGGAAAGAAGCAACATTATGCCAAATGAATCATTTTTGTCATGGAATGTTAGAAAACTGCATTTCTTTTCTTTTTTTTTTTTTTTTTATGTGGGTAGCGGGGGTCAACCTCAGGACCTTGCGCTTGCCAGCAGGCGCTTCTGCCACTGAGCGATATCACCGGCCCTTTTTTGCCTTTATGTGGGTTCCGGGAGTTGAACTCAGGACCTCGTGCTTGCCGGGCAGGCGCTTATGCCGCTGAGCCATCTCACCGGCCCGAAAACTGCATTTCATCATTTATACAGTATTACTTTTTTTTTTTTTTGTGGGTACCGGGGGTCGACCTCAGGACCTCGCCCGCCAGCAGGCGCCCGTGCCGCTCAGCGATATCACTGGCCCTTTTTTCGTATGTGGGTTCCGGGAGTCGAACTCGGGCCCTCGCGCTTGCCGGGCAGGCGCTTATGCCACTGAGCCATCTCACCAGCCCTACAGTATTACTTTTAAATAAAATTTCCTTCCTGTTTCTTTTCTCTCATTAGACTTAAATTTTTTCTTTTACTGATGAACATGTATGCTTATTGTACCTTACTGCACACTTTTCTAGGGATTATTTGTGTTTCTAGTCTTTTAAAAATACCCAAAACAGGGGCCGGTGAGATAGCTCAGTGGCATAAGCGCCTGCCTAGCAAGCGCGAAGTCCTGAGTTCAACTCCCGATACCCACATACGAAAAAAGGACTGGTGATATCACTCAGCGGCACGGGCACCTGCTGGCGCGCAGTTCCTGAGTTCCCACAAAACCCCCGATACCCACACACACACACAAAAAAGTAAATAAATAAAAATACCCAAAACAGAGTAACATAACTGTTTAAAAATAACTTTTATGAAAGCAGTAGAAGATTATGATAAAGAAAAACAAGACCATAAATAAGCATTATTTGCTTATTTAATAATATACCATCTCTTTATTCTACCCCTCAGATATAATCTTAGGGTGACAACATTTGGCGATGCATGTTTGCACATATTTTTATGCATATATATATATATATATATATATATATATATATAAATATATTTTTATTTTACAAACCTAGAACAATATTGTTCATAACGATTGTTGCCCTAGGTCTATGAATAAACATTTTGTTAATATCAATAGATCTGTTCATATTAGTAAATAAATTTCTGTCATACACATTTTAACTGTTTCTGCAACATAAATTTTAAGGCTGCAAATTTACTCAACTAATGTTCACTCTTTAAATTTTTTTTTTTTTTTTTTTTACTTTTATAAGCAAGTTGCTATGACAAACTAAGTGGTGATGAGTATTAGTGGTTTTTGCTAGTGGTACTGGGGATTGAATCCAGGGCTCCTGCACTGAACTATATCGTCAGCCCCTGCCACAAACACTTTTTTAAATTTTGAGACACGTTCTCACTAAGTCAGTCATTTGCCGAGGCTTGACTTGAACTTGCAATCCTCCTGCCTCACCCTCAGCCTCTCAGTGCTAGGATTATAAGTGTGCCACCTACTTGGGTAGTGTTAAGTTTTTACATACTGCTTTAATTAATATTTTAAAGTTTGAGCCCAGTGTTGAACTTTGAAAATTCTCTTTATTAATGATAAAGTTTTATCTCCTCTGTTGGGTTCACTGAAGCATAACATAGAAGCATGTGCCCTGTGAGACAGCAGAGTCACTATCAGTTGGATGACCTCTTCTGACTCTTCATCTCTGAGATTCTTCTTGGGCTGTGTTGATCATATTTCCACAGACACTTACATCTCTCTTTCTTACTGACCCCAGAACACAGATGCTGCCTTGCTTCCTTGCATCAGTTATCCTGCATTTGCCCTGGATGATGACGTGCTGTTCAGCCAGACACTTGACAAAGTGGTGAGAAAATTAAAAGGAAAATATGGCTTTAAGCGTTTCTTGAGGGATGGATATAGAACATCATTGGAAGATCCCAACAGACGCTACTACAAACCAGCTGAAATTAAGGTATCAAAAATATTTCAGTTATAAATACGTGAGAGTGGTCAAAAGCACAGATTCAGGAGGATGACTTCTTAGGTTTTGGTTCCAGATCTGCTACTTAATGGCTACATAGCCTTGGGCAAGCTAATTAACTCTGTGTTTAATATTTATTGGTAAATAATGATAGTGCCTATACCATGAGTTCTTGTGAGGAATAAATGACTTAGCATGTATAAAAGTGCTCAGTACTGTACACAACAAGTGCCCAATAAGTGTTAGCTTTTATTAATGAGGCCCATTTGCTCATTGTGGGCCATGTTGATTCATTATGTAGTTGAACTTTTCTATCACATTTTCAGTCCTTTGCCTGTTTGTCTTGTAGAATTCCACGTTTCTGTTTATAATCTGGCTTTCACTCCGTTAAGCAAATGCTTTTATTAAAACTTTTCTTGCTTGCTTGCTTGCTTGCTTTTTTGCTTGCTTGTTTGCTTTCATTTAGGCACTTCTCTTAGAAATACAGTTCTCTAAATATTTTGCTTTAAAATACTGTATATTCCAGATATATACATCATTATATCCAGATTTTTACTAGCTGCTTTTAAGTCATCGAAAATATTGTAACTTTCCCCCAAAAAAGTTAGCATCCTTGCATATTGCTGAAGACTTTCCTTAACAGGAAGGTTAAAAATTTTTGTAAACATGCTCTTAACTTTGACTCACTCACTGAAGATAGATACAGTCTCTATGAATCTTTGTATAGAATATTCCTAAGCAACATGAGACCTTGTAGTTAGCAATTAACATGCCACTCTTCTAAAATTCAATATACACTTAGTTTTGCAGGACAACTAGACAAGCATTTATCATTTTATTTAATTTCACAGTTTACTATCATTTGGGAGCATGGGAGCCATTTTATTGTGTACAGTTTTGAAACTTTACAGCAGTGTTACAATCTGCAGGTTGGGATAAAAGATGAATTTATCTCTTAAGCACCTTCAAAAGTTTCTTTCCTATTTAATTCATTTCCCGAGGTGATTTATCTCCTGTATATTTATATATAGCCTAAATATAGTTGTTCTAATTTGTTAGTAAAAACTTAATATTTTATTTTGTTTTAGCTATTTGATGGCATTGAATGCGAATTTCCCATATTTTTCCTTTACATGATGATTGATGGTAAGTAAGCTCTTTGCTGAAATTTAAGCTGTAAGATATCAGTAGTTTTAGAAAAGCAGAAGTGAAATATTATTCCTTTCAGCTTGCAAACAGACTGCACTTCAGCGCTGTTAACTGCTCAGCATTTTTATATGCTACTCTTCTGTTTTCTGAGAGAATGTTAAATCATGTGAAGATTTTAAAAACGACCTTGAAGTATTTAAATATTATTCTCGTTTACAAAAGCTTTTTATTAATAGAAATCATGAATGCTATAATCGTGACATTGTAAATATCTGTAACATGGCTTTATAGAATCAAGTTCTTGGAAAAATATCTCACACATTTGCATTACTTTTTTCAATTTTATTTTAACATTTAACATAAAAGATTACCACAGTAATGATGAAGGAGCTAATAGATTCTTCTGAAGTGAATTTGTGATGCTTATTGAGCACAGATGCTATTTGATTTTATATTCTAGGAGTTTTTAGAGGCAATCCCAAACAAGTCAAGGAGTATCAGGACCTTTTGACTCCAGTGCTTCATCAGACTACAGAAGGTATAACTGTTATTCCAGAATGTTCCTGTGAAATGTATAAATGAGTCCTTTATAATACACGATAATTTATATTAAATTTTAAAATGAAGGAGGCCTCAAATGAAATTAGCAAGAGTAATCTTTATTAACTTATTTTGATAAATCTTTTTACAAAAAATTCATTGGGCCAGACAAGGATAGAGATGAACATGGGCAGTCACGGCTACAGCAGTGCTGCGATAGTTTGCATGTGGGTGATTTTTTTCATCTGTTATTTATTGTGTAGCTTTTTCACTCTGTGTAGTATGACACTAATATAAAGTGGCTGGTTTTTGTCCTGATCATCAAAAAGGGTATGGTCAAGTGTATGTCCCCCCTTCCCACGCAGAGGACTGCCTGGAGAGGCTCTGCTCTGGTCTGGAGACACTAGCACTGCCAAGAGCATTCGAGCCTCCTCTTTGGAGTTGCTTCTAGGGCCTTTAGCATTATCCACTACTATGCTAAAATGTCATCCTTTCAGGATGGGTATAATATTTTATAAATGGTCAAATTCCCAGTCTTATGAGTCCTCACTCATTTCAGTCAAACACCAGCGGTGCCATAAAAGAACGTAATTGACTATTCTATATAACTGGAAAATTAATTCTCGAAGGAGTTCCAAAGGCAGTTGTGTAGATATCGTTAGGATTGGAAGTATTAAGTAGAATGTGAATATTCTCATGAAAGAACAAGCTTTTAAAACACATTTATATGGAAGTTAAAAATGATGGTGTGCTGGTTAGAAAAAAAAGATGGTCATACGGTCGGTCATAAGACATGAAGTCATTCACAGCACTGGGTCTCCTTCCCGTCTCACACCAAGCTAGTGATATTGGATGGTTTCCAAAAATAGAGTAAATAGTTCATATTTTATGCCCATCTTTTACAATTCTCGTAATGTTAAAAAATGTGAATTGATATGGGTAAACATTGGATTACAAATAAATACTAATTTTTAAAAGCAGTTTCCTTTAAATATTAAATTACAAATTAATATTACTTTTTAAAAGCATGTATGTCCTTATGCTCTAAATAATCACTTGCCTAATGAGTGAAATAATGTAATGAATGTAATGTTTGAGACCTCTTGAATCAGCTGTTTTGGTATTCAGATCCTTTTAGTGTGCATGAAGATCAGAGTTTCATGTACTCCCTTTTTGGCATCATTGTGCTTGGAGAGTGATGTCCAAAGTATTCTTTGAGTTTCGTAGAGCATTTCACTGGTTTTTGACACACATATCAGTATTGATTGATGCCTGAAGAAGACAGCAAAATTTTAAGGACATCTTTGTAATTTTATTAGGAAAATTAAGTTGTCCATGGGTCGATATTATAAACAGTACTCTAAAAAGATCCTACTCCTTAAATAATAGTTTAGTTCCTACAAGGAATATTTAAATGAGTTAGTCAGGGCCGGTGAGATAGCTCAGCGGCATAAACGCCTGCCTGGCAAGCGTGAGGTCCTGAGTTTGACTCCCGGAACCCACATACGAAAAAAGGGCTGGTGATATTGCTCAGTGGCACGGGTGCCTGCTGTGCACGAGGTCCTGAGTTCGACCCCGGGTACCCACACACACAAAAAATAAAAATAAATAAATAAATAAATGAGTTAGTCACAGAGAAAGATGGATTTTTTTTTCTTCATTGATACTGAATGGTAGATAATGGGCTTAATATTTAAATAAGTATTTCTTTGCTCTAGGCAGTGGCTTAGAGTTTTAATTCTTTATTTAAGGTTATACAATATCTGTGAAGCATCCATAGACTAATCATACTAAAAATAGCTTTCTCTATGCTCTATATATTACATATTATATGTTTACTGATTCATTTAAAGCTCTTAAAATTAAGCATTGTTAAAAAAGATGTGTATACATTGTGGTCTAAATCATTACAGTATGCTATTGACTTAGTGTTTTATTTATTTTTTTATTTATTTTTTTTTTTTTTTGTGGGTACCGGGGGGTCGACCTCAGGACCTCGCGCGCCAACAGGCACCCGTGCCGCTGAGCGATATCACCGGCCCCTTTTTTGTATGTGGGATCCGGGAGTCGAACTCGGGCCCTCACGCTTGCCGGGCAGGCGCTTACGCCGCTGAGCCATCTCACCGGCCCCAGACTTAGTGTTTTAAAATCAAGAAGTTTTTCTCCCTGTTTTTCACTGGCAATACCTGAAAGGAACCAGAATATCCCATCATCTGTAGTTTGTCAGATTCACTATCTCAAGTAACATCATTCTATATGTCTGCTTTCTAGTCATTTCAGGTTAAGAGAAATTGTGGAAGGACACTGCTTTGTTACATTTTAAATATACTTATTCTTCAACTTTACAGGCTATCCTGTTGTACCAAAGTACTATTATGTGCCAGCTGATTTTGTAGAATATGAAAGAAGAAACCCTGGAAGTCAAAAGCGATTTCCTAGCAACTGCGGCCGTGATGGAAAACTGTTTCCTTGGGGACAAGCCCTTTATGTCATTGCAAAACTCCTAGGTAAGTGGAGAAGGTGAGGGACATTTTCCCCCTTGTTATCAAACTGTTAGAAATAAATAGGTCTTTGCTGACGTTTTTCTTGTATTTGGGTGATATTTCATGCTGTTCAGAGGCCTTTGGGGAGTTTCTTAGTGTGTAAAAGTGTAGTAACGTATCTGTTTTACTGAATGATGATGGGCAGTTTCTGGGAAGAAAGTCAAATAGGTATGGGTACTATAATCATTTAGGGGGTTGCATTCAGCTTAGTAGAAAGATTTCTAGCAGAAGGCTATGAGAACTTTGAGTTATTTGATGTGATACAATAAAATTTGATTTAATATAACAGTCACATTTGGACATTGCATTAGTCAACTGCTTGTCATAAGGAATCGGTCGTCTTTGAAAATTCTTTTTCTTCCAATAAATAAATGGTGACAGTTTTCTTAGTTAGCTTAATGGAACTATTCACAATTTGTTAGAATTCCTTTTTAGCTTTTCCCACAACTTTAGCTGAATCACAGTACTCTTGGGCACATGGAAACAGAAGTAAATTTGGTAAACATAAAAAATCATTATGCATCTCCTGTACCATTTCTTGCTAAAATTTCAGATATGACTAGCATTTCCATCGAAAGGGCTATCATTCTAAAGTCAGAATTCCTTTATAACAAATAGGTTATGAGGCAAGCTTTGTAAATACTTTACCTGAACTAAAAAATAACTGCTTACTATATAAAATACTGTTATTGCCCTTGTTGTTTTAACATTTCTGTATAAATGCTAAATCAGTTTGTGCTGTAAGAGTAATCATGGTTTCTTTTTTTATATTTGATTAGAGAGGAATATTTCAAAGACCAGATTTTCAATTTGAACTAATGCTTTTTTCAGTTTGCTCCTTTCCTAACTATATTTTTGGAGTCTCTGTGTATATACTTAATGATAATTTAAGAACATATAGAAAAATTTTCTTTCTTTAAAAGGGCAGCTTTTTGACAAGGAGCTGATTTTTATACAGGCTTTGCTTTTAGGTTTTGTAAAGAGGGGAAGAAATATACATGAAATAATTTTCTTAGAATTGAGCCAAGTTTGGAAAGGTTATCTCTGGTTAGGATGTTATTTCCACCTCATAAACATAAATATAAAGAAGCTTTTTGATAACAAGTGAAGAAACATTTTAGTAGAGGAGCATTTAACCTATGTAAGGACAAGAATTTTAATATGAGAATCATAAGTTTCTGTACACTTAGAAATTATAAATGACCAGGGCGAATTTTTCTGTGATTCAGAGTCCAAACACTGACACCTAGGACCTAGAATTTAAAGTCAAACCCTTTACCTCCCTGCCTTTACTAAATGTCCAGTCTGGGGTTGATACGATTAGGAGTATTGCTTGAGCAAAGGCTTTGAATAAAATTGACAAGTCTAATGAGTTGGAAATACAGAATTGAGTATATCCTCCATAAGCAAATTGAGCTTAAAAAAAGAAAAATGTAGGTATGTATTGATTGATTGATGGGTCAACATCTTTAGCCATGAGAAAAGTGCAAATCAAAGCTACTTTGAGATTCTGCCTTACCCCACTCAGGGTGGCTAGCATCAAGAGTATAAAAAACAGTAAATGGTGGCAAGGGGAAAAAAAAGAAAAAGATCGACAGTAGTATCAATCAGTAAAAAAGCATTGTCCTTCTTTACTGCAAAATAAAGGGAGATGGATCTGGAATATAGGTAGCATTTTCTCATGATAAGACCAGAGTGCACATAAATAGTACAGGTCATGCCTTCTTTCCTCGTTTCCAAAACGAAGCAGAAATACTGCAGGGCTCTGTTAAAAGAGTCAATTTCTTTTTTTTCCTGCTGAGCTTGTAAGAAGACAGTAGAGAACATGCAGAAGGTATATGAAATATGAAACCACATACCGATTTCCTGCTGCTGAAAAAGAGATGTCATGTACTCATTAATACTCTGCCATAGCCATGTGTCATCTGGTTAACAACTCACTAGTTACGATGAATACGATTTCAGAAGATTGCATCATTTAGTTGCTCTTAACTACTGTATACTTCCCTCAAGAGCCTTCAGATGTCTGTGGATTTTTATTAAGATAGCAGGTTTACTAATAAAATCTTATTTGTTCATTAAAGCAACCTCAGACATCTGCTTGACAACATTCTGTGGGCACTTAATTGGAGTTACTGTTTTTTACATGAAAGTAACAGTGAATCTTTTTTTTTTTTTTTTTTTTTTTTTTTTTTGTGGGTACCAGGGGGTCGACCTCAGGACCTCGCGCACCAGCAGGCGCCCGTGCCTCTGAGCGATATCACCGGCCCTTTTTTCGTATGTGGGATCCGGGAGTCGAACTCGGGCCCTCGCGCTTGCCGGGCAGGCGCTTAAGCCGCTGAGCCATCTCACCGGCCCCAAATCTTTAAAAACATTCTGTGATATATGATGTTCACGAATTCAGGCCAGTTTATATTTTGAAATCTAGTAAAAATAGTTTGCCTCCAAATGGCTAAGTGAATAATTATACAACAAATATGTGGCTTCTATTCCATTGTTAGAGAAGAAAGATACATATGCTATTTCTTAAACCAAATCCTGTGATTTCTAGAAAATGATTAAATTTTTTATAGTATTTCCTTTTTTTTGTCTTAGAAAACTGACTTAGAAAAATCAGTATTTGCTATACAATAAGTAAATAAACTACAAATGTGTTTATTTTAAGCTATGTGCCATATTTTATGATAAAATATTTGTCTTAAATTAAGTGATCATTAGTTATAACTTCAACTTGTTATGTAAATTTGAATATGTTTCTTGCCTCTTTAAGACCACTATATAGAAAGCAGAGTACTTTGTTAAGCTCTTTGCAAAATTAAATAACCCTAAAAGTATTTATCATATTAACAGTCACTTGAAGATCATGATCTTTGGACTGAAAGATTTTTTTGAGGTTCTGAATACTAAACAGATAAAACATTAATGATAATTTTATTCTAAAACTATCCTAGTGCCATTACATAGCATACATACATGTTCTTATTTGATGTATCTGTCACTTAGCTTTAAGAAATTTCACGTCTAGCTTTTAGCTTGTCTTTTTAATATGCATGCAACCAACTTATCCTGTCTAGCAGACATTTACAGAGACGACCTTCATTAAGCCACCATTAGAAGATCCCAAATCATTATAGATTAAAATTTTATATACTACGTAGCTTAAGGAAGGTGAGTAGATGAATTTTTTAGGGTGGATATTTTGAAAACATTAATAAACATTAACAATTAAAACAGGACATGTTCTTTAAGCTTGAAGAATTTTTAAGCAGTCTTAATGAACTTTCTCTCCCATACACACAAACTCTTAAAATATTCAGAAGAATGAAATTGTTCTTGAATTTCAGGAAAGATCTTTTTTTAATGAATGGGTATTATTTCATTTCCTTGGACCACTAATAGGGCCCTTTAAAGTGATTAAATATCTATAGAAATACTTTTAAAATATCCAAAATATTATATACATATAAAGTCCTCAAGTTAATTTCATGGATTTCTAAATCCCTTGATTGTCATTATTTGGAGACAAATTTATTTTCTTGTAGACATTTTAAATGATTATTAATACCCAGTAAATTCGTAACCTTGAGATGTAGATTGTTTTTCTAAGTTAGGTTTTGCTTTCACTTCTCCTCTCCTGGTTTCTCTTCTTTTTTCCTTTTCTTCTTGTTTTTCCTGGAGTGCAGGAGATAAGTCATGGGTTTTGAGATTGTAAACTAAAGAATCGGTTCAGAGTTTGAGTATATACGTTCCTCTATCTCTACTACCTGAGTGACTTGAAAAACTTATTAACTTCCATGAAGATCAGCTGCCTTTTACAAGGATTAGCTAGTGAAGAAATACACAGAAAAGAGTTTACTTTACAACAAATATATACTTAAATGATACTTCTAGTTCCTGTCCTTTGTTCTCTCTTTTCCTCCCAGCTGAATTTAGGAGACAGCATATGTGAACATGTTTCATAGCTTTGTTCAGGCAGGCAATCAGGGTGCTCATGAGCTCTTCTTGTAGGTACACCATAGCCACAAAATTAATCAAAAAAGGAAAAGAAAAAAAAAAATGGAAAGGAAAGGAAACCCTACCCTAGGTGCTACTTAACCATTCTTCTGCTCACTCATTCTGTTTTTGGAGGCCTCCTCTTTGATAGTCACCATGATCATCCACTGGCTCTACTACCACAGAGTCTATAGTAAGACCAATAGGACCTATTTCTCTTTCTCTCTGAGGGCAGCCTAACTATTCTGATGTACTACTTCTAAGTCCAGTGTTTGTAACAAAGGTAAATCTATTTTATTTTATTTCATTCATGATGTTTCTTGCTCTCAGTTGACCTCAGAGATAAAAGCCACTGATTAATCCTAGAAATTCTTTTTTAAAGTCATTGATCAAATGCCTCCTACTGCATATGAGAACATAGGAAACTGAGGTCTTTTCATTGGTCTATTGACTTCAAATACCCTTTAGTGTATCACATGGTTTTGTTACTGATTAATTAAAGATAAAATGAATAGATAAGAGTATATAAATAACATTTCTATATTGTAGTTGCTCAGATTTCCCAGCTGTTACACTTCAAGAAACTTGAAGCAGAAAGACATCAATTTCTGAGCAATTTCATTATCTTTTTCATGGTATCCACGTGAGTGCTAGTGACCTAAATTGGGATTTCTACACAGCAGGAATACACATCTTAAAAACACATGTAGTGTTACTTTAGAAGCTTTTCCTAGGAAGATTTTCTTTCTTTAGCTCATTGTAAAAATAACTGGCTTTTAAAAAACTAAAACATTGTAGTTGAATTGCTAGTAGAGCTAAAAATTTTCATAAAAATTGTGGTCCCACCCCCAAATTCACTAGTAAAGTGAATAGGAAAGCAGCTATGGCTCAGAGAGTCTGAGTAGGTATTTTGTATGTTGTCACATTGTCTCCCAGAAATGCTAGTGGTAATAATAATACCCGGTTTAAAATTTGTCACATTCTGTGTTTGTCTTTTACAAATATTATCCTAAGTAATTCTTCTAATTTCTCTATGAGATGGATACTATGTGGCATAGATGAGGAAACTGAGGCCCAGAAGAATTTAACAACTCATCCAAGGTCATACAGCTCATGCTTGACAGTTTATTGATTTATTCAGGAATCTACAGGGTTTTTGTGTCATCTATAATCTCTATCACATCAAATATTCTTATTAAAAACAAAATGTTTGCTAACCTAGTAAAATATTAAATTGTAATTTGTTTACATTTATATGCTGATTGTTAAAAAATTCTTACATTTCTTAAATTCTTACATTTCTTAAATGTTCTTCTATAAATTCTCTAGTAGTGTGGCTTGCCCATTTAACACTGGTTGTTTTTCTTATTAATCTGCATGAATGTTGTATATTTTATTTTATTTTATTTTATTTTATTTTTTTTTATTTTAAAGAGAAGAAAAAAACAAAACAAATCAAAAGAAGAACAAATTTTCAAAACAACATAATAGGAGGGTAACAATGGTTAATACATTACGTATTACTATCTTTAAGTTAGTTATTCAGGACACCAGACATTAGCATTCAATTGTCCAAACATTATTGGCACAAACCTTACTCTTCAATGAACTAAGTAAAAATGGTAGTGTATCTATCTTAACCATCTTATATATATATATACAATTTTTTTCCCTTAAAAATATGGAACGCTTCACGAATTTGCGTGTCATCCTTGCGCAGGGGCCATGCTAATCTTCTCTGTATCGTTCCAATTTTAGTATATGTGCTGCCGAAGCAAGCACGTATATTTTAAATATATTAAGCCTCTTGATATTTTCTGAGTTGTTTGCTTCTAAATTTTGCCTATGTTGATTTTTTTTTTTTTTTTTTTTTTTGTGGGTACCAGGGGGTCGACCTCAGGACCTCACGCGCCAGCAGGCGCCCGTGCCGCTGAGCGATATCACCGGCCCCTTTTTCGTATGTGGGTACCGGGAGTCGAACTCAGGCCCTCGCACTTGCCAGGCAGGCGCTTAAGCCACTGAGCCATCTCACCGGCCCTCCTATGTTGATTTTTGGTCATCAAATTTAAAAATCTTTGTATAATCAGATCTATCCGTGTTTTCCTATTTAATTTTTTGCCATGGCCTTTAACATCTAAACTTAGAAAATCTATCTCTGTTAATCAATTAAAGTAAAAAATAATATATAAAATTTTGGAATTTTGGGGTATAATATATGAGCTTGAAGGTTGGCGTTTTCTCTTTCTCCAAGTGGCTAATTTCATAGTGCATGTTGCTAATAATGCCACTGTAGTTGAGAATCAGGCTTTGAAGTATAATTTTACCTTGTGAATTTTCTTGCTGAGCCTGGTATGTCTTTTTGTCATGATGAAAAAAGAAAAATTTCTTCTTTTCTTAAGCAGCTTTTAAATTATCATTTCACTACAGAAACAAAATTTCTATATTTGTTATATATATAAAAATATATATATTTGTTTGGTTGGCTTTGGTGTTTTGAGATAGGGTCTTGCTATATAGTACAGGCTGGCCTTAAACTCACTGTGTAACCCAGGCTGGCCTTGAATTTGGGGTGATCCTTCTTCCTCGGCTTCTTGAATGCTGGGATTGCAGGCGTGCATCACTATACCTGGCTAAAATATTTTAGGTTTTTAATTGAAACATAAAACTCATACATATTTATGGGGTTCCATGTGATGCTTCAATGTATACATTGTATAGTGTTCAACTTCTTAATATTTTCTTTTTACCCTCAACACTAATTGTTGAGGTAAATCCAGAATATATATATATATTTTTTTTTTTTCTTTTTTTTTTTTGTGGGTACCGGGGGTCGACCTCAGGACCTTGTGCACCAGCAGGCGCCTGTGCCTCTGAGCAATATCACCGGCCCATTTTTCATATGTGGGTTCTGGGAGTCGAACTCGGGCCCTTGCGCTTGCCAGGCAGACGCTTACGCCACTGAGCCATCTCATCGGCCCCCAGAACATATTTTGTAGACTTTTCTGTGCATAAAAATGCACGTAACTTGAGTCCTATTTTTTAAGTATTCAAAGATAGTTATCTTTGTTTATAGAAATACTTGATTATCTTTAGGGTTTGGCACCCTGAGTAAATGCAGAAAGCTATTGTGCTTTTATCCTGGTCTTTTAATTTTCATTTTAAGCATTCTGTCGTTGGTTGGGTATAAGTTCTTTCAGGCTTGTCACTCTTCATCAGAAAACCCACATCATTGCATTGCCACAGTAAGAATCTCTGTTTTTGCTCCTGCATAATAATAATCAGTGCTGTGGGGAAAAATGTGTCTATTAATTTGATCTCTTAAGGATATCTGTTAGTTTTACCATTACAGAAATCAACAATTATGTCAGGTAGTGTTTCCATGTTGGTTGACCCACTGACTTATTTTCCTGTTTAATAAGTCAGTCTGTGAGGTTCCACTGTGTGCCTGGGGCTGTGCTAGGTACTGGGGCCTAGCCATGAATGAGAAGCGTAACAGAGTATGGGGTATAGATGAGTGCATCGTAGGAGGTGGAACATTATGCTAAATACAGAAGTGTGGCACAAAGAGAAATATAAAGGCAATGCAAAGAAATATGCTTTCAAAAGGGCTTAATTTGATTAACAATTTGATTAATGTCAGTTTTGGTATACTAGCACTTGTGCTTTCTATGGATATTTCTTAATTTATTGGTCTCTTCTAAATAACAAAGGTACAATTTTGTTTCTGTAGAAGAATAGTGAAATATTAGTTATGTAATTACTTGTTTGTTGTGGATTTTTTTTACATCAATGATCATACAAATGAGCTAGGAAAATAATTTGCTACTTGTTTAGAATATCAGTGTACTAATCAACTCTGCATCATGAGCTAAACTGAAATTAATAAATAGGTTACTACAATTAAACCTATATCATTTTGGTTTAAATTTTACAAAAGTATTATTTTGCAGAGAAGAGAACAACTGCTATGCACTATCCATGAGCAAGTTACTTAAACACTGTTTGCCTGTTTTGTTGTCTGTAAATGATTGGGTTGTTGTGAAGATTAACATATATAAAATACTTCAGTGATGCCAAGTACTTAGTAAGCATTATCTAGATGCAGCTGCTGCCTTTTCTCCTCTCACTTTTTCTTATTATTCTGTTAATATTACTTATATTATTATTGAAGATATTCTCCCGGAGTTACTAAAACATGCTTTGATGATTTTGTTTGTTGGACAACATTACAGATGTACCTGGAAGATACCCCAGAATGAAATATAATGTAGAAATATTCCCAAAGCTGCAAAGAAATTTACTATCATTAACTTCCAGGTCTGTTTTTCAGAATTATTCACTGCCTACAAGCAGTACATAAAAATCTATGGAAAATGAACTGTAATTTTTTAAAATAAAGATTATACATATGTACATTTATACAGAACTCAATGTGTTGGTATTTTTACATTAACAGTGTAGAACTGAAGATTAAGAATGAAATGATGGGCTGGTGAGATGGCTCAGCGGCGTAAGCGCCTGCCTGGCAAGCACGAGGACCCGATTTCAACTCCCGGAACCCACATACAAAAAAAGGGCCGGTGATATCGTTCAGTGGCATGGGCGCCTGCTGGCGCTCGAGGTCCTGAGGTCGACCCCCGGTACCCACCAAAAAAAAAAAGAAATGAACCCACTTTCAGAGCTTAAGTGCACTAAAAATACATAAATTCTCCAGCTCGTTTTAGTAGAAGTTGAATTTATTTTTGTTATTCTTCCATTAATTTGCACATGTGTGAGTATAACTAAGGTAACTATATACATGTGGAATTGCTGGGTTGAAGAGTATGCTATGGTGTGTTTGTTCAGATACTGCCAGCGTGCCCTCCAAGGAAGCTGTGCAGAATTACACTTCACTGGACCTTTCCCACCACCACCTCTTCCCCGGCATCTTCCCCTCCAGAAAGGCCTGTGCGGAAGCCCAGCTAGAGTGAACCTCGTGTGCTGATAGGCATCACCCAGTTCATTACAGAAGACAACAGACCCCCACCGGCTTAGGGCTTTCTACCCCCTCCCTCCCACTGTAAATTGCCTCCCTTGTTATATCCTTGGGTTTTTATCAAAAAGTGCCACAAGGAACTACATGAAAAGGGCTTCTACATTTACAGTATGGCAGCAGTTGAGGACATTACCCTCATGATCATCAGTGCCTGATGAAAATGCCCCCTTTCAAAATTCTCTTTTAGAATTTAGCATTAGGAAGCACATCTATCCTTCACAAACTGGTTTCTTTCCTGGACAGTTTAAACATACTATTTTAAAAATAGCTTTATTAAGATATGACTCATGTACTATACATTTTACTTGAAGTTTACAATTCAACAATTTTCAGTATGGTCACAGATTTTTGCAGCCATCACAATTGATTCAAAACATTTCATCATCCCTTTAGTAGTTCTTCCCGACTGGATCTAATCACTTCCCTAATGCCCCGCCTCCAGAACGAACATGCTTTCTGTTGCCTATTCTGGATGCTGTGTATACCCCAAGGCATGCAACGCGGCCTTATGTGGCTAGCTTCTCTCACTTAAGTGAGCATTTTCCAGGTTCCTCCCTGGTGCAGCCTGAATCAGCAGATTGTCACTTTCTATGATGGAGTAACATTCCCTTGTTTGTGTATATTGCATTTTATTTTTCCATTCCTCAGAATGGACATTTGGGTTGTTTACATTTTTTGGCTATTAGGAATGATGCTGCTATGAATGTTCACGTACAAATTATTCTGTGACACATTTTCATTTCTCTTGGGTGTAGGCCTAGTAAAGAAGTCATTAGGTTATATGCTACCTCTATAGTAAATATTTTGAACAATATCCAGACTGTTTTCCAAAGCAGCATTATCATTTTGCTTTCTCACCAACAATACACGAGAGTTCCAAGTTCTCTACATGCTCACTAACACTTGTTCTTATCTGTTGTTTTTTATTATTATTATAGCCACCCTAGTGAGTGTTAGTTGGTGTCTTATTGTGGTTTTGATTAGCGTTTCCCAAATGACTAATGTTGTTGAGCATCTTTTCACGTGGTTTTTGGTAATTTATTTTACTTCTTTAGAGAAATATCTGTTTAGATATGGTGGCCTCTTTTTTTTTTTTTTGCTGGGGATTGAATCACTTTGCCACTGAACTACATCCTCAGCCCTCCTGTTTTTACTTTGAGATAATCTCACTAAACTACTCAAGCTGACCCTGACTTGCCGTTCTCCTTCTTCAGCCTCTGGCGAGCTGGAATTCTATGCATGGGCCATGGTGCCCAATTTAACTATTTTTAAATTGGTTTTTGTCTTTATTATTGAGTTGTAATTTTTCTTGATATGTTTTAGATTCAAGTCCCTTACAAGACACATGTTTTTCAAATATTTTCTCCCATTCTGTGGGCTGTCATTTTACTTTCCCAATAGTATCCTTTGAGGATCAAAAAAATTATAATTTTTGTGAAATTTAATATCTCATTTTTTGTCACCTCTGTTTAGTAATTTTGTCTAAATCGTAGACACAAAGATTTATTCATAACAGTGTATTAGTCTGCTTTCCCATTGCTGGGACAAAACACCCGATACCCACAACACAAGGGATGAAAGGTTTGTTCTGGCTCAGGATTTCAGAGGTTTCAGTCCATGGTGAGCTGGCTTCAAGGTAGAAACACCATAAGAGAATGGCATGGCAAAAGAAAACTCATCTAGTGGGAACCAGAAAATAGCAGGGAAATGGCACAGAGAAGAAGGAGTCCGGGACCAGACGTATTTCCCAAGGTCACACCCCTATGACCCATTGCCTCCAACTAGGCCCCACTTCCAATCACCATTCGGCTGTGTTCTTGCCAATGAGTGACCCATTGATGAGGTTAGTACCCTCCCAATCCAGTTACCTCTCCAGGAATCTCTTAATCTGGTTAAGTTGACAATCAGTATTAACCAGCACATGTGGTCTCATGGTAAACTATGGTCTTAGGTTTAATTTTTTTTTAATTTGTTAAGTTTATTTTTGTATATGGTATGAGGAAGAGGTCTATTTTCCTCTTTTGCTTTTGGTTATCTAGTTGTCCTGGTGCTATTTGGGGGGAAAAAAAACAACTATATTCTTTTACCCATTGAATTATTTTGTCACCTTTATCAAAAATCAATTAACCACAAATGTAACAGTTTATTTCTGGACTCCGATAGATCAATCCATTGATCTGTCCTTATGCTAAGAGCATACTGTCTTAATTATGGTAGTTTCTTCCTTTCCAATCTGAATCCATTTTGTTACTTTTTCTTGCCTAATTTCCCTGACTGGAACTCCTAATACAATGTAGAGTAGAAGTGGTAGAAGTGAACATCCATATCTTGTTCCTAATCTTTGGGGAAGGGCATTCATTCTTTCACTATTGAATGTGATGTTAGCTGTAGATTTTTCATAGATATGCCCTCTTTCAGTCTGAGGAAGTTCTCTTCCATCCCTAGTTTAATGAATTTTTTTGTATGAATAGACGTTTTGTCTTGAAAAGATGTATCTAATTTTTTCTGTGTCTATTGAATGGGAATATAGGTTCTTGTCCTTTATTCTATTGATATGTTATAGTACAATAATTGACTTTTAGATGTTAAGCCATCCTTATATTTGCTAAGTCTTCTTTGGTCATGGTGTATAATCCTTTTTTTTAATTACTAGCTTTCTTTTGCTGGTATTTTTCTTTAAAATTTTTGTGTTCATATTCATAAAGGATTTCAGTTTATTTTCTTGCGACATTTTGATTTCAATATTAGAGAAATACTTCCCCATAGGATAAGCTAAGACGTGTTCCTTCTTTGATTTGTCCAAAAATTTTGTAATAGTCTGGTTTTAATTTTTCTTTAACTGATTAGTAAAATTCATCAGTGAAAATATCTAGTTCTGGGCCTTTTGTGTGCATGTGTGCATGCATTTGAAGTTTCATTCATTCTCCTTTTTACAGATCTGTTCAGATTTTCTGTTCCTTCTAGAGTCCACTTTGATAGTTTGTTTTTTTCAAAGAGTTTGTCCACCCCATTTAGTTAGCTAATTTGTTGGCATGAATTTGTTGATATTATTCTCTTATGATCCTTATGATTAGCAGTGATATTATTAATCTTTATTCCTATTTAGTAATTTTGGGCCTCCCTCTCCCTCTGCCTCTCTCTCTCCCCGCCTTCCCTCTCTCTCCCTCTGTGTGTGTGTGTGAGTCTCACTAAAGGTTTATTTTGTTAAGCTTTTCAAAAACCTATTTTTATTTCATTTATATTCTCTTATTTTTCTTTCCCCTATTTCATTAATTTTTCACTGTTAATCATTTCCTTCCCACTCCTTTTGATTTAGTTGGCTCATTTTTGCCCACTGTCTTAGAGTAGAAATACAAATTATTGACTTGAGATTTTTCTATTTAATGTGGTCATTTGTAGCTAAAATTTTCCTATGAGCATTACTTCATCTATATTCCATAGGTTTTGTTATGTTGTCTTTATTTTTATTCATCTCATCAAAAGTACATTAGTATTTTCCTTTTTTCTTTTTGTGGAGCTGGAGATTAAACCCAGGGCCACACATATGCTAGACAAGCACTCTACCACTGAGCCTCTGTACCCCTGCCCACAACCTAATTTCTATTTTTATTTATTTGATCCATTGGTTATGAAAGTATTTTTTTAATTTCCACATGGTTGTGAACTTCTAAAATTCCTGTTATGATTTCTCATTTTATTCCACTGTGATGAGAGAATATACATTTTTAGTATTTCAGTCCTTTTATATTTATTGAAGCTTCTTTTATGACCTACCAAATTATATCCTAGAGGATGTTCTGTGTGTCCTGAGAAAACTGGGTACTCTTCTCTTGTTGAGTAAATGTTCTGTAGCTGTCTCTTACATATACAGTAACACCTGGGTTCATGAATGCTTCTGTTTGCAAACATTCCAGTTTACAAACAAAAGTGTTCAGCAAAATTTTCCTTCCATTCTCAAATTCCACATCAGGTGACAGACGTGACCATGGCCATCTTTCCCACACAAATGCAGCCATCTTCACCAAAATATTAAAACAAATTAAGTTTGTAAACCAAGATATCACTACTGTAGTTGGTTTACAGTTTTATGCAACTATATTTCTGATTATATTGATATAGGGGAAAGAAATGTAACTCTCAACCTGCTAAATGCAGATACACCGTGTTCGTGTTCCCCAAAATCGAAGAATAAATTCTAAGTAACAGTAGAGGTTAAGAGTAGGAGAAACTTACAGAGAGAGATAGCTCCTGAGAGACAGGAGGGGACCCAAAGTGGGTTGCCACTGAGGCTCTTTATCAGGGGTAATTTATACAGCAAAGTCACAATGTGGGTACAATGTAGATCGAACTGCCATCAACCTGTGTACAGCCACTTAGCTAATGTTGGTGTAGTAGGGAAGCGGGTCACGTAGCAAGGGTGCATGGAAAGAACAAAGGCATTTTGGGGAAGGAATGGGTCTGAATGCTCTGGTCACCCACCTGGGTCACTGATGTCTATCTAGTGATGCTAATTATAGTATCATTCCAAGTTACTTAGGGAGAGGTGTAGGCCTGGCCATTGCATCTTTATCTTGAGACCTGGTCTTCTTCAGATACACCTCCAGCCACAATTCTAATGTCTTTATTTTTTTGCTCACTTCCTTGATAGCCTAGTCCCTGCCTGTATATTAATTTCTGTCTAACTCAGATGCTTATAATTATGTTACTTGTGTTACTTTTTTTTTTCAGCGGATGAATTAATCAGTCCTAAAGACATTGATCCTGTTCAGCGCTATGTCCCACTACAGAATCAACGTAATGTGAGCATGAGGTTCTCCAATCAGGTAAGAAGATACTATATTTCTTAGTTTAGACTCATCCAAAGACATTTAGAGCTTAACTGAAGGGGGAATTTTATGCTGAATAGAGTTTTTTTTTTGCTCCTTCTGAGTGAAAGGCTTGCCCCTTTTCTGATTGGTGAAGAGTTATTTGTGGTAAAGGGCTATTTATTAGTGAGGAAATAGGAATCAGACATGTCTACGAAGATGTCTTTTGAGTAAGCATATTCTCCAGAATAGGCGACTTTAAGGTGTCACATATTTTTGAGAAGTTGCAGGACATGTGGGCAGCAAGAGGATGGATAACATGTTATTGAAGTGAGTGGGATTCCATAAACTGCCCTGTGTTTGGCATCACTCCCATGCTGTGTCACTGTGACAGGACTGAGTCACCAATAGAGTTGTTCTTATCACTTGGGGACATGTGGGATAAGAATGGTTTTTAAATTTTTATGTTTAGTATCTGTAGATTTAGACTGTGTTGTGTCAACAAAATAAGTGTTTGCGGGATTGGCAAGATTGATGTCGACTTGAGCAAGCTCTCAAGTATGAAATGATGCCAGTAATGAGGACTGTTAAAATGAAAATGCGGTGGGTTGTGGAAACTGCCTGAAGAGAAAGGAAATGAAACTGAATGTGTGCCTGGGATTCCAAGCAGTTAACATGCATTTAATAAGAAGGGCATCAGCATTTCCAGAGGGTATGCTTACAAACTGATGTGCTCCTTTTATTTTAAAAAGTATATGTATCCTCCTCTCCCAAACCCCAAGGAATGCTGCTTTTCATGAGAGAAAGGGACAGCCAGCAGGTCCGCTCGGTTCTCTTGCACTACTTCTCTGACTCCTGTTTGTCTCCAACAAAAGATATAATAAGCCTGAGTAGTTTATAGATGAGAGTCTGTGTGAGAGACTTGTCAATAAAATTTTAAGATTTTCTCAAAACGTAAAGTCTTTCTGTTAATACGTGATAGAAAATTTTCATTGGCCCGTTAAATCCCACAGGGTGGGGATTTGACCTATGTCTTAAGCCAGCCTATAGTGCAATTCAAATATGCAGTCTGTACAAATTTGAGATATTCAGTTTTACTTGAAGAAATGGTAAAGCCAGGCATTGTGGTGTATGCCTGTATCCCAGCAATCTGGGAAGCTGAGGCAGAAGGATTACAAGAATGAGCCCTGCCTGGGTAGCTTAGTGTCTTAGAGGGACTCTCTCAAAATAATGAAGAAAAGATTGGGGATGTAACTCAGTGAAAAGGCCCTGGGTTCAAGCTCCAGTACTACAAAAGGAAAAGAAATAGTAAATTAGGGACATTCCAACTCATATTACCCAGTGCTGTGACCGCGAGCCATTTTAAGACCAGCATGTTATCATTGACATAACATTTCATGTGTGTAAACCATTCTCAAGGGTGATGAATCTTCAAAGCCTTTTCTTAGAGAATACAGTAATAGGTCACAGACTTGAGGTATGGGGGAGCAGGAACCAGAGAGCAGCAAAGCATTTTATAGGCACACAGCTAACAAAGTCATCAATTTTAACAGTCATTTCATGCTTGATACATTTCAGGCTGGTTGTAGTTATGTGCAATTTTTGGCCAACAACATGCCTCAGCTCTTTCCTACTCAAGAAAGCTTATCAAAGTACAAGTGAGTGAGAGTGAATTTTATAGAGAATTCACTCTACATTTACTTTTTATTTTAAAATCATTTTCTGATGTTGTCACTAAATTATCTGCAACATGTCTCCCATGGGGAGCCATATCCTAGCTCAGAGGTGCTGGTGGAGAAGCTCTCCTGTATACAGCCATGTGGCAGATTTTATTTTTGTAGCAAGTATTGTACACAGTTTCTGAGAGGGTAGTGACAGGAGGATTTGCAAAGAAAACTGCTGGGAACTAGCGTCTTACACCATTGGAAGCTCTGTTGTGGTGGTATATAAAATGATGAGCTTCTCTTGCCACATTCTCAACCAGTTGGCAGTTCCTGTCATGGCCCTATCCACTGCTAGGGCTGGGTAAAGTGGACTGATGAAATACAGGTGTCAGACATATCCTAGATGTGCATTTCTCTGCTGGACATTTCAGTTTCAGTGGCCGCTGGGTCATGATTGACCAGATCAGATTTTGTT
The DNA here is from genome assembly GCA_028451465.1 of Erethizon dorsatum. Taxonomy (NCBI): domain Eukaryota; kingdom Metazoa; phylum Chordata; class Mammalia; order Rodentia; family Erethizontidae; genus Erethizon; species Erethizon dorsatum. The sequence goes on along the minus strand of CM051832.1, from coordinate 117,708,697 downwards.
AATAACAAATCTGTAGGGATTGACCAGGTGCTTTAAACTCTGCCAAACATTGGGAAAGTAAACAGAGAGTAGTAAAATCCAGACAATCCCTGCCCTCCAAGGAAGGTATTTTAGAATGCCCTATGGCTACTCTTGGCCTTGCTGGTTCATTAGAGGGCTCACAGAACTCAGAACTTGTTGTTCTAAACATTTAGGGCTCATTGCATAAAAGAATGTAGAATAAAGTCAGTGAAGGGTGAGACACGTTGAACAAGTTTTGCGGAAACTAGGCTTAGGCTTCTAAGTGTTCTCATGTAGTGGAGTCATATGAGATGTATGATGTCTGACAGTGGATCAAAGCATTACCAAGCAAGGAAGCTTGTTCAGATTTGGATGACTGTGGTTTTTATTAAATTATTTTTGTACTACTCGCCCCCCAAAGAAAACCAGTTGTTCACCATCAATCACATACCACAATTTATTCAGATTTTACCAATAATAAATGCACGTGTGTGTGTGTGTGTGTGTGTGTGTGTAACTGTCATCAAAATGGAGTTAATGTATCACCATAAGGCTCTGTTGGGTTACCCTTTAATAACCACACCCACTCTTTTTCCTCAGTCCTTAACACTTTGGCAATTCCTAATATGTTCTATCCTTAAATTTTGTCATTTCAAGAATGTTTAATGAGTGGACCCATACCTAGCTTTCTGGGATTGGCATTTTTTCATTCAACATAGTTTCCATAAGATTCATCCAACTTGTTACATGTATTTGTAGTTCATTCCTTTTTATTTCTGAGTTGTACTCCATGGTATGCTGTATTATAGTTGAGTTTTAATTCACCCTTAAAAGAGTGTCCTGTGGATTATAGGAAGATTTAACTGTTCTGTGTTTATTGAGCAGCATATCAGATTTATGAAAATTTTTGTTTCAGCCACAAAATTTGATTAATGAAATTCATAGAGGTGAAGGATAGTCATTGTACTTACCTCAGTTTTGTCCATTACATTGTTCTTTCCTTTCTGAATGTCCTAGCCTTCTCTATTTTCTTTGTGTCAAGTGGTTCTTTTTATACATCATTTAGTGTGTAAGTGTGCTAGCAACAAATTTCTTAGTTTTCCTTTGTGTGAGAATTTTATGTTGCCTTCATTCCTAAAGGTAGTTTTTTGGGATATAGGATTTGGTTGACAGTTGTTTTCTTTCAGCACTAAGAAATATTATGCCACTTTCTCAGGCCTCCATAGTTTCAGGTGAGAAATTCCCTGTCAGCTCAAATTTGTGTTCCATTATAGGTAACGTACCATTTCTCTCTGGCCCAAATACTCTATGCCCCTGGGTAAAGGGCCAGGACACCCCAGGTGTAGCTGAGGTGGGTGGATCTGCCTACTTGTTGATGCCTTCAGTGCTGAGCAGGGGTCAAGTAGATTTGTCACTGCTTGGAAGGTTCTGCTAGGGCTTTCTTGCTGATGCTACCACAATCAGTGTGCTGGTTGTGGAACACAAGCTGAGTTGGTGCATAAGTACTTTGAAGCTGCTGGGAAAGACAGATTGACCAACTGGTACCTCAGTTGAGGAGCTAGGGTTGGAGCTCCCTGTGTGGTCTCTGTTGTGCTTCTCATTTCCCAGTCCTTTAGCCAGAGAGAACAGGCTTTTAAATCCTCTTACCTATGCCTACTTATTGTTTAGGCCTAGGCCTCTCCAGTTCTCAGCCCAGCACATGTGGAATCTCAGAATCTCTCTTCACTGCCATTCGTCAAGTTCTGAAGTCTCTATACAGTCCAGCCTGCCTTCTTTCCAGTTTTCAGAGTTCTTCAATCATTATCGGTGTAGGCTATCTTGTTTCTACTTCCAGGTTTTGTTAATGGGTAATTTATCTTCATAAGTCTTTCTATGAGTAAAAATTAAGGATTTCTTTTTCTTACTTGACTTGTCTTTTCTTCAAAGTAATTTTTTAAGAGAACAGTAATGGCTTATTTGTTGAGCATTTATTTTTTAGCAGCTTTATTAAGATATAATTTGTAGGGGGCTGGTGAGATGGCTCAGTGGCATAAGCGTCTGCCTGGCAAGCGCGAGGGCCCGAGTTCGACTCCCAGAACCCACATACAAAAAAAGGGCCGGTGATATCGCTCAGCGGCACGGGCGCCTGCTAGCACGCGAGGTCCTGAGGTCGACCCCCGGTACCCACAAAAAAAAAAAAAGATATAATTTGTACCCCATACAGTCCATTAATTTAAAGTATATAATTCAATGGGTTTTATTTACCACAATCAATTTAACATTCTTATCCCACGGAGGAATCCATTACCCTTTAGTACTCTCCACTTCCCTTCCACTTCCCCCCTCCTCAGCTCAGCATTAGACGGCGACTCGTCTGCTTTCTGTCTGCATGATTTTGCCTCTTTTAGATATGTTAAATAAATGGTTTCATGTAATATGTGGTATTTTGAGTGACTTTTTCCACTTAGCATAACGTTTTCAAAGTTCATACATGTGGTATCATATAACTGCACTTCATTCCTATTATTGTAGAATAGCATTCCATTTTACTTATTTACCACCTTTTATTTATTTACTCATCAGATGATAAATATGTGGGTTATGAATATTATGAATAATGCTGCTGTGAAGTTTCAAGTACAAGTTACTATGTAACATACGTTTTCATTTTTCTTGGATAAATACCTAGAAATGAAATTGCTGGATTATATGCTAAACTCTATATTAAGATTTGCCTGACTGTTTTTAAAATGACTGCGCCATTTTGCATTTCTCACGAGCAATTTGTGAGGGTTCCAGTTTCTCCGCATCATTGCCAATACTTGTTATTATCTGTCTTTTTTATTATAGTCACTCTAGTGAGTGGGAAGCATTATCTTATTGTGATTTCTACATGTATTTTCCTAGTTACAAAAGTTAAGCATATTGGCTATTTGTATGTATGTATAGCCTTTGGAGTGATGTCAGTTCAGATACTGTGGCCATTTTTTGACTTGTCTTTTTATTATTGAGCTATGAAAGTTCTTTCTATGTTCTAGATATGACCCTCTTATATGATGGCAAATATTTTCTCCCACTTCCTGAATTATCATTCCATTTTGTTGACAGTGTTATTTGAAGCACAGTAATTTTACATTTTTGTGAAGCTCAATTTATTTTTTCCTTAACTGCTTATACTTTTAGTGTCATACTAAGAAATTATTGCCTAATCCAAGGTCTCAAAAATTTATGCTTATGTTTTCTCCTAAGAATTTTACGGTCTTAGTTCTTACATTTAGGTATATAATCCCTATTGACTTAATTTTTGTATATGGATGACATAGGTAGGGCTCCAACTTTACGTATAGATCTCCAGATGTCACCATTTGGTGAATCTCTACAATTAGTTTTTTCTTTTTTATGAGGTAAAATAATACAATATATACCATTTTAATTATTCATAAGTGTAGAGTTCATTGACATTAAATACATTTACAGTGTTGTATAGCCATCACCACTATCTGTACTCAAAACTTTTCAGTCGTCTCCCATGAAACTCTACGCATTAAACAGTGACACCCTGTTCCCTCTGCCCTCCAGCCCCTGATAAACTCTGTTTACTCTTTCTGTCTCTATGAATTTGTCTGTTCTAGGTACCTATGGTAGGAGAATCATGCAATATTTATTCTGTGTCTGGTTCATTTTATTAAGCGTATTTTCCAGAGTGATTTTTGTGTTTCGTTAATGTCAAGTTTCCTTCTTTTTTTTTTTTTTCCTTCCTGGTTGCTGTGTTACATAACTGATGGTCTTCATTTTCCAGTCATATATTAGTGTGATACATGGGCTGGTACGTGAAGTAGTCTCCTCCCCTCGCCATCCTAGCAAGAGGTGAGGGAGATGTGGTTAGGAGGTTTGCCTCCTGATGAGCTTTATTCATGAGTCAGGGAGACAGTGGCAGACAGACTAGACCCTTACTGCCCTTGCCAGGTGCCAGAATGTGAAGGAGCTGTTGTTTGCACTAGAACCATTAACCACCCTAGACCCTTTGTTCAGTATTATTTTAGGAGAAGTCCTGCTTTGTCATTAACTACGGTCCCTATGTGGGGCATAGCCGGCCACTGTAGCACGTTTTTGTTTTGTTTTGTTTTGTTTTGTTTTGTTTTGTTTTTTACTTTTTGGCATTATTGAGGATTGAACCTAGGGCCTTTGCACTGAACTATATCCCCAGCCCTTCCTCTCATCTTTTAAGACAGGGTTTCACTAAGTTGGCCAAGCTGGGCTTGAACTTGTGACCTCCTGCCTCAGTTTCCCAGAGTGCTGGAATTACAGGCATGTCCCCCGCTTCAGCTCTGCTTTGACCTTTAATCAGTCCTTCCTTCTGTATCACTCCCACTTCTTGCACTGACACTCCGTAGTGCCTGCACACCATGCCTCCTCGGGAGCCCCTCTAGCTGGTGAGTCAGCTCCCACGCCTGCTGTAGCGTTCTGCTGATCTAAGTGGTATAGTGTGTTTTACGTGGATTTCCTTTGCTTTATTTACTACTGCATTTCTATTTGCCATATTTTATGCTAGAAAGATATTGAAATATCTTGTTATCTGATGACCTTCTCTGCATTGCTCAGGCTGTAGTCTGTTTCCTTTATTTTTGGTATCTCTGGTCATTTCTCTGGGGTCTGAAGGGGATTAAGAATTGAGTGGGTGTGCTCACTTTTCCCGTAGGATCAGCAGCCCAGCCCTCAACCTTCTGAGTCTTATCTCATTACTTCTAACTGTCTTTCCTACTGCTATACTCAGTGCTTCTCTTAGATGTTGGTAAGTAAACCTGACATTGAGTTGAGCAGAGTAGACATTCATGAAACAATTGTGGTATGCACCCCATAGGTACATACAAAGTAAACTCTGTAATCATTCATACTGTCTGGTAAAGTAACATTTGAAAGAAAATAATTTATTTCAAACTGCTAATTGATCTGTTCTTTATCTTGTAAGCAGGACAATAATGCCTGCTCCTCTATCCCTACTTTTCTATGTCATTTGATTTGAGAAAAATAAAGACCGTATTATCCCATCCTATAATAAAACAAGTTGAACAGGTTTGGAAGGTGTGCCATTAAGCCTGCTTTGCCAAAGCCCTTTGTGTACCCCAACAACAATTGTAGTTCCTGATTTATGTGGCTGACTCTGACAAACGTCCTCAGTAGAGTATATGTCTGTTCTTCCTTTTCTTCTCTTAACCTTATTAGGCGTTTGACTATTCATAAGAATGAAAGAGGTGTAAGAGTATCAACTATTGACTATTTATAGACATGTACAAGCCATCATATGCATCACGCCTGATTTTAACACCTTTCTGAGGTAAATATTATCATGCCCATTTTACAGATAGGTATGAGTCTCAGAGAAATTTAGTAATTTTTCCAACATTACACAGTTATCAGATGGCAGAACCAATGGGAAGGTGTTAACTGAAGAAGGAAAAGAAGGAATGCCAAGCATTTGGAAGCAGTTATTTTCACAATGGTGTGATGGAGTTAACAGAAAAAATACACTAGCTTGTTTCTATAACAGCCTGGCTCAATATCCCCTCACAGGAAAGCAGTTTTACCTGTGCCTGAGGACAGTGAGAGACCTGTGAAAGTGATCTGAAAAGTTAAATGTAAATATATTTTCACATCAGTACAAAATATATGCTGGGATTCATTATATATTACATTTATCATGTTTAAAGGGTCTAATTATTTCTTCTGTCTTCTTTCGAGTTGTGCTGGTATGAGGCCAGGCCTACGACTCTAACAATTAGTAATTTTGTCGGGGTTTCCTTCTTCCTCGCCGAAGGAGATCCCCTTCAAGGGGGCTAGCAAGCTTCTCTGACTGTTTACCCCCTCCCCATTCACCCTAACTTATTCCTGCTAGGGAGCCCATCATTTCCTTGTTGCCTAGGCGATGCTAGTACTAGATGCCCACTGATTGTCTGCTGATGAGACTTCCATTGTTCATACTGTACTGCCTCTGCCACATTAATGTGAGATAATGGTTGCTTGAAAACTGTTTGTTTCTGGCCTTACTGATCTTTCATACTTGGAAGAGGTCTGATTGCAAGAAAAACTAAGCAGTTGACCGTGTGCATTCCACCATTCGTTATATTTTTGCATTACAATTATCCACTGAGGGTGAAGTGACTCTGTAGAGGACATTCATTTACATATTAATGGAGGGAGGTGGATTTCTGGAGTTCTATAGCAAATAGACTTCATTTTGAAATTTTCATTATCATAATTAGAATACAGAAGATTCCTGGTTAAATAGGAAAACACACTTAATACCTTCTTGAATGTTTGTGAGATTCTGTCTGAAACTACCATATTTAATAAGTAAGAGCCAACCAAGAGCTGTTTTTTTTTTCCTTCCCTAAGTTTTCTGTTTTTGAATCAATTTAGGAAAAGTCAGTCTTTTTTCTGGAAATCGATGTTGTTGAATGCAGCAGAATTCTTACATAAATAAGTCATTCTGATATTGAGTCATAGAGAAAATATTCTGATATGAAAATGTTGTTCAAATATTCAAGAATACAAACAGGAGAGATTTCATATTTTTGGATGTTCTGCATAATAAAGTGGTATGAGCACAGCCTTTGAGGGCAAATTGATCAACCTTTGTGTGCCTTAGTTTCCTCATTTGTAAAATTAGATTATAAGAATTAAATGAGGGCCGGTGAGATGGCTCAGTGGCATAAGTGCCTGCCTTGCAAGCGCGAGGGCCCGAGTTCGACTCCCGGATCCCACATATGAAAAAGGGGCCGGTGATATCGCTCAGCGGCACGGGTGCCTGTTGACACGCGAGGTCCTGAGGTCGACCCCCCGGTACCCACAAAAAAAAAAAAAAAAAAAAAGAATTAAATGAGTTAGAGGTAAAGAGCTTACACAAGTTCCTGGGTTATACTTAAACACCCAGTGCATGTTAGCTATTGTTATTATTTGTATTTTGATATTTCCAATGCAGACAGGGGGGTTAATTGAGGTACGTAATAGGTATGAAAAGACAAGGTACATGTTCATGTTGCTGTGAAACATGGCTCATGGTGAAAGCTGAAAATATGGGTGTAGAAAGTTCTCTGAAGGCCAGGGAGCAGGATTATAGTTCTTTGGCAGGATGTAAGTAATGCAGATAATGGAGTAAAGTGTATTCTAGGATGGCAGGGCAAATGAATCTCACAAGAAAATTAAAACATTGTCAGGAATCTGAGAGCGTGGAGAATTTTGAGAGGGTGGTTTAAGAAGGTTGACTCCCTAGTTGTCTGGGAAGAGCAGCAAAGCACTGGTAGAAATCCAGGTCTAGTCCATAGACCTTGCATGGCTCTATAGACTAGAGAGCTTCAGTGTAACCTGGGGAAGGTCTCCTAATGTCTCTTGAGTATTATTTTTAATATATAAAATTATTTGGATATGTTCGATTCCTAAATCCCCTTCTAGCTCTTCTCTTGCCAGCTTCCATGATCTAGATTATTGGTAACCTTTGAGTAATTTTCTTGGAGTGTTGTGTCCAGAAGCCAGATTGTAGGGTGTTTAAAGACCATCTGTAGAAGACCATCTGTTCAGGGAGTTGAATTTACTACCATCCAGTAAAGGTAATATGCCCTCCTAATTTTATAGATACATTATACCACTTCTACAATATGGACTTATAGCTCTTTCCCTGTTTTAAATTCTTGTTTCAAATCTATTCAGTTTTTAAAGGTATATTGATCCTAGGTGATTTAAGGAAATTTTATATGTGGTTCAGTTCATTCTAATGCTCTCAAATAGTTTAACCAGTTTGAGACACAATTTCTACTTTAAGGATTAAAAAAGAAGAAAAAAGGCTCTACTTCACTGTCTTGGCAAAGAAAGAAAAGTGTGTGTGGGATCAAAGAGCCAAATTCATCTACAAACATAGGAGTGAAGTTGGGTACTAAACAAAAGTTCTTACAATTATCATAATAAAACAGAATAAAGCAGGGAAGGCATCAAAAATGCTTCCGAAAGCCTAACTTGAATATACCACAGCTACACAGAGGTTATCCTCAGGTAATGCTTGTAGTGTATAAGGGAAATGAGACTCTCATATCAATCAATATTTATACCAGAGCCAATTAAAATTAAATGCCTTGATCAGAAAATTCCAAAACTAAGAAAAATTAAATTGAAAGTAAAATAGAGAAAGAGAGAGAGCTTAAACACATTTAATAGCATCATTCTAATTAACCTACTGAAATTTATTAAATTGAAAGTTATAATAGGCATGAAATATAATGAAATACTTCTAAGAATGAAGCCACCTTTTATTTATGGTTGAGAAATGTAAAAGAGGGAAAATAGAGCCAAGTAAGAAAGCAGGATTTATAGTTCAGAGTAAGGATCTACAAGAAATATTATGGTCTAGTAGTGTTTTAATGAATCTGGTATTTTGCTCTGAGGAAAAAACATATTTAGTCATAATGACGAATATAAACATATTTGTTCATAATGAGGAATATACTAAGCCTAGAATTTACCTTTTTTCTTATTTTGAATCTATTAACAATTTTTAAGGTCTGTTAGTCTTTGAAGAAAGACCTGTCAGTTAATCTTGTTCTTACCCCCACCACTTATTTAATTACCCATATTATAAGGAGTTGCATTTTTCAAAAACTAGAAGCTTAAGCTTTTGGAAGCCCCTATTTCTCTTAAAATGTCCTTGGAGAGGTCCAGGTGTTTTTGCCATTGTGCTGGTAAAAAAAAGTATGGCTATTTCTCATCAGTTCCTTGAGACAATACTTTACATTGATGGCACAATTATGGTGATAGAGCAGATCACATGTGTTGATGCACCCATGAAAGAATTCACTTTTGCATTCAGAAACACCCAAGCTTTGGATCTGAGGAGGAGACTGACACATTCAATGTGCCACTTAAAATGGATTGATCAACTTTGACAGTCTTCAGAGAAAAGGCCAATACAGAAGGAATGCTTTTTAGTTGTGAAAGCTTATTTTCCAAGCAGCAAAGTTCCAAATTGAGGATAAAAGTCAATACATATTTAGTGAATCATGTACATATTTATATAGATGAGAACTAAAAACATATATACTTGTTGGTATCTCATATTTTAAAATAATGAGGAAGAGGGGGTTTCACACTTTCTTTTCTTTTCTTCTTTTTTTTTTTTTGCGGGTAGTGGGGGTCGAACTCAGGGCCTCGCGCGCCAGCAGGTGCCCGTGTCGCTGAGCAGTATCACCGGCCCTTTTTTTTCGTATGTGGGTTCCAGGAGTTGAACTCAGGACCTCGCGCTTGCCAGGCAGGCGCTTATGCCGCTGAGCTATCTCACCGGCCCACACTTTATTTTCTTAAAATACAGATGCACACAATTTCACATGCATTATTTTCCTGAAGATTAATGAACACCACATACGTATGTAATTGTTTTTAAGGAGGTGCTAGTGTAGTATCTTTATGTCATACATGCCTGTCTGTGAAATTGGTCTTGACCCTGAACATTTAATCACATGAAGCCTCACTTTCTTCATCTGTTAAACAGGGAAAACAATTCGTAACTCCTGATGTTGTGTACAGTTAAATGATAATTTATGTAACCTTCTTAACAAAATTTGTGATACAATAAGAGCTATATAAATATTATTGCTGTTTATATTTCAAATAATTTCTCATATCATTAACACTTTGTTATTAAAGAGATTAGAAAAATCCTGAAGTCTGGAGGAAAGTGTTATATTTCCAATATTTTGGCTGCTACTATACATAGGCTTTCTCATCATTGTATATTCAGTTTTATATTCATTAACACTTACACTCAGAGTTATTATTTCTATAAAATGTTAATTTTTAAATCTTGGTGTAATGCTTCTCTATTTGGCTGTATCAAGGCTCCCTTTACTCTGTGCCTTTACTATAATTGTTTCTGTCTGAAAGTTTTTCCTAATAAGAGCCAACCAAAGTTTGATTTTTACTGCAGTATTACAGCATTTTAGAAACTATTGTGGCTTAATTCCTTTTCATGTACTCATTGTTTGGCTATTCTGAAATGAAATATATTACATAATGTTGCTTAGCTAATGAAAGTAAGACGTGAGATTATAAAATAACTGAAATTTATACTTACATAAAATTAGTGAAAATAGTTTCAGTTTCAAAAAACTTTCCTTCCCTGAGACATACATGACCCCAAAAATATTATTATAGACCTTATCTCACATTTGGGAATATTTTCTTTTTTGATAAACATCTACCTAAGCCATTAAAGTGCCTATCCTACTTCATAACAGAGGTTTCTTGTTTTCCTAAGAAACTTCAAAATAATTTCCTATGTGCTTAGATGTATTTCCTGTACCTCAAATACCTGATAGAATATTAAAAGAATACAGTATTAAGATAATCTTGTTTAAATCTCCTCATTTTATAGAGTGGGAAACTGAAATTTAAGAGCTGGCTGTCAAGACTGAAAGCTTTCCCTCTAAAATCAGGAACAAGACAAAAGATGTCCACTATCACCACTCCAGTTTAACATAGTATTCCAAACACTAGCAAAAGTAAGAAAAACAAATAAATGGAATTTGTATCGAAAAGGAAGAAGTCAGATTATCATTATTTGCAGATGATGTGATCCTCTACAAAAATTCATCAATTAATTGGTTAGAATTAATTCAGTAGTGTAGCAGGATACAAAATTAACACAGAAAAATCAATAGCATTCTGTATACTAATAATAAACCCGCTGAGAAAAAAATACCATTCACAATAGCACCAAGAAAAATGAAATACTTAGGGGTTAACGTAAGGAAGTAAAAGACCTCTACCACAAAAAATACAGTACTCTGAAAAAGGAAATTGAAAAAGACATCAGAAAATGGAAGGATATCCCCTGTTCCTAGATAGGAAGAACCAATATAGTCAAAATGGCCATACTTTATACAGATTGAATGCAATTCCAGTCAAAATTCAACAATATTCTTCATAAAACTGGAGAAAACAATTCTAAAATTCATATGGAATCAGAAGAGACCCAGAATAGCAAAAGCAATCCTAGGTAAAAAGAGCAAAGCAAGGAGGCATCATCATTCCAGATCTGAAGTTATATTACAAAGCTACTATGATACAAATAACATGGTACTGGCACAAAAAAAGATATGAGGATCAATGGAACAGAATAGAGGATGCAGAAACAACCCCAACTGCATTTAACTATTTGATATTTGACAAAGGGGCCAAAACACACACGGGGAGGAAAGATAGCCTCTTTAATAAACAGTGTTGGGAAAATTGGCTATCCACATGCAGAAGATTGAATCTAGATCCATATCTCTCACCATGTATTAACTAAAATCAAAATGGATCAAAGACCTAAATGTTAAACCAGAAACATTCTGCGTGATGGATGACAAAATAGGTATAACTGTTGAAATCATAGGCATAGATGAGGACTTTCTGAACAGGACCCCAGTTACACAGGAAATATTTCTGAGAATCAACAAATGGAATCATATGAAGTTAAAAAGCTTCTGCAGGGCAAAGGAACAATAGAGTGAAAAGACAACCTACAGAATGGGAAAATTTTTTAGCAAAAATTTTTTCTCAGAGGACTAATGTCTAAAATTCTTTAAAATATTAGACCCCTTAAAATAAAAGACCCAATCAAAAATGGGCAAGCAAAATGAATAGACACTTCCCAGAAAAAGTACAAATGGCCAGTAAATACAATAGGTGCTTGACATCACTGATCATTGGGGAAATGCAAATTAAAATAACTCTGAGATTCCATTTTACCCAAGGAAGAATGGCCATCATCAAGAAATCTAAATGCTGGTGAGGCTGAGGGGAAAAGGAACCCTTCTACTCTGTTGGTGGGAATGTAAACTAGTGCAGCCACTATGGAAATCAATATGAAGATTCCTCAAAAAACTGAAACTAGAAATTTCACTTGACCAGCTATTCCCCTTCTAGGTATCTTCCCAGAAGTGTTAAGGGCATCATATTATAGTGATACATGCATACCCATGTTTATAGCAGTAAATTAATAATAGCTAAATCTTATAACCACCCTATATGTCCATCAATGCATGAGTGGATAAAAAATGTGGTACTGACACTCAATGGAGTACTATTCTGCCATAAAGAAAGATAAACTTGAGTCATTTATGGGAAAACGGATGCATTTTGAAACCATAATGTTAAGCGAAATAAATCACACAAGCTTAAATGCCTCATGGTTTCTCTTATATGAGAAACTCAATATATAAATCCAGAGATGGATCTTTCTCACAAGGGAAGGGGATCGAGATGAAGGGGAGGGGAGGGAGGGAAAGGGGATGAAAAAAATGAATGAAGCTGTGTTATACGTGCCTACTCCCCAAACATTATGTACTACAAACACATACTAATAATTTAAAAAGAATGAAAATAAGCAAGAGACATGAAGAAGAGGAGGATGAGGATGAATAAAAGGGACACAGTGACATGGTGTGCCAGATAACTGGACACTAATTATGATTCTTCTAATCATATCATTAATCAGAGACTAAAGAAACCATTAAGTCAGCCCAAGAATATTAGTTAAATGTGGCAAAGAGGAATGAATACTTCTGTGTTGCCCAGCATGAGTCCTTCCTTGTACTTAAGGAGAAGGAGGAGGAGAAGAAGAAAAAGTAGTAAGTAGTAGTGGTGACCTGTCTAAGGTCACGCATGCAAGTCATAGATTAGAACCCAGGTGTGTTAATGTGTGGCCTGGTGAGCCATGGTGACATACAGTGTGGTGAAAAGTGTACATTATTCATGCCGCTTTCCTGTGTGCACATCATCCTTGGTTACAACAAAGCCAGATGAGTCATGAGCAGCATGCTTTATGTTATTGGATCTTCTACACCAACTACCATTGCTTTTGTAACTATACTATCAACCAGTAACTGGTTCATTTATCCACCAGTTACCAGTAGTAACAGGAAAACATTCGCACTTTCTGTCATTCCTTTGTCTTTTTCAAAAGTTGGAAAATTTCCCACTTATTTTTGCTTTCTGAGAATGCAGAAGTTTGAACACACTCATGATATTTCCTATATAATCTTTTATAATTTCTATGGATTAAATATTATACTTGTCCTGTTTTGTAAATGACAAGATATGATTTGAATTTGTGAAGAATTGTGAAAGGTATGAAGGAGGTACTAGCTTCATTAAGTAGAAAACCATTTGTTTACATGTTTTAGATTATATTCAACTTTGGAAAAATTAAATATTGAATATTTGACCTATTAAATTTCTTTAATCTCTGTGTCTCTAATTAGGCTACCCCTTGCACATGTTAGACCTTGTTTTAACTTGGCAAGTTATTTTTAATCTGGAATTTAGTTTCACGGAAATATTAGCTCTATCCATTGATAGTTTTGCTTTGGTATAGATAGAGCTTAGTTGTCTACAGCCTCTGTTCAGATTACTCTGAACTTTGTTCAGATTATTCTGTTGTATCTATACTTATTAAGAATGATACTGAATTAGAAATATTGGAATATAATGCCTAAGAAATATACTTTTTGAAAATTATTTTCAGAAGCTAGAAGGTCACATATTCATATAATTTATATGACATGATTTCATGAATAACTTTCATAAACATCATGAATCTTCATGAATTTGGACAAATATTCAAAATTTAATGTCAGAGAGAGAGAGAGGAAGAGAGAGAGAGAATATCATATCACCAATCTTATTAGAAACATCTTCCATCATAGAAGCCTGTAGTGTGTAGAGTCAGATTGTTTAAGATGATGAATAAAAAGGGACACAGTGACATGGTGTGTCAGATAACTGGACACTAATTATGATTCTTCTAATCATATCATTAATCAGAGACTGAAGAAACCATTAAGTCAGCCCAAGAATATTAGTTAAATTTGGCAAAGAGGAATGAATACTTCTGTGTAGCCCAGCATGAGTCCTTCCTTGTACTTAAGTCAAAACTGTTAAAAATGGGAAATAAAATAATTAAAATTGTACTAATGGATTTAAGTACATGCTAATATTCTTGCCTCTAACTATAACTGGGTCCTTTCTTTGAATCTCAGAAGGTTGAGAAAAACCCATATTAACAGACATTCCTTAAAAACAAACAAAAACTCTTTTTTTCTAAGCTCTTTTCCTCTCTCAAGGGCCTCTCACTTCCCTTCTTTCCTTCACTTGTATCTTTTCCATTTCCTTTTAGTCATTCCTTGTAATGCACATTCTAGCTGCTTATACCACCACTTGGTAAAATCCTTATGCAAACAGTTGTTAACGACCTCCTAAATGATAAATCCAATGAACTGTTTTCAAATTTTAGTCTGTTTAACCTCAGAGACATTCAACATTATTAGACACTATTCCTTTAAACTCTGTAAAGGCATAGAAGTAATCTTTGATTGCTCTCTGTCTACCCTGCTACTTCTCTCCTTCCAAGTCCAGACTTGTCAGTTACATTTCCTAAATATTCCCTAGATCTTTTTACTTGTTACTCCTATCACTATAATCCAGGTCACCATCATCTCTCAACTTCAAGCTCCAGCTAATCTCCATGAGGACACAAGCTACAGCTAGTGTCCACTCTGCCCTCTACAAACATTATGTATACAGCAACAAAAGCCGCCATTATATGAGTTGATATGTATAATGTTTTAACTGAGGCAGGGCCTAACCAATAATAAGTACTATATATGTGTTTGTATTAGGCATCTTTCCTGTTGCTGGAACAAAATGCCTGACATACACAAATTTAGGATGTAATGGTTTATTTGGCTCATGGTTTCAGAGGTTTCAGTGCATGGTCAGCTAGTTCCACAGCTGTGGGTATGAGGTGAGGTAAGGCAGAATATCATGGCAGAAGCATGTGGTGAGGCAAAGCTGCTCACTTCAAGGCCCAGAAGCAGAGAGCAGGGGAAGACCCAGAGAGGAAGGAGCCAGAGACCAGATATAGTCCCTAACGTTACACCCCTTTGGCTCACGCTAATACACCCAGAAGTGTGCTTTACTAATCTCTCAAGCCAATCAAGTTGGTCACCAAGATTAACCTTCACACCGTTACTGTTGTTCTGCCTCCTTCCACTGAAGTGTAAGTTTCATTAGAGAAGGACTTTATTTGTCTTATTGTCTTACTTGACACATAGTAAATAATAACTATTAACTGAATAGTTTTATTCACTGAATGATTTCATTAATGACACATTTTTAACCCCTTGAATTTTTGAAATTTTTTTTTTTTCCCGTTGAGAACCTTTCCCATAAAGTCCTCTTCCATTCCCCAGGGTTAAATCACATGCACTAAAATACTCATTAAGCACCTCATTTTGATATCCTTTGAACTCTATAAATAATTGTCTTCTTTCTTATACGGTTAGTTCTTACAGAATAGGTATAAGGTTTCAGGTATTTTTATGTCACCCTTACTACTTACCATGATGTCTGGGTACATGAACATAGGAACAAACGCTCAAAGACAGAAACATTTCTGGTACACAAAACTGTTGAATTGTGATCTCCTTGATACAGAAAGCCCTTAGGTTTATTTGCGAAGAGTGGTGGTCAAGTGTCTTCTTTACAGGTAGGGCCCAGAGAGGATGCACACTGGAAACAGTTTGGCCCTGTGGAAATGGCTTTATACAGCTGAAGGCTTGTTGGAGTCTACAGCCTGCCAGATGTCTAACCTAGTGGCTACAGATCTTGTCACAAGTTGGCCCTTGCACCGTCTTTTTGTCTTTAGGATAAGCATCTGTTTCCTAAAGAGAAAGTAGAACAAATTTTCTACTCTTCCCCAATTTGGGCCACTCTTAGGAGACATCACACTGTCATAACATGCACACGCCGCCTTTACATTCATCCTCACTCATAACTGGAGAGGTACACTTGGCAGTTCTCTAATGAGCTGGGAAGTTTATTGTGCAGCCAGGGAGCTGTGGCAGTGTGATTTACTGGAGAGAACTCTAGACAGTCAGTCCAGAGTCCTGGATTCTGCTTCCGGGTCTGCCATCAATCATTGGTATAGCTGGGGGGAAAAGGGGTTTTGCCCCAGGTGGCTCATTTTTTGGGCAGCATTGTGATAATAATTTATGGTTCTTTTGAACTATACTCAATGTTAATCTGAGGTTTCCTATGTGCGTCTGAATGCAGCGGTGTCTGTAGCCACATGACACCTCACACACGAATTCTATTGAGTGGATTCCACACGTGTCTCTACTGTTGCACTGAAGGATCCCCCTGAGTGGCACAAACTCTAGCTATGCCACTGGCCTCTACTTACTATGGGACCCAGGACACTTCTCTTTTCTAAGCCCAAGTGTCCTCTCCACCAAGTGGATTACTGATTTTATCAAGGACACCCATGTTTCAGACAAAATCTTAGGTAGAATTTCATCTAATAAAATAATACAGTGTTGTGCTACTCTAGCTGAAGTGAGTCCTGCCAGCCAGTCTGTCTTATAACCTCCTCGCATCTTCCATTACCCACCATTACGCAGAAATGGCCTCCTGTTTCTGACATTTTCCACTCAGACACCAGATAGCTGAGCCAGTCATGGCACTCAAAGGAGAAAACCAATAATTAAGTTGACTGGCTTTATTTCCTTTTTCCCCATGATCCTAAAGCCTGGTTTCCTTTTGTCTACCATTAACACATTCTACCGGCTTGAACAACTGGTGGTACATGCATGACTGTCCTCATCGGGCAGCTTGTGTCACTGGTAGTACAAAGAGATCTAATCACTTTATCACTTTTATCTAATCTTTTTACTAATAAAATTAATTAAAAAAAAACCGCCCCGTGGGGCAGTCATCATGTACCACCAGTGGTTCAGGCTCCCCGGCAGCAAGACAGGAATTACAGCCCCATGGTGACCGTGATGAAGGTCTTTCTTTGATTGAAACCCAGTACCTGAGGTCCTTTTCAATGACTCAGAAATCCTGAGAGTGAAATGACCAGATTTTCTGAACCTATACTCTTCCACCTTCCTCACCTTTATTCATATTTCCTAAAGCTGATCTTTTCTGTTGTGCTTCTATACATTTATTTGTTCCTGCTCTTGGTTGTGATTAAAGCTGTGTGAATACCATGGATCAGGGTTCTTCCACCTGGGCCCCTGTAGTCATTTTATCATTGTTTCTGGGACATAGACAAGACCTTTAGCATTGTCAGTTCTTTAAACATACAGAACCATCCAGTTACAGCAAGTACTTAGAAAAGGGTACAAATAGTTTAACAAATCAATTCCTTGTGACAAAGCAGTCAGTATTCTCTTCTAAAATAATTGGAGTTATTGAAAGAACTGCTGTCAAAAATCACTGCTTGATTTATTTATTGGGCCTTTTGTAACTATGTGCAAAGGTCTAGGAATACATTTTATTTTTTATTTTTTTCATTTTATTTATTTTTTTGTGAGTACCGGGGGTCGACCTCAGGACCTCGCGCGCCAGCAGGCGCCCGTGCCGCTGAGCAATATCACCGGCCCTTTTTTTGTATGTGGGTTCCGGGAGTCAAACTCGGTCCCTCACGCTTGCCAGGCAGGCGTTTACGCCGCTGAGCCATCTCACTGGCCCTAGGAATACTTTCTAAAATTCATTTTCCTCTTAAATAGAAAGCCTGTGTAATCCCTAACCCAGTATATAAATATACAGATACTAAAGGGTCATTTTCTCCCTCGCCAGCTCTCCTGTTGAGCAAATTTTAGCTTTTTAACCATGCTCGATGGTGTTATTCCTCTGATATTTCTACTTAACTTTCCTATTAATTTGCTCCATGTTGCTGCTCTGGCTTGATTGGAAATGTCAGAACAAGAGCCAGTGCATCTCAGTCAGCACATGCCTGTATTGAAGCTGCATAACTTGGCTCCTGCAGGAGAAGTACTGCGGGTGCGGTGCCTCCAGTTGGAATTGAGATGTAGAAAGCATCTGTCTGGCTTCTTCAGCTAATGAGGTTTTGCTGAAAAATGAGTGTAATGAAAAAATGCTGAATGTTGGCAGGACCTACTGGTGAAGGCTAATGAGCATAAATGAGTGCGGATAAGGCCTTAAAGCAGAGGCTTAGAATGGTTCCAGTGTACTGCTCTCAGGGCAAGACCAGCCTCAGATTAAGTGTGACCCATTTGTTTGTTGGCTTTTTATTTTCCTCTCTCCCTCCTGTGCCTTTCTTTCAATAAAAGACCTATTTAAGCCAGCCACAGTAGATTATTTTATGTAACATAGAGCATATTAAAAATAAAACTAATTTGACCAGGGTTCAATACAGTGTTGTAAAAATAAGAATTATAAGCTTTTCATATACTGTATAGACGATTTACTAGAGGATGTAGTAATTTTTAAATTTAATTTTCAAGCACTAAATTCTATCAAAAAGCAGATAAGAAAATGGGCATTTCCTGACCAGCAATTGAAATTGAGTTGTGTTAAAACCTGATCTCAAGTGCATGAGGAATTGACTGTTGGAACCTTGGACCATTCTTCCTCCTAACCCATTGTAAGATGTTCATATAATCACGTGACAGCTAATTTTATATATCAACTTGACTGGAGCAGAGCTGCCTAGATGTTTGGCCAGACATTATTACGAATGTTTTTATGTGGTTGTTTCTGGATGAGATTAATATTTAAATCAATATACTGAGTAAAGCAGATTGCCTCCCTAATGTGGATGGACTTTTTCTAATCAGTTGAAGGCCTAAATAGAAAAATAAGACTGACCCTTCCCTGAGTAGGAGGAAGATTTTCCCGTGTGATTGCCTTCAAAATGAACATTTGCTTTTTTCTTGCCTTTGGGCTTGAATTGAAACATCAGCTGTCCCTGGGGCTTAAGTCTGTAGCCTTTGGGCTAGAACTGTATCATTGCTTCTCAGGCCTTCAGACTCACACTAGAACTGTGAACCAGCTCTCATGAGTCCGCCTGGCCGTGTAACCCTGCAGGTCTTGGGACTTGCCGGACTCCATGACTGATGAGCTAATTCCCGCGATCCAGCGGCGGTAAACCTAAGGCACGCAGCATGTGTGCCACAGTAGGCTGTGTTAGCATCATTGAAAGTTCTCAAGGTTCGTCCTCACTGCTATAATCGCCTTCCCCAGTCTCTGTCCACCCCCCTTAACGTGACAGTGAGAGAGAGACAGACAGACACAGAGACACAGAGACAGAGAGAGGCAGAGAGACTATACATATGTATATATATGAGTATATATGAGTATATATGAATATATATGCGTATGTATATGAATATATATCATCTGATTAGTTCTGTTTCTGTAGCAAATTCTCATATAAGCTACGGTAGTGGCAGCACATAATGTGTGGAATACATACTATGACATATGCTTTACTGACTTCAGACCTGGATATATCAACAGTCAGGTTAAGTTCTATCACCTAAGATATGTGACCTTAGGCAAATTGTTTACCTCTGTGTCACTTTCCTGAATTTTTAAAATGAGATTTCTTATGAGCGTATACAACATTCTTGAATTGGAATATAGCAGACTCTCAAGATGTATGAACATTCCGAACATTCTAAACCAAACTGCAAGACCAATACAGGCAGTAAAATGATGAGATAAATCTTACCAACAAGCTGGTGTATTATTTCCATGAATAAGTTGTCAGTGAACAACCGTGCATCTTTTCATCCTTCTAAAAAAGATTCAGACTCTTTCCACTTCCAAAAATCCAACCTACTGACCTTTCTGAAAATAATTTTCTGTTGATTCAGATAATGCAATAGTAGTGATGCCTCTGAATTGTTTGGGTTGAGTGTTTATTCCCCTCTTAAAAGTAAAATTAAAATGGGGTGTTTAACGGTGCCACCATGTAATCGTAATCATTTCCAGAGATTTCAGTACAAAAAGTTCATTATTCTTAAATGATTAAAAATGTGAAAAGAGGACATCAATAAGTATGGTATAGCTACAAAATAGAATGAATACGAAGGCATACTGATACATGAAAAGAACACCGTGATATATAATTATAAAATGGAAGAAGACGCCGCAGAGACACAGAGACAGAGAGCCACTGAGCTAAGTCCCTGGTCCAAAGAGATTTTTTTTTTTTCTTTTGTTACTGGGAATTGAACTCATGACCTCGCATTTGCCAGGCAGGCACTGTACCTCTGAGCTATATCCCTAGCCCCCTCATTTGCTTTTATAGGTATGGGGAAATTCGAGAAAGAGGGATGAGTAATCAGCAATTATCTGGTTGTTAGATGGTGAAGAACTGAGTGGATTGGGTGGAAAAGACATTCCCTGAAAACTTTTTCATAATTTTTCAATATTTGAACGTTATGAATGAATTATCTACTGAAAAAGTCGATTAAAAAAAAGAACAAAGGGAAGAAAATCTGAGGGTATATTCACATTCAGGTTTCTCTGTACATCCTTTGAAAGTTTGTTACACTGTTGCATTTATAGCTCCCAGGTGCAAATCTCTCAGCCTTATACTTTGACCTAATTTATGTTTTTGTTATCACAATGAAAAATGCAAAAAAAAATACAACTCAACTTTATGTATAAAAATAAAAACTTTGAACCAGAATATTTCCAACTGTAGGTTGTTTGTTCTCAATCATGTGAACAATATGACTTGTTACATTTTTTTGTTCCTTATTTAAATGTGTATACGTTTAATTATTATTTCTGGCTCACGATGGTGTCTGCTCACTGTGTCTTCACATGGTGAAAAGAGCAAGGGATCTCTCTCCATCCTCTTCTGTAATGGTGCCCATCCTGTTCGTGAGGGTTCCATCTCCATTACCCAATCACAACCCCCCCAAAGACACTGCCTTTCCTACTAGCATCACTTCAAGGTTAAAATACCATGCATGAATTTGGACAGTGGGAGAAACAAACATTCAGACAACAGCACGAAGCAAGGTGGCACACCACCTGAGGATTTCTTCTAAAGGATGTCTGGAATTCTTTGGTTAAAAACCAGCTGTATAAAAATAGAAAAATGGATGGTTTGTATGTCAGAATGGTGGAAGCCAGTGCCATCTTGGGTGACACAGATTTTAACAGCACATCTCAACAAAAAAAGAGAGGAGCAGCTGTCTAATGTAGCTACGAACATACCTGTAAGTACAACAGCAGCAAGAATTAGTGGCCTTTTTTGGGTGTCTTATGTGTCAAATACTGTGCTCAGCACTAGTCTGTTCTCTGAATCCTCAGCAATTCTCTGAGATAAAGACAACTATTATAGTCTCTGCAGAGCTGAAAATTCATAAACCATCTAAATGTCTGTCAAAATAAACATTCCTTAAATAAAATATGATTTATCCATGTTATGTAATGCCCTGTGGACTTTTTTCTAATGAAGTAGGTCTGTCAAAAAAAAAAAAAAGATACCAGCAAAACATTTTTGTGTAATAATAAACACATTTGAAAACTTTTCTGTTATCCTTTTCTTCCAGTAGACTCTGGTGTCTTCTGGTCCTCCAGCCACTGGATCGTATTCATCTTGTAATGTCAGGGTCTAACATGGAGCCTTGTGTATTGATATGCCATTGGTCGATTAAGTGAGTGAATGAATGCATCTAAAGTGGAGAATCCTAGTACTGTACACGGCTCGAGTATGTGTGCACATACCTCTGTGTGTGTGTGTGTGTGTAGTTTTCAACCTAAAAGCTGAAAATATTACAGCATTATTAGAGAAAATATCATTCAGAAAATAAGATATTAACTACTATTGGGATATTATCACAGAGACTTCATGGAGTTTAGACAACAGTGTTGGTGATTTAAAGAAAACGATAAAACAGAGAAAAAGATGGTTCTACCTTAGCAGTGAAAGGGAGGGGATTGTGATAGAACTGCAGACACTGAATCCTCCTGCGAGGAGGGAGGGTGAGGAGTTCCACTTGGGATGGAGCTGAAAGCTCATCTCATCGTGGCAGATGGCTTATGAATCAAAGCTTCCAAGATGGTGGGTCTTTAGAGTGGAAGAATTCTTCAGCCATGTAATAGTCCCTAACCACGCTCACCATGATTCAACATGTGTAGCGGCCGTTTTAGATGTGAGTACTCCATCAGACAAACGGAAACAATGTTATCCTAAACAGGCCTATGATTCAAACAGAAGATACCAATTTGTCCATTAGGATCTGTAAGCTGCATCATTTATTGTTGCTGAAATTGCATCTGTGTTCTAGTACATATATGTTTTCACTTGCTTTTTAAAAATTCCATAATTGTTGTAAAGATTGTACATAATGATGCATTCTAAGAGTAATTCTCCTTTTGAAAAAGTAAATGCTGTACTAGGCATCATTGGCTTAATTTTTTCTTTTGTTGTTAGAAATCTTGATGGGATTTTGAATAATTAATTTTCTCATTCTTTTGAGAAATATTTCATTGTAAGGTCATTATTAAATAAAAACAGAATTTATAACATTTAAATGTGTATTTGTTTTTCTGGAGTTATACATTCATTTAAATCATATGCAAGTCTGCCTGTAATGGCATTTTCATGATGATTCTGGGAACCATCCCTTTGATTATATATTTATAGCTGATTTATGTATTCTGGTGTTTCTTGCCTGCCATCATACATAAATTTTAGTGGCATAGTGAATACCATGGAGAGGAACTGATGGTAAATCAAATGTTTTACAGCTTATTATTGAGAATGCTGGATTCATTACTATAAAAGTTATATTTGATCAGTATTTTCAGAGGTCCCTAATACTGTAATTTATTGGTGCTTCTTAATGTTCTCTGTTAATTATACACAGACTTAAAATTGGTTTTAACAATGTATAATATATGTTATAGTGAATCTTTTCCACACAGAAAAGTGTAGCAAATATCCAATACTATCTTTGATTAGAACTAATAAGTCCAACAGCTTGTGTTTAATGAACATAATGTTAATTATATAGTCAACTGGATAATTCATTCTCTACTAAAGAACTGTATATTAGAATAAAGCTATTTCAAGTTATAAGGTGCCAAAGGAAAATTGTGTGGTTAAGATGTCAAATGAACAGTTTTAATTCACAATCATTTTTTTTTTTTTACAGGGAATATATAAATGGACTTTTATTTTTAGTTCCTCCTCTTCCCTTCAGAGTTAAATGATGGAAAATGACTCTCAGTCCCAAACTACTCTTATGCATCATTCAAAATAGCCCTGACAATCTAGCCCCTCTGGTAGTAATGAGATTTATGACTTTCCATTCCTTGGTGTTCTATTACTCTGTCTACACCACCAAATTGATTAGTAGGCAGTGGCAAGCAAGGAAAGAAAGGGGCTGCTGAGGGCCAGCTGGTGTCCATCCTTTTAATGAACTGCTTAGAGATGGTTAATATTGTCCTTGATTCTCATTGTAGCTGACGGTGGCCAGATCTTTTTAAATGTTTTTTCTCCCTTATTTTATATCACAGGGCCCACTGGAAAATGATTTGGTAGTTCATGTAGCACTTGTAGCAGAAAGCCAACGGTATGGACAGTGTATTCTTTTGTGGGGAGGGGAGGGAAGTGATTGCTTTGTGCTTCCCATATTGACCATGGTAATTAATTTCATACGCCTCTTGACATGGTTTCGAGGATGTTATTCGTGTCATTTTAAGTGCCAGCACAACCTTTTTTCTCTCCTGTTTAAAAATAATTTTGTCTTAGATGATGTGAATATTAAAAACTGTAACCAGAAAACTGTAACCAGTGCTGGTGTTGCCTGGGGTATAGTTTTGAGAAAGTAATGCAGATGCATCATGGGGATTCCCAAAATTAGTATTCACCCTTCCTGTCAGCCCTAAAGCTCATCTGATCCTTTGGAAAGCATCCAGAGGGTCTCTCTATTCCCGTGCATGTGGCATATTGCTGATATTACAAATTAATAGTATGTCATTGCCTCTTATCTTCCTCATTCATTTCCTGAACTGTAAATGCATTGTCAAAAAATGTGTTTCTCTTTTTTTCCCTACATTCTTTAGCCTTCAAGTTTTTCTCAACACATACGGTATTCAAACTCAGACTCCTCAACAAGTAGAGCCCATTCAGATATGGCCTCAGCAGGAGCTTGTAAAAGTAAGTGATTCTGGATCTTTCTTCTTTGTGGAGATAGTAGAGCTTGATGGTAGGGCTTAGTTTACAGACAAGATGCATAACTGAAGTCCAAATCTGAGATGGGACCATTAAGCCCAAAGTTTCTAATTAAGTTGAGAAGCCCCCCTTATTTTCAACTAAGAGAAAACCCTGCATTGTGTGTATTAAATTATATGCATAGGCCTTGTTGATTTCTGCTCCTTACTAAAGTCTGTTACTAACCTAGGCTAAGCACTTAAATAAAAAGTTGTTTTAATTTTAATTGTCATGTGTAAAATTATCCTTTATATTTTTATTCAGTTTTCCCCTTTATTAACTATTTGAAAACTTCATATCTAATATTTTTGGTAGCCACTGCTTCCCTTACTATTTGAAATCTGAAGTAATTCCTATCTCTTTAGTTTGTTGGGTCTCAAAGAAATTGTAAAATAATGTCTGAGCTTATCTTTGATGTGGAACATACCTATTTGGGATGAGATTAAAAGGTGACTTTTTAGCCTTTTGCATACATTGCTGTGCATGTAGATCACGTGCCTGTGTTTGTATTTATTAGAGACAGGAAATTGTTGGCTCCCACTGATTATTCATAAACTACTACTATTCATTTTTATTTGGTAATTGTTAAAAACAATAGAGGAACAGACTCCCCAGTTTTTGGCAGAAGTGTTTACAACAGTATGTCTGAAGTGATCAAGGCTGTGTTGTTTAGGTTGATATACATGGTTGTGGTCAAAGCCTTGATGTTACAAGGGAGTGAAGGCGTAGAGCTGGGGGCACACAGTGCACGGGAGAACTGTCACTGACTGTCAGGCTGGACCTTGCCCCGAGGCAGCACAAGGTAGAACCTGGGAGTCAGATCACCAACAGCACCACTCTTGCAGCTCCTTAAACCTCCCTCAAACAAATTTAGAGCCAATTTCCCCATTCCTACTAGACTGATAAGCTGAAAACACAAAAATCCTTTAAATAGTTTACACTTCAAAATCACACCACGATGCAGATGGTCCAGATCTATACTTTATGGTGAAGGAGGATAAATGATACCAAACGGGAATGGAGGAGCTGCAAAGCCAAGAGGTGACTAACATCCAAGGCTCCCGCGTATGAAATTAATTACCATGGTCAATATGGGAAGCACAAAGCAGTAAGTGCACAGTGCACTTACTCAGATGTAGGTTGTTTCTGCAGATGCTCTTTTATGGTCTCGCACTGAAAGGTCTAAAAGTGGTAACAAAGCTTAGTCTTTGGTAAACATATCCTTAAAACAAATTAACTCAAATCTGTTGTTTTCAAGTCTAGTTAATATTAGCAGGACTTTTATGGTAGGTGAGTCTGTACTGTACCAGATCACGTGGAGTCAAGATGTGAAAAGCCAACGTGGCTAGCACATTACTTGAATGTGGTATTTTATTCATTCTTCAGCAGACACCTGCTAGTGCAGAGTACTGGGAGCACTCAGATGACCTCTGAGTCTAGTGGTGAGAAAATAATAATTGTAGTCTACTTTGATAACTGCTGTAATAGATGGTTGTACAAGGTGTTGTGGAATCACAGAGGCAGTAGAAAGCATTTTGTTATAGAGGTGGTGAAGCCTTACAGCAGGTCTGACTACTCTGTATTGCATTAGATGGTATTAACAAATGATTTACACTTTGGGTGTCTGGTATGGCTAAAAAAACAATGTGATCGAGAACCCAGCTTCCCTCTGCACATGTCAGGATAGTAGCTTATTCTTTGTGGCTGCAGCCTCTGTGTTCCAAACTAGTGGCTTTTTAGGATTCATCTTCTAGATGTACTGACAGCACACTGCTCCTTATGAGTCAGTCTTTTGAAAGTAAATGTGTTCCTTTAAATCTTGGTTAATGCACATAGCTGATCCTTTTCTGAGAAGCTGCAGCCACCTTCATTCAAATCACTGAAAAGAATATGAGGGAAAACAGCAGAAAGCAGGGGTTTTATGTGTGTGGTTAGCGTTCATGATGTGGTATCTCTGGTGTGATTTGCTTCACGCTGATCTGAATACAGGGCTGTGCTCTTACATGCAGATCTAGTGTGACGCACTTCTGTACTTGTGGGTGGTCGTTGCTGTGTATTTCAGCACTTTAAACAGTGTGCATGTGCGCAAGGTGGGGGCAGCAGGTCTGCACCTCGGAATGCAGATCTGTCTACCTGGCAGAGACCTGCTGTCCCGTAGTTGAGGATACTGAGAATAATCTTTTACTGTAGTAAACAGTAGTATTTAAAGGAACTCTTCCTAGATTGGTGTCTTTAACTTGTGCATGATGAATTAGTATAACCACTTGTCTAAAAGAAATGTAAAATAGTTTAGGCATACATTTACTTCTGGAAAGCTGAAGGTATTTGAGGGAAAGGGGGCTCCATCTAGTGTTATGTGCTAGCTTCGGGGTAGCAGTGTATATCCTTACAGAGTATTTTTTTTCTAGCCAGTTGGCTTACGCCACGCTTATTGCAGAATCAATATTCATAGCACATGCGGCCCAGGAGGACATTCAGTTGTTCCCTCATTCATCCATCAAGCATGTCCTGAATACCAGCTATATGCCAGGTGCAGTGCCAAGTCAGGGATGCTTTTATGTTCTAAGAATGTACAGTTCTAAAGGAGAAAGAGAAAAGCTAATTGTGACACAGCAGAATGAGCAGAGAACTCTGGTAACACATTAATTTTGTATATGATAAAGCTGTTATTTAAAATCAGTTCATATCACAATCAAGAAATTGTGTAGAAACAGTTGGTTTGATTTTCCATTTAGGAAAATTTAGATTTTACCTCTCATCAAATTCCAGACAGTTTAAAAATTTAAATATTTTAAGGTGATTTAAGTATAAAATCACTAGAAGAAAAATAGAATATTTTTATAGCTAGTGGGAGGGAAAGTCCATTCTTAGAATGACAGCAGTGCCAAGAAGCAGTAAGAAAATAATTGAAAAATTTAACTAAATGTACCATAAACAACCTAGTACATCAAAGGGGCTTATAAAATTTCCTAGTAGAAGAATGTTCATATTGAAATACTACATTCTGAAATGTTTGACCTATCATGCAGTCATTCTCCCATTTCATAACAACACTGAAGAAGTGCAAACTGGGTAAAATATTTGATTCAAAGAGTAATATTCTCAAGATCTTTTACAATTCAAAAAGAATGACAAATACCCAGTAGAAAAGGAATTAATGAAAAAAAAGAATTATAGAACATACAAATAGCCACTTCCTGTACTGGAAAATGCTCAACCACAAAATATTTGAACACAGTAGTCTTTTAAAATTTATAATGAAATATGATTTTGACCCAAGATAGTGACAAAGAGGGCTGCACACTGTAAATGCCAATGTCGATTTGTACATTATTTCTGGAGGGTGACCAGCCAGGCATTTTGTTTCAAAGAGAAGATACATTCTCTGTGATCAAGGAAGTCCAGGAGATTATTCTGGGATATAACTATACACTGTCCAAAGATGTTATTGAATTAGTTTTAAGATAACAAAAATTGAGAGCTACCATCATCAGAGAATTAGGATAAGGGGACTTTCAGATGTATTAAATGCTCAGCTCTGAAATTAACTCCTAATTCCAAGGAGTTAATTTCTAAGGCTATCTGCTTCTACCTTACAGAAATTCTAGAAGATTCTGCTTCACTGTGGCATGTTTCCCTGTTTTCTAATACTTCTGCAGAATTTTTTCCCTAGTTAATATATTTCAACATTGAAATATACAGTATAGAAAATGCATAGGTTCATTTTAACATCTTGAAATTATAACACCACAATGTTAAGTTTAAAAAATGGACACAACACAGATTATATATTGTTTGAACCCATTTATGTACATATGCATATATTGATGTATGTGTATAATATGAATACGTATTTATATACTTTTTAAAATCCGTGATCCTGTATATACTTTTGGTGTTTCCTGGGCTTACACAATAAATTATACCCTTTCAACATATACCAAAGTCAAATTGTTGCATAAGATATTATGAGAATAAACAAGACAATACACTTTTGTTTATAAAACTCATGTAATCAGAAAAATAATACAAATGATTCCATTTTGGTAGGAAATACTTGAATGTGGAAACCTAGTAGATTAATGGCCTTTTTTTTTTGTGAGTACCGGGAGTCGACCTCAGGACCTCGCATGCCAGCAGGCGCCCATGCCGCTGAGCGATTTCACCGGCCCTTTTTTTCATATGTGGGTTCTGGGAGTCAAACTCGGGCCCTCGCGCTTGCCAGGCAGGCGCTTACGCCGCTGAGCCATCTCACTGGCTCCAATGGCCTTTTTTTTAAGTAGCCAGATTTTTTTTCGTGACACAGGAAACATTTGTCTCTTTTGAGTCTCTTTATGAATCAAAGCCATGTGTGTTGTGCGTTTATGACAACTGTTTTGCTTTCAAAAACTCAGTAACCCCAAATCTGAGTTGATAGCTGCAGCTATCTGGTAGTTCTTGGATGAGGTTTTCCTGATGTTTTTTTCCAGAAAGATCATAAATTAATAGACCAATAGTCAGGGGGAAGAAAATGGTAAGAAAAGAAAAACAAAACAAAGCACAAGATTCTTGCCTCATTTACAAACTTGTGTCTTACAGGCTTATTTCCACCTGGGTATCAACGAAAAGTTAGGACTCTCCGGAAGACCAGATAGGCCAATTGGCTGCCTCGGTACATCAAAGGTGCTCAGAAAATTTCCTCATAGAGTAACATTTGTATTTTAATACTTCCTGGTAAAATGATATACTGTTTATACTTGGGCTAATTATCGGAATTATCATTTTCTGCAAGTAAATTTTGTATCACAGAAGCTTTCTGATAATAAATCATCATCTTGCTATGTTATTGCTAAGCTTTGTAAAATACCTTATTTATGACAATATTTACTCAAACACAGGCTTTATCCGTCCTGTTGGGGGAGATCTCATTAGGGGTAGTCTACTTCATTAGCATACCAGTTGGATCAAGAAACTTTATAATTAATATTATACAAATTTTATAAGCTATTTGCTCACTCAGATTTAAGTATCAGTTTTAATTTTTGTTGGGATTTATGGTACTCCACCTTTACCTTTAGTATATTTTGTATTTAGTTTTTATTTTTCTCTGCAGATTTATCGCATTCTAGGAAAGACTGTGGTTTGTTACCCTATCATCTTTGACTTAAGTGATTTCTACATGTCTCAAGATGTTTTACTGCTGATAGATGACATAAAGGTAGCTTCATAATACCTTTTGGTTGAAATGGGATGACTTTGTTCCCACTGATTTTATCATATGTTGTTAAATTGACTGCTCCTGGGTGTCTATTACAATGAGTTAATGCAGTGTAAAATTTGAAAATAAAACACCACCTTTGGAGAAAGTTTAGATTACTTGCAGCATTAGAATAATAGATGGAATCTGTCTTACATAAAGACATGCTGTGTTACATGACATTGCTGTGTTACCTTTCCACAAATTGAATGAAAAGATATAGTTCATAAAAGCAGAACTATTTTTAAACTATTCAAATGGCAGTAATTGTTTATCTCTTTTTGAACAAAAGTCAATTTAGCAAAGTAATTTTCTTGTGAAGTACGCTTAGTAAGATCTCAACTCATAAGTCTGTGAGTTAAAATCTCCTTCACTCCCCTTTTTAGTTTCAGAGTGGAGAATCTTAGCATCATATTCCAGAGCATGAAATCTAGAGCCAGATTGCGTTTGTTAAAGTCTTGACTCTGTCACCTACCAGCTGTGTGTTCTTGGGCAAGTTATTTAACTGTTCAGTGCCTGTCTTCTCATCTGTAAAACTGATTCCTAATAGAGCTGTTCTGAGGATTAAATAAGTTAGTATATGTAAAGCTTTCAGAATAGTGCCTAGTACTTGATAAAGTATTATATAGATCTTTGATATGAT
This sequence comes from Erethizon dorsatum, assembly GCA_028451465.1. NCBI lineage: Eukaryota > Metazoa > Chordata > Mammalia > Rodentia > Erethizontidae > Erethizon > Erethizon dorsatum. The sequence goes on along the minus strand of CM051832.1, from coordinate 117,678,763 downwards.
GATTAGATAGATAGATTGGTGGTAGATAGGTGACCAGATAGATAATTTAGTCAAATAAATAATTCTCTCCACATTGCTGATGGTTGGAATAGATTCAGTTGAATCTCTGCTACCTGTTGTGATATAAATCCACTGTAATATGGAGTGAAAATTATTCTTCTGAATAACAACGCTGAGATGATTTTTTTCTCCCTGGCACCATTCTTGAACTTTATTTTTTAGGCAGAGAGAGAAAAAGCATATACATGTTATCTAGTGCAAGAGAGTGCACAGACATTCACACTAAGAGAGCCTTAAAACATGGGTGATGTGATTACTTTTAAGAGCAAAGTTTGATTGAAGTGGTTTCCGTACTTCTAAGTATTCTAATTTACCCAGGTTTTGATTGTGTACTCTATTAATAGTGAGTGTTGTTGACTCTGCCTCTCCTGGTTATAGATCCTCATCTTCTTAGATACTATGCCATTACACCTTGCCTCACTGTTATGTTTTGATAGAATGCACTACAGTTCATTAAGCAATATTGGAAAATGCATGGACGTCCACTTTTTCTTGTTCTCATCCGGGAAGACAATATAAGGTAGGTGGGTGAAAGAAGGGTGTGTCATGGCTGTTAACACTGTGGACCCTTCGGAAGCAAGGCTTCCTTGTACTTTTGCATCTGTCTTAGCATGTGGCATAGTACTTTACATGTCTAAAATATAGTAGTAGATTATTAATTTCCCTATTAGTAATATGCTTGTTTTCTTCGTTATTACATTTTTCAGAGGTAGCCGGTTCAATCCCATATTAGATATGCTGGCAGCCTTTAAAAAAGGAATCATTGGAGGAGTCAAAGTTCATGTTGATCGTCTACAGGTAGTCTGTTAAATTTCAGTGTTTCTGTTTTCAGAACAGTTAACCTACAATACAGCTATATTTCTTAATATTTGTTCTATTTAAGGTTTCTGACTTACAGTTTTGTTCTGTGCTTATCTTCTTATTCCATTGTCACCATATCAATTTATCTGGTTACATTAGTGTTTCTTATACAGAATTATAGACTTTAGTAGCTCGTCTTTAAATTCAAATTTGCGTTTGAAGAAGCTTGGGTCCATACATGGTGACGAAGTGACCTGCTGTATAATCTAGGCCGTTAGGGACAAGTTGGGCGACTCTTGGTCTGGTGTTCTTTTCCTTACTCTACTGTAGCAGTCAGTCTTATTTTGCACTTATCATCATCTGTTATGTATATAGTTTGTTTACTGTCTACCCTTTACATAACCTATTAGGTCAGTTTCAAAGGAGCAAAGATTTTACATACTTTGCTCATGCTGTATCTTCAGTACCCACTGTAGTGCCTGGCATACAGTAGGTGTTCATAAATATTTGTGTAACAAATTAGTTTACTGAAGAGCAAGGTGTAGATCTGTTAGCCTTCATGCTAGGAAATATCCTTCAGTAAACCTGGATTGTGCTTAGCACTGCCCTCTGCCCAGGAGCAGAGTCTGCCTTCGGGGAGCCCCGCGCCCACGTGACTTGACGGGCATGAGTGTGAGCGGGGGCATACTTGGCCTCACGCAACTCTAACTCAAACTCTGTGAGGAGGCTGTAGGGCGGTTTCTGGTAATATGTCCATCCTGCCAGCCGTAAGCAAGTATTTGTTGAGCTGCTTTTTGACTTTCTACTAGAAGAGAATGCAGAACAACTCCGGGTGGTATGTGAACAAAAATAACACTCCCTATGTCATGTTTCTTCACATTTAAGATGAAAAGTGAGAAAGTAGAGAAATAACACATATAAGACACTTTAACTGAAGAATTTGTCTGGTTTTTTAAAATAATAATTTATGGTTTATTTATCTGCACAGTACATTTCTCAATTTTCTGACAGTTCATCAGATAATTAGAAGTGACAAATAATGCTAAAAATCGCTATAGGTTATCAGTCATTTGTTCTACTCTCCATGAACCACTGACAAACAAAAGCTGGGTTTACATTCAGACTCATTTAATTTGCCCAACATACAATGAGGAACTAATGGAAAATAAAATGACCAAATGCAGATTGCCACATGCCACAGGACAGAGAACCACTGGATTAAATAGTCAGTACCTTCACAACTCTGAAAAATGGAGCCTTGACATACGTTGTCATTGGATAGCCCTGAAATGTAGTACCAACAGAATCCAAGTGTAACTTGACACTGTCTTTTCATAAAACAATTTGAATATTTTAGTATTTTTATTTTAACGTGTACTGAATTATTTTAATTCTAACTTAAAAATAAAAACCAATAATTCCAAGAACAGAATTCATCTCATACTCACTTTTCTACTGATGATGACTCATGAACTTGTTACTAGATGTATATATTATTTCTGAAGTATTAAAAGTATGTGCATAGACTACTAGAGTATGGATGGATGAATTTAAGAGTTTTGAATCTTTTCTTACCACATTTCAGACACTAATATCAGGAGCTGTAGTAGAACAGCTGGACTTCCTACGAATCAGTGACACAGAAGAGTAAGTACCTTTTGGTTATTTAGTTTCCCACTTCTTGTGATTGCACTTGAAAATCAGGAAATCTGAAACATTTCCTTTTCATTTCCAGGCTTCCAGAATTTAAGAGTTTTGAGGAACTAGAATTTCCCAAACATTCAAAAGTCAAAAGACAAAGCAGCACCCCTGATGCTCCTGACCTGAAACAGCAGCCAGACATCACCATTGCTGAGTGGAAAAACAAATCCACCTACGAAATTCTTCAGAAACTGAATGTGAGGATGACGCAGTTCCCATAAGGCCCGAGGGAGGTTGCCAGGGGAGGCACTGCCAGAGTTAGGCCGTGTCTTCTCGTTCTCTCAGTGGACAGTGAAACATATGGCTGTTCATGGGAGGTTGCTCCTTTGGTCTAAAATTAACGTGGATGTCTTAAGGAGCACAGATAAATGGGATTATGTCAGATGTGAGACTATGGTATGAGTCATTAAAGAAGTCAGTGATAGTTGACTTCAGGTTCTCATAATTTTCTTTCAGTGCCCTTTCTCTCCCATTTCTATTCCCATCTTCTCTCCTGCTGAGGTCCAGTGCTTCCTTAAAGTCTTTCCTGTCACTGAGGAAAACAGTACTCTGACTATGTGTGTATTTTAACAACCTAGTATTTCATCTTTCCCGAGGTTATTCGTATTTTTAAAAAAGAAATGAAATTCTACTGGTAGAACTGTGAGCACTGTGCCATCTTATTTGGACCATACAAATTTGAGCATGTAGACTGGATACATATCCTTCTAGACATTGTCAGTCCTGTTATTGATAACATTATATAAATCTACATAAGGATGAATGTGATATAACAGTCATAAAGCTCATAGCACAGTGCCCTAACACATAATAAGCACTCTGCATATCTCCCCTCCTGTCATGCATCTCTTCATGATGGGTTGATAGCAACATGGCCTCCCACTTACCAATAAGTGCAGTCTGAGAGGGAAGACTTTAAATGATCTGGCCGGTGCTCAGAGAATGGCAGGACCAGTATCAGCACCTGTAGACAACGTATTTTCTGTTCGTTGCTTATTTTGTTTCCTGGAAAATTTGATTAAATTCTGCTATCCCAGGAGGCAAGCTTGTCCATCCTCTAGCTCCACAGTATCTAAGATAAATGGTCATGTGATGTCATCTTATGCTGGTTATATCAGTGACATTTTATCTTTCCTCAATTTCATAACAGAGTATTTTCTCTCTGTGTCATGTGGTGATGTGATAGTTATCCCTTATGGTAACTCTTGTATTCACTTTATTCTAGTCCCTCGTGTTCATTTATGTTTTCAGGACTGCAGCTGTCTGGCCAGCCAAGCCATCCTGCTGGGTATACTGCTCAGAAGAGAAGGCCCCCACTTCATCACAGTGGAAGGTAAGAGAACATACGCATGAGAACATTTTGGGTAACAGGACCTCTCTATTCTTGAACATGTATCAAATATACATAAAATATATCCCCTAAAATGTTACAAGTTATTTCCTCCTCCAGTAACCTTTTCTTCTTTTAAATGGAGAATGTTCATTCGTACCCCCGAGAGTGGAACAGGCTGATATACGAACTCCTAAGTGGCCTTCGTGCCGTGATGCTTTCTTGTTTCTCTGATTGTTTGAACAGTGTTGGAGCCTGGATTCTGCCTGTGACTGCTAACCTCTAATAACTCCATAGTTGTTTATTGACAGTTCCCATTTCCAGTTTTACTTCCTGTAATTTTTTTCAAGAATAATACTGAATAGTTATGTCTATAAAAATTAGCTCCTTCATGGTCTGCAGCAGCCATTTGGAATGGAACGTGGCATTTAATAGAATTGTGCACTGAAGATAGTTAATAAAAATAAATCATGTGTAATCATGTCTGTGTCCACTCTGCATTAAAAATGAAACCCAATTATCCCTGAAATCCATACTTGTATGTTGGGCCACTACTGTAAAGAATCCTTGAGTTCTACATCATAGTCTGCTTCATCTGGCATTTTATAATACAGAATAATATAGAATATGTTTCAAGTACTTAATGTCTAGCTACTCAAATATTTCCAACTCATTTGAATATACTCTGTTAAGGGGTGCATGTTGATTTGGTTAGAATTAGAAATTGGGTTAGTGTCCTAAACAGAAGTATAATTAACAATATTTGTACTTCTGGTAATGAACTAATCATAATTATTTATTCAAATGAAGTCTACTTAGTTTTTGTATTATTGTAGCTGAGATAAATTTTTTGAGTATTAAGCAAATTTCAAACAAAATTGTTCTCTAATTAGAAAATTAGTGTCAAAACTATAAAGTATAAACAGAATTTTTATGAGTATAAACAGAATTTTATGGGTGTTGAACCCAGGGGCTTCACAGTGATCAGTATCCTCCACCATTTTTATTGTTTATCTTGAGACAGAGTCTCACTAAGTTGCCTGAGCTGTACTCAAACTTGTGATCCTCCTGCCTCAGCCTCCCAGAATGCTAGAATTGTAGGTGTGTGCCACCAAACCTGGCATAAGCAGCATGTTAATTTTATTTGGAACAGTCATTGGCGTTTGAACTTTAGCTAAGCCAAAAAATGTAGGCTTTTAAAAACTTGAACATTTCATTAGAAACATAGAATTTAGAATGATTTTAGTAGTGCTTTTAAATAAAACTTATATAAAATAGTTCATAAAAATACTGAGGGAATTATTTTTAAACCACTTTTATAAATTTGGGAATAATATTCATCTTTTACTTAGGTTTTGAAAAGCCTTAAATATTTTAAATCTGTAAAGCCATATGATAAATTGAAAATCACAAGCATCTATAAAATCTGAATATAACTATCTAATTTGTTATAAGACTATAAAAATAAGGTCAAAACAAAAGATTAAAGATCTTGTTCTTTACCTGCACTTCCTTTTTGGTGCTGTGCCCTGTTACACTGTTTATATACTGTCAAAACCAGGTATGAGGCCAGACCACATGTAAGCTGCAGCCAGAGGAGGAAAGCCTAGTGCTGTGTTGTAAACTCTTGAGTATGTTGGAATGATAATAGCACCGTACATGTAATGGGGCTTCAGTAAATTTCCATTGAACAAATAAATGAAGAGTCATTATATTCAGAGTCTACATTCTTGTTTAATTTTATCTATTTATTTTACTATATTGTTTTTCTATTTTCTACGGTAAATTAAAATAACATTTGCATTTGTTTAAAGTTTATATTATGTATTAAGAAAACAGTTGGGGGCCGGTGAGATGGCTCAGCGGCTTAAGCGCCTGCCCGGCAAGCGCGAGGGCCCGAGTTTGACTCCCGGAACCCACATACGAAAAAGGGGCCGGTGATATCGCTCAGCGGCACGGGCGCCTGCTGGCGCGCGAGGTCCTGAGGTCGACACCCCGGTACCCACAAAAAAAAAAAAAAAAAAAAGAAAACAGTTGGACTTCAAGAAATAAAATGCCAAGATCATATATACTCAGACTAAATAGTAACAAATGCTAGGGACATTCACATTCTATTTATTCAGGTTACATATTAAAATTGTCAGTACAAAACCTTAATGGATTGGGGTATCAACTCTAGAAGAACAAAATGAAAGTTCATAAGTGATTTTTAAAGGGGAATAAATGTTATGTATTTAAGTAAAAGCTTTCTTCAACAAAGACTCTATTATCCAATGTCTAGGTACCGTTTCTGATCACATTGAGAGAGTCTATAGAAGAGCTGGCAGCAAAAAGCTTTGGTTTGTATTAGTGTCCTTGTCATTTTATTTTTGTGTTGTCATATTCAGTATCCTAAAGACAGTGGACCAGTCTTAAAGATTATTCGTACTAATTTTTATTTTTAAACTCCAAGCTTATGGCACCAAGACTGTCCACTTTCTTAGGACGTGCCTACATTCCACTGTAGCATGGCTGTGCCAAGATACTAAAGGAAAAAACTAGGAATAAAGATTTCCATGGGGAATGAGCCAGGAGAGTATTCATGGGAATGATTCCTAGTGACTCTTTCCTGCTCTACCTCCTCTGTCCCAACAAGTGCTTCAAGTTGTTTTGTATTTAGAAAACCTGTTCTGTTGTCATAGAAGGCCTTGACGAAAGAGGCCAATGGCTCATTTTATGATAAGCAAAAATACTCTACTTAAAAGGTAATTCTCTCATTACTTAAGTTTGATGAACCCCAGTGATTATAACTGCTTCATGAAAAATAACCATTTTTTTCTACATAAAAATTCTCTTCCCAGGGACTAAAAAAAAATAATAAATATGTAAATTTAAATGAAATCGTTTAAATTCACAATGAGGAAGGTATGGCCCTCTGCATTTTCATGCAACTTTAGCAATTTTATCAGGAGAATCTAAAGTAACAGAACACATGTGTATTTTTTTCAAATGGCTAGTTATTATTTAATTTTTTTTAAGAAGTCTCAGGCAGTATCATAAGAAACTCCCTTAACATCAATGAGCCTCAGGTTTCTGATCTCTAAAATCAGAGGACTAGAAAAAACAGTCTCTTAATACTTCACCTCTATTTTTATAGTAAACATACCATTCCTACCAGAAGAAATAATAGAATAATCCTGTAGTTTCTTAAATTTTTACTCTAAATTCTCAATACAGTCATGCAGGCATTCAAGCCAATACATGTTTCTTTTTATCTAGCAAGTTTCAAATGTGGTCTCTAGTCTTATTTTTAGCTAAGTAAACCTGCTCTTGCTTTTTGTATTATACTTGTATCTTAGATAAATCATTAACTACCAAATACTTAGAATGCTGTTTTGTTTAAAAGAACAAACTCCTGGAAGTTTTATTTGTTCTATTTTCCCTTTTATGGCTTTCCACTGACACACCCAGGTTGGCGGTACGCTACGGGGCTGCTTTTACCCAGAAATTTTCTTCCTCTATAGCCCCACACATTACTACTTTTCTGGTACATGGGAAACAGGTAACATGCACAGAATGTGGAAACCCAAGCTGCTTGAAATGTGTGGGCTTACTTGCACTCTGAGGGTTAAGTATGTCTTTCAGTCTTACAGTGTGTGGGTAAAAGCTTTTTTAAAAGCAGTGTTTGTTTCACTAACTTTATTAGTTACTGGCTTAATTTTCTACTTGTCCGTTTATGTTGAAATTAAGAAACATAAATGCTTTTTTAGGCTGGTTTCTGTGTATATCCTGAAGTAAAATTTTAAAAATTGCAGCTAGTTTCAAACTTACATTTTAATTTTATTTTTTCCATCTAAATGTTCCACGTGAATTTTTACTTCCAAGAGAAAAATGTCCTATGTATTCACGTGCTGCCTTTAAAAAAAAAAAAAAATCTGTTCTCCCTATATTCTAAGACTTTTTCAGGAATGTAAAAATAGCAGTGTGAATTCCTTTCCCCAATTCTAGCTTTATCAAGGAAAAAAGTGCTGGTATTTCATTATAGCACTTTCTAAAATTCAGTTCTGAGTCCTCTAATCCAGGGATTTGGTTATCTAGGTACCAAAAGAAACATGATTTAAAGTGGTTGGAAGAATAGGTCACATCAACCAGTGACAGACTTAATAATGAATTTGCTAATGCAAATCAGAACATTCTCTTAATTCTTCCCCTTGCTCTCCCTCCCTACCTCAGTCAGAGAAATAGTTAGGCTTCCTTTTCTTCCTTTTAAAATTGATAATGGTATCAACAGTACCTGTGACACCACCTGAAGGCAGAGGTAAGAGTGAGGGACTGTCCCTCCCTACTTCTGGATGGTCCTACCAGCTGGAAAATCTCAGCTGTTAGGTCCAATGTCTTGGGCGTAGTGTTACCTCCAAATAATTACATGTGGACCCAAACATGTATATTTTTAAGGTTCTGTAATCAGGGCCCCATTCATTCATCATCTTTTAGGTTTGTGAACATCTGGCCTACTCTCTTCTTTACCCCCAGGTCTGTTGTACGCCGTGCAGCAAGTCTTTTAAGTAAAGTAGTGGACAGCCTGGCCCCATCCATTACTAATGTTTTAGTGCAGGGCAAACAGGTAAGTATCTGCTTTTCAGACACTCATTTGATCACAGCTGCAAAAGTTCCTGGGTTGAATCCTTAATTTTAAATCTGGCACAACTCAGCGTCATAGACCTCTTATAAACAGGTTAACAGTGGCTCAGGCATTTCTTCACAAGTCTTCTTTCTCAAGCAAAGAAGATACACAGTCTTAAATCTGCACAGTTGCTAAGTGGGCCGTCCTCTTTTCCTGCTGCACCTCAGAGGTATACCTTTTGACTCCTGTGTTAACTCGAGGCCAGTGTAAGGCACATATAGAAAATGGAATACTACCTGCTGAAGTATTCCAGGAAGGTATAGGGTAGGCAGAGCAAAGACAGGTGAGTAGTGTAGGACGCATTTCCTCTTCTGCTTCACCCGAGTTCCTCCGGTGCCTTAGAATACACTGCTGTGCAGGCAGAGCCAGAGTCTGCGTGGCCAGCGCTGCTCCCTAGATCACTCACTCCCCAGGCCATCTCTTCCCCCAGCTCCTCTCCACCCACCAAGGCTGATTCTGTCACCTTCTTGTCATAAAGTCGACTCTCGTTTGCAGCAGTCTCTCTCTCCTCTGGGTTCCCATAACAGGCTCAGTCTGCACATGATTCCAGGTTATTCGGATGGTAGGCTGTGAGCACCTGAGGTCAGGGCCTGTCTTGTCCAGCGCCCAGCATGGGGCCGGCTCTGAGTAGACACTTGGTGAATATGTTTCGAACGAGCCTCTGCATGTGGTTATGTGGAGCGAAATGTGGCTGCTCATTCTCGTTTTGTTTTCTCTAATCTCTGATTACCTGGCTGAATCATTCCTTGATTATAAGGAAACCTGCTTGCTTGCTTTCTCTTTTTTGGGAATATATGTGCTTTATTGTGTTTTCATGGCAGCTAACCTAGAGATATAATTAGCTTTAGTGATATGAAATACTTTAACCTTCTTTAACAGAATCAACCAGTGGCTGACATTTCAGTGTTCTTAATTAAGATTGAAATTATCGCATCCTGATATCTAGCTTCTGGAACATTATAGTAATAAGCTATTTTTTCTATAATGTTGACTAGTAATTAAAAGTAATTATACTAATAAAAACTCCTGTGGAAAAGTTAGTTTTCATATATGTTATCTTCTTTGTTCAACAAATTATTAACAGGTAAACTTTTCATCCCCATTTATCAGCTTAAGTAGACCAAAGTACAGGACATAATTTACCTAGGGCCTTTCCTTACCAGAATCCTCGCTTCCAGTCCAGAGTCGTATTTTTTTCCCCTGGACCATTCCAACTATGAGAGAAAATTAAGTAGGCTATTTTTCCTTGGTTTTAGGTCCCTATAACATATCTAAAAATAAAGTTAATTCTGTTGCATGTGAACATTCTTAAGGCTTTGCAGATCTTCGCAGTCACTGCATCTGACGCCAGGAGAAGGGCTGTGTTTGGGCAGATCCTGTCCATTCTGTACAGTGTCTAACGGGCTTGCACCCTGCAGCCTGAGACCCTGCTTCCACACACCAGAAGCCTTTGAGCCCGCCCTGCCCTGAGGCTGCAGCTGGACCTTCACCCCTCAGACCAGCACAATCTCCCAAGGAGATAGTCCCCTCCAGAGCTGGGTGGGCCCGGAGGCTAGCAGTTCAGCTTCATCACCAGTGCACCAAGGCCATTCATTGACTGTGCCATAACCCTTTACAAAAACAGGAAGTGAAAATGGGGCAAAACAGAGTACTCAGCCATGAAATGCCACCCTGAGAGCTGAAGTAAGATTGTTTGCGCAAAGCACTTCTGGGTTACCTCACGCTCGCTGGAGTGACATAGTGGTTTAGTCGTCATCATTTCCAGAGGCAGCAATGTACTTCCTGTTTGTTTTCTTCTTACGCAGCGGCACTTTAATAAAAGTAATCATACTTGGACTAACTGTTTGATATCACTGTCATATGATAAAGTAGCCATTACACTGCATTACAAAGTTGGGGTAAAAGACCCCATGTTCTACTCTTTCCCTCATCTCTGAAAACACGAGTGCCCTTTGATATGCTTTTATTTTCCTGTTTCATAACTGTGCACTGTACATAGAAGAGAGATGCAAAGAGGTAATAAGGAGAAGCAGGAGCTGCAGACTCTTCTGGGAGGCAGAAGGCCATGGAGAGAGGAGAGAGAGACCAAATATTCCCTTGCCAACATCAGCCGCACTTTCTGCTTTGCATTTTCTTTGCCATTTCTCTCTGTGATTTTTCCTTTCCTGGGCTTGTGGCAGCCTCATTCATTCCTTTCTGCAGGGGAGAGATCAATCTAGTGTTACACCAGGGAAAGTGAGGGCTACGCAAGAGCTGGGTGACCTCATACCTGCCTTTGAAAAAGTTACAGTGCAGAAGGTTCCTCCTGAGAAATGGTAAAAGAAGGGGAAAGTATATTTTTCAAATACTAGATTATGTAGACTGTGTAGTAAAATAAAACTGTTCAATGTATTCTGGCTTCTCTGGGGAGTTTCTAGTACTGAAGTCATTCCAAATAATTTTATCTTAATAGTTATTTATATTGACTCACCTTCACTCCCCTAACTGGAACTCTCATCTGCCCTTATATTTTAGGCCAGACTCTGAACCATCATGAACTCCAGTGGGAGTTATTCTTTGAAAGCCATTTTAATAAATAGCAGAACAGTTATTCTACCTAATTCCCTAGCTTGTATAGAGCAATTTCAGCCTGCCAGTCATCCCAAGCTTTGAATTTTTTTCTTTTTATCTTTTAGTAGCTAGGAAATTTTTACAATAAGATTTTGCCACTTGTAGGTAACTCTGGGTGCCTTTGGGCATGAAGAAGAAGTTATCTCTAATCCTTTGTCTCCAAGAGTGATTAAGAACATCATCTATTATAAGTGTAATACCCGTGATGAGAGGGAAGCAGTCATTCAGCAAGAACTGGTCATACATATTGGCTGGATCATCTCCAATAACCCTGAGTTATTCAGTGGCATGCTGAAAATACGAATTGGGTGAGTGAAGTACCTTCATTTGCATATAGCGAATTATTCAAGCTGTTCTTTAACAGACTTGGCCTTTCCATGTGGACAATGCTCGGGGTATCCCGTGGGTGTTTGGGAAAGTACACCTTGTCCCAAGCCATGGAGACAGAATTGAAATAATGCCTGGGGCCTGACAGAATCTTCATGTTTACATTAAACATAGTGAAGCTCTCTGGTGAAATTGAACTCCAGGGATTTCTACATCTGCATCGTGTAAAAAAAACTCAGCACAATACTTATAAAAATACCTATAAATAAAACAGGTAAGCCTTTAGAAGAAAAATGATTTTCAGTAATAGGTTTCAGGAGGACACAGGCAGATAAAACTGTGGGCCTTTCAGGAATGTTTCGCATCCATTTTCTACCAAAATCTAGTGTTTAATTTTTGAAATCGTAAGTTTGGAGAAGTAACAGAAAGAAAGACTCTGGTGATCTTGAATTGTCTTAATCAAGAATGTCATGAAAGGGCTGCATTGTGGTTCAGTGGTAGAGCACTTCTCTAGCATGTACAAGGCCCTGGGATCAGTCCCCAGTGCCAAAAAATAAAAATAAAAAAATTTTCGTGAGGAAGTATGGCATAGGGAACGTTGACCAGGCTCTGGCATTCAATAGAACTGAGTTCAGGTCCTGACTGCCATTTATCATTCTTTGCCACTTTGGACAAATAGCTGAACCTTAGCCTTACTTTTATACCACTGAATTCAAACCTACATGCAGCTTCCTTCTCTTCATGGGAATGTGTGTTTAGCTTATTCTGAAAATAATTTCCTTCCTGTTTTTCTATGTTATTTTTGTTCAGCTTCTTCCATGAAAAATACCATACACTTTAAACTGTGTGTCACACAGAATAAAAATGTCAAGGTAGTGGCCTGTGACTTGGTATTTAATGATAGTAGAAAAACAACTCATGAAGAAATTGGCTGTGAAATCTTAATTATTCACTGTCTTACAGCTCAGCCTGGACTAGTGGAATCCCATTGTGAATATTAACAGTGTCCCTGCTCATTTCCCTGCATGTCCCTCTTACGCAGTCTCAGAGGGAGTAGAGTCAGCTTTAATTGCTGTGTAAGTCAGCATTGTCCGCTTGGGTGTGTCTGGGTGGGTCGTGGAGGGGCGATGTTTGTTGGGTACTAGATCTGGTCGCTGGCCTCTTTCTGGCTTGTGCTGCTTTCCACCCGTCATGAATGAAGCATTTTTGCTCTGCTGTGCCCTTCTATTGTGATGTTTCTGCCTTGGAGCCAGCCAACCATGGACTAAAACCACAAGCCAAAGAAACCTCCTCTCCTTTAAGTTGTGTAAAAGGTCTTATCAAAAAATGTGGTGTGTATTTAATTTTTTTTTTTAAGTATTAAAGTGAAAGACACATTGCCATTAAACACCCCCCCCCCAAATACTCCCTCTTGCTTCGAGCACACTTATCCCATCACTCTTACTACATTCTGCAGCTGTTCTGGAAGTCCTCTTTCGTAAGCATCTTTACAAGGTGTGATCAAAAACACAATGCTACTACCAAGTGCCATCTAGCAGAAAGGCAGGCTAGTAAAATCATGGTGGTGTGTCATCAACCTTCTTCACAGGATCTGGCTGTGAAGAATCTGTGCAACTTCTGGCTGTTCCTCGAAGTCAAAATAACCATGAAAATGTCAAGGTAGTGGCATGTGACTTAGTATTTAATGATAGTAGAAAAGCAACTCATGAAGAAATTTGCTGTAAAATCTTAATTATTCACTATCTTACAGCTCACTCTGGAATAGTGGAATTCCATTGTGAGTATTAACAGTGAAAGGTAAACATTTTTAATCAATTCAGGACATCAAAGCAGCCACTAAATGGAACTAAAAATACTCATGAAAGAGGAAAATGGCATGGGTGGTGGGGTAACTGTTCAAAGTGAGGGGAAGTATTTTGAGGATTGATGATGATGTGTCTTTTACTGTAATAACTTTTTTTGTATAAGCGTTCACTGTATTTTGTAATCAGTCATACCTCATATGTCAAGTATTTGGTTGCAGTGAAAAAAGTGGACCAATACAGCTCAGACATTTTCAGTTTGGAAGGGAAGCTAATATTTTTTAATAAGGAGTAATTTATTTAACAAATTTACTTGTGCTAAGCATTAGAGACTAGATCTTATATTATTTCATGTCTGCATCACAGCCTAGCTCATTGGAGATGCTCCATAAATATTTGACAAATTAACATAGGATATAAGCAGAGTCAGGTGGTTTGCTTTGGTAGGAAATTTAGGAAAAAAACAAAAGATAGCACATCTGTGTGCTCATTAGGGAGAGAAATAAAGGATCGTTTTAGCTTTGATCATACACTTGGTTTATGCCACATGATACTGGAATTAAGTGTAAACAAAGATTCAAGCAATGTCCTTCAGAAAATGACCAAATTAAAGAGGTTCTTGTTAATATGAAAGTCTAGTCATGCACAGAGACTATATCAGGACGTAGCACTTTTTTCTATTTATTTATTAACAGTGGTGCAGTTAACACGTCAGAGTATAATGCAGGTTGTCTTACACTGAGGAAGGCACCTGTCTAAGCACTGTTGTTGGTAAAGATCTGAGGCTGCACAAGTATGAGTAATGCATGGTTTTTGTACTCCAAAGATCACTGTAGTAAGCTGCCACCCTTTTCTTGCTCCACCATTATAACTACAAATACCATTTGTTGAACACATTTTGTACTAGCAAGATGCTAAAAATTATTCACATATACCTGTATGTGTGGTTTAATCACTGCAACTTGGAGGCAGACACTAGGACCCTCTTCACAGTAAAGAAAGTGAGACTCTGGAGCGTGATGACCTGTCGTAGTCAAACCACGAAGTAGCAGGGCTGGGATCTACACCCAGGTCTGCCTGGCGCCAGGGCTCTTGTTCCTCATTCTCAAGGTCCTTTGTGTGTGCTTATACTTGTGTGTGTGTGTGTGTGTAATTTCTACTTTCTTATGGAAAATGGCTTTAATGTTTGTTACTAAAATCTTACGATCTTTAAGATAAACTTGAGTCATTTGTAGGAAAATGGATGCACCTGAGACTGTAACGTTACATGAAATAAATCAGACACACAAGTTAAATATCACATGGTTTCTCTGATGTGAGAAACCCAAATTATAAGTAAAGAACAAAATAAAAGATAATAGGAAGTAGAAAGACAGATCTTTCTCAGGCGGGAAGGGGTTTAAAGTTGGAGGGAGGGAGAGAGAGGAGGAGGAGGGAAAGAGGATGAAAACAGGACTTCAGATGTGCTTTGTACATGTACCAACTCCACACAAGGAAAGCAAACATTAGGTACTACAAACATGTACTAATAAAAAATAGAAACTATTTTAAAGATTGATAATTAAAATCTTATGGCCTTTGTGGTCTCTTCGACATGATTTGGACTTATTCCATAGACCCCAGATTTTTTTTGTCTTTTGTTCTCCAATCTAGGATCAATACTATTTAAAGCATTTTACACATAAGGCACACCATTGAACTTAAATACAAATGTTCCTCAACTTATGATGGGGCTATGTCTCAGTAAACCTGTTGTAAATCGAAAATGTACTTAAATAGACCTAACCTGTAGAAAACCGTCGCTTAGCAACACAGTACTCTGGAAAGTACTTGTTTACCCTGGTGATCAGGTGGCTCCTGGGAGCTGTGGCTCACTGTCAGTACACAGAATCATAAGCAGGTATCAGACCACATATCATCAGCCCAGGAAAATGTCAAAATTCAAAATTTGCAGAGTGGTTTTTACTAACTCCCTGTCACTTTCACACCATCATAAAGTCAAAACTGTAAGTCAAACCATTGTAAGTTGGGGGCTGTCTGAGATTATAAAACAACAACCCTAACAAATGAGATTTTTGTGCCTTTATATTTACTATGAGACCAAGAGAAAGGGGATGATTTGGAACTGAGTCTAAGTTAGCCCTATATACTGTAAGAGATATATCAATGTGCTATATAAAATGTTAAGAGAGGTTAACTGAGCAAGCTTTTTACTTCTTTGTAATATTGTAGGGAAACTCTGAAAAATGGAGAGTTTCATCATATTAGCTACACACACACACAGAGGTTTGTAAAATATAAATCTTCCTACTTGTTGCTGGATCAAAACTGGCTTAGGAGACAAAGTATGAGAACAGTTTAAAATTATTTATTATTGCCATTTTTTTAAAGTCAGTATTTGCAATGGAAGTAATACTTTCCTGGAAGCTAAGCCTTTTTTAAAAATCAAGGGTAGGGCCAGTGAGATGGCTCAGCGGCGTAAGCGCCTGCCTGGCAAGTGCGAGGGCCCGAGTTCGACTCCCGGAACCCACATATGAGAAAAGGGCCGCTGATATCGCTCAGTGGCACGGGCGCCCACTGGCGCACGAGGTCCTGAGGTCGACCCCCAGTACCCACAAAAAAAAAAAAAAAAGAAAAGAAAAATCAAGGATAGATGCCTGTATTTCGAGTTGATAGCCAATCCAAAATGTTGTACATTAATAAGCACACCTGGGCCTATAGGGCCGTTTAGTGCAGTCAACAAAGGGAAAGAAAATGGGATAAGTACAAGAGCAGACAGTTGCCATTTAGCTTCTCTGAGGAAAATCTTCCCGAGTCACATAAGGCAAGACCATCCCAAGCTGCCTAATTTAGCTCTCTGAATACCAATAATGAATGTTATAAATAGAAAGACTTAAATTTAATTCCTATTTCTGCCACTAACTTACCTATCATGAGCAAATAAGTTATCCTTCCTTGTTCACACATTAAGAGATCTAATGTTAACAGAGGGCTCATTTTCTGGGCCCCTGGGATAGCTTATAAAATCCTCATAAAACCCTCTGAGTGGGCCAGGGATGTAGCTCAGCATCACAAGCTCCTGCCCAGCAAGTGCAAGGTCCTGAGTTCTATTCCCGGTACCAAAACAAAACAAAACAACAACAGCAAAAAAAAAAAAACAAAAAACCCTCTGAGATAAGCTTAGGGACAAGTCATTTGAAATCAGCAAACTTAAATAACTTACCCAAGGTCACAGGGTCGAGAAGAAGGATTTGAAACTGGTGTGAATGGCTAGTTTTTGCTACCCCAGCCTGTCTTCCAGGTCTCTGGTCTATAAGACAGGGAGGCTGTCCCTGTTTTGGCTTCTCATTGGGCTGTGGTGAGTCTGGGTAAGGGATGTAGATATCCTGCAAAAATTAAAGCTTCAGCGTTATCACAGGGCCAGGGATATATAGCTCGGTGGCACAGTGCCTGCCTGGCAAGTGCAAGGTCCTGAGTTCCATTCCCAATACCAAAAAAAAAAAAAAAAAAAAAACTTGGGAAACATTATCACTGTGACATTTGATAATTCGAAGTCTTCTCTTTGTAGCTTTTGGAGAACAGAAGAACAGGCTCCTCTGGGGGGATTCTTTTTACGCACCACAAATCTCAGGAGTCCGTAGGAAGAACCTCTGTATCCTCCTGAAACAATCAATCAATCTCTCTCTCTCTCTTCCTCCCTCCCCTCCTCCCCACCTTCTCTCTCCCTTCTTCCTTCTCTCCCTCTCTCTCACTTGTCCTCTGGCCTTAGGTTTGTAAAGGCCCCTGTGCTCCCAGAAGAGACACTCACTCTGGAACAGGTGTCCTTTTCAACCATGAATGATTCTCTTTAGGGAACAGCAGAGTGATCTCAAAGCATTTTGTGCAGGAGTTCAGAATCCCTAAGAGAGTCTCTTAGGGAGAGACATGGTCTCGCCTCTCCATTATCCGGTGGGTCCTCATGGAACGCATGGAAAACACTCTGAAATCCCCTCATGAAGATGTACACAGTGCTCTTTCAGCACATCAACAGAAAGGTTTTAGAATGCTGCTTCTGCCCTAGAGCGATCCAGACAGCTTCGGAGAATGGCAGCTGTCCTGCCGCTTGTGGTAGTACTGTTCTGAAGAGGAAGAAGACATTGTTGTCTCTTTCTATGTATTTTCAATCTTCAGTCTAACACGCTCCCACTGAGCCGTTTCAGCAGAGATTTTATATATTGTATTGCACTTTTTCTTAATTCTTTTCCAAGATCTCCACTTCTTTAAGTGAATGGCCCCCTTGCATGTTTGTTTATCAGCAGCAGCAAATATATAATAAGTGTATTTCTTTATCAAAATTTACCTTGAAGTAGTCCTTGGAAGATTTTTAGTTGACTAAAATTTGGTGGACAAATTATTCATTCATAATTGAGTAAATTATTCATTTATAGTCTTTACATGTCAAATTTTTTATAAATTGTTTAATGCATAGCTGCTTCTAAGTCCTTTGTGTGTTTTCGTTGTACTGTGATTTTAAAAGAAAAGTTGGGAGGGTATTTATTTTACTACTTTTTAGGGCAATAAGGCTTCTCAGGTGCATTTTTATCCGGCTTCTTACTATTGCTTCTTTTTAATGCTAATTATCATTAAGTGGATTGGTTGTTGGGTCAGATTTGATTCAGAACTCTTCCTGAGACGCCAGCATTCATCAGGTTGAATGAGCTTTAAGAAATAAGAATATTAATCTCAATCACAGTACACCTTACACAGAATTCTCCTGCACTATATGTAGTTTCATCTCTGGTTTAACCTTTCTTGAGATATTTATTTTAAAAATTATTCATTTATATCACTGCCTCAGTTGCTTTTTAAACCAAGAGCACTGTTTCTTTTTCCTTTTTTCCAAGGTTAATGCTGCCAGTAGAATTTCCCCAACATTATTGCTATCAGACACTCCTGTGAACGAAATTAACCTGCTCACAGGAATGGTATCCTGGTCTGATAATGATTTGATTTGCTGTCTCATTATTGATTTGTGCACCAGCTTTCATGTTGAAATAGATCAAGTTCCTGATGGGCCCATTACTGTAATGACCTTCAAGCAGCTGCTTTCTGCAGCAGGTCTGTCAGTCAGGCTTTGGAGGGAGATAACCGCTGAGGAGATATGTTACCAGGTCTTTTTCATTTCTACTTTCCCTACTGCTAAGACATTCTGTTAGCAATTATGACCTGGACATACCTTGTCCCCTGATGCCCAAAATGGCATCTGTGGATCATGCATTCAGTGCTTACGAAAGACTGTTGGTGTCAAACGCACTGACTGCCACATTGCTTGTGCCATAAAGAAGAGAAAATTAGAGCTCCGAGTTCATTAGCATGGTTCTGACACTCTTTTCAGAAGTCTTTGCTTTTGACATTTGATGTGAGGTAAGAAAGTGAGATGGTGGAACTCTCCTACCTCTCTTCGGTTATGATTACATCTAGGGTAGAGTAGTTCTCCAGTTCCCAAGCTGGAAGCTCAGTTCACCTCGTGCGATTGTCGTGCTGTCCATATTAGTACGAATGAAGCAGATAAGTCCCTTCTTGGAACTTTCCCGTCTCCTGTTACATGGTGTATTAGTAGTCATCTTGGGCTGCCGTCATGGAATATCTTAAATAAGATGGCTTAAACGATAGGATTATGTTTTTTCACAGTCTAGAGCTGGAAAGTCAAGGTCAGGGTGCCTGTTACTTTGGTTTCTGGTGATAGCTGTTGTCTTCTCCGCAGACAGCCGTGTTCTTCCTGTGTGTTCACATGGTAGAGAGAGAGCGTTCTCTGGTGTCTCTTCTTGAAAGGGTTCTAGTCCCAGGATAAGGGCCGCCCTCAAGACCTCATCTGTACCTAATTACTTCCCAAAGGCCCCAGTTTCAAACACCATCACACTGGGGCTAGGGCTTCCACATAGGAAGGGTGGGGGGTCGGGGACAGTTCCATTTATAACATAGAGCCAAGTAAAATGCTTGCCCAGAAAGGCATTCATTTACAACAAACAGTAAATTCTTCTCCTTGAGATAATATCAAAATGATTATTAATTTTTTTTCTTGTCAAGGATCAGTGCTGTTCTTTATGGCATTTTGTTTTTACAGAAAATGTCAGCTATCTGGTTTGCTAGTGGTGTCTGATTTCCATGCATTTTATTGTATATTTTGTTCCTTGCCTGAGGCATGTTGGAAAGAAAAATGCTCATATGTATAACAGTAACCGTACAAGGGAGTTCTTCGAAGGGTGAGCTTATTCCCAGGATTGTGCAGGAGTGCTAGTCCAAATTGTTCCCGGGATCTTTGGGGACCCTTTGACCTCAAGTCAAATCATCATGCTTGTGAAGCTTGATTTGGTCAGTCTTATGTGTCTGCCACTTTCTTAACTGCTGATTGACAAATACAGCATGTTTCTGTTTCCTTAGACAGACCAAATGTATAAAGATCTGGTCCAAAGATAACCTTTGTTCTTTTGACCTTCCCCATTTGTTTCTGTTTTTTCTTTCTTTCCCTCATTTTGGCATGGAAGTGATTTTATGCTGAAATTGCCAAATGAAGTTTTGTGACCTTGTCAGTGGGAATGAGGGTAAGAAGTCAGATTTTCCTGTGCCTTTTTTCACTGATAGTCCTAACTATAGATAAAATGTCTTTGATTTTTTAAGTGTGTTACTCACTTGGTAATTTATTCTCAGCCTTTGACAGCTATGTTAGTAGTTTATGTCTAATGCTATTTGATATTTTTTAGTCTTTTGAAAGATTGTGAGATATACAAAGTTTAGTTTGGCCAATATTTTTTGAATGGGTAAGTATATTTTAATTAATATGACAATTATATTCATTTGCACTCAGTGAGTTAAAAAAATAAGTCAACTTCTTTTTTTTTGTGTGTGTGGGTAGCGGGGGTCGACCTCAGGACCTCGTGCGCCAGCAGGCGCCTGTGCTGCCAAGCGATATCACCGGCCCTTTTTTTGTATGTGGGTTCCGGGAGTCGAATTCAGGACCTTGTGCTTGCCAGGCAGGCACTTATGCTGCTGAGCTATCTCACCGGCCCAAGTCAACTTCTTTTTTTGGTAATTGTATGCAGTGTTTTCTATAATTTGCTCATGAAACTGCTGCAACTTTGTAAATAGAAGAAATCTAAGGGGAAACTTGTAGGTCTCCAGGTATATTTGTGTATCGTACTATGAAATTTAAAAGATAAGTATGATAGACTATGTTTAGTTTTAATAACTCAAATTGTTGGAGAATTTTATAAAGTAAGTCTTTTAGGCCTGGCATGGTGTCACATGCTTGTAATCCCAGTACTTGGGAGGCTGAGGCAGGAGGATAGCTTTGAGTTTGAGGCCAGCCTGGACTACGTAGTGAGCTCAAGGCTAGCTTGAACCATATACCGTAGCAAGACCCTGTCTAAAAAAAAATGTTTAAAAAAAAAGAAAAGTAAGCCTTTAAAAAATGAAAATGTTACTTATTTTAGAAGAGGATGCCTTCTGAAGTTAATTGGATGTGGCACTTGCTTAAGTAACTCCAATACTTGAATTACAAATTTTCAACACTACATTACTTTTACCTGGGTCTGAGAAGTCATATAGCATAAGTTTGCTGACATTTTTCTTCCAATTTTTATTTTTCATTAGTACATGCTTGCAGTACATAATGATTACACTCACCATGGGGAGTTAGTACATGTACACATCTTAATTAATTTTTCATTCCTTTCCCCTCCTTACCCTCCCTTCTCCCTCCATCTGTTGATCTCCTTTCCTTTTGCAAAAGATCTATCTCCCTATTTCCTAGTATCTATCTTTTATTTTGCTCTTTATATTTTGGGTTTTTGCCCCAGGGAAAAAAGGAAACCTTCTACATTGTTGGTAGAAATGTAAAATAGTACAACCATTATGCTAACATTTTTATGACACATTAGGATTTCAAAAGCCTTTTTATATACATTGTCGTATTTGTTCCTCAAAATAATTTTATAGAGTAAGTTAAATGGGCAATATATTGCTATTTGAAAAGTAACTTGCCAATGGGACATAGTTGGTGACAGATTTAATATGTAAGTCTGTCTTTTTTGTTCCGGCTTTTCATTGTGAAAAATTTTGAATGTGTAACAGTAGAAAGATTTGGTAAATCCCCATATACCCATTCTGAAATGGATGTAAGCCTCTCTTAGTAATTACATGTGCCATGTTAGCTTTATCTTTTTTGTCGTTGTTATAGTATATTATAAAGCAAGTCCCAGACATTTTGACTTTTACCCCTGAGTATTTTAGTGAGTACATATCTCTTTAAAAAGGATGTTTTCTTAGTGAATGCAATAAAATTATCATACCCAATTAGTAATAACTCCTTAATATCACAAAGCACTTGATTCATACTCAGATTTCTCCATTTGCCCCAAAATAACTTCTTACAGTGGTGTGTTTGAATCAGGATCTAAAAGCAGGCCCACACGTAGCATAGTTTATGTTGGCCCACGGTTGTAGCGGTTGCAGTCTGTGTTGGATTAATTGGCTCTTCTGCTTTTTGTGAGGCAGCACATCCAGGCCACACTGTGTAGCAGAGCAAAGCTAGTTCACCTCAGCCAGGGAATCAAAAGAGAAAAAGAGGAAGGGCTGGGGCCCTGTCCCATGGCCCCACTGTCTCTTTCACCCTGATGGCTGGAAGACTTCCACTGGGCCCCACTTCTGAAGGGACGGGAGGGGAGGGGAGAGGCTGAGAGTTCAGCAGAGGGCTTAAGGATAAAGCATGGAAATCTCTGTGTGAAAAGAATTCCCTGTCTTTTCCTAGTAGCATATAGAGTTCTGGTTCCCTAAGGCACAGTACTGCTTGCAGTTTTCTTTGGTTTTCATAACTAGTTTATTCGAAGTCTTTCTATAGAAAACAGTGCATAAAAAAATGAGGTGAAACTGAAGAAATACTATTTAAAAGCTTCTCAAATTGGAAAATAAAAATACTTACACATAAAATAATAAAATATTTTAGCTTTGCTGAAATATAATGGTCAAAATACACTCTGTAATGTAAGTACCATAATTGTTATAACTAATTGCATTCTTATATTTCAAAGGCAGATACTTCTTCTCTGTCCCCTCCAATCCCAAAAGAATGACTGCAAAATAAAGGAAATTGGTATTCCTTTTTAAAAACTAACTGCGAGTTTGTTCTTAGGAAAAAAATATTTACATAATTGCGTATCTCAGCCCATTTTTTAAATGCATTACTTATGTCCCGTTTATTTTTTGCATGTGTCTAGTGTCAAGAAAGCACACTGTGGCAGCGATTTATGTGCAGTATACTATCAGACTGAATTGGTAAAATTTCACCCAGTAAAATCCTAAGTAGTCTGGCCTATTTTTGTGTTTTACAACCTAACTAGCCATGCACAAGCCTCATGTTGAAGAGTCTAATCATATCACACATCTTGATGGAAGTAATTAGATCAGCGGTTCAGGAAATTCAAATGGCCTTTTCTTTACATCCCATTGGATGGGTCAGTGCTGTTAAGGGCATTAGTGAGAGAAACACAAGGTGATTTTATTTGAAGACTTACTGATTCACGCTCCCTGTTTTATTTCAGGTGGATCATCCATGCTATGGAGTATGAACTACAGATCCGAGGCGGAGACAAGCCATCCATAGACTTATATCAGTTGTCACCTAGTGAAGTTAAACAACTTCTGTTGGATATTCTGCAGCCTCAACAGAGTGGAAGGTAATGAGGACCCTATATTACCGACAAGACACTGTGAATGTACAAAGCATTATGCTTTTTAGCTTGATATATGAAATTAATAAGATAGTAATAAATAAAATGCAGCGGAGTATCAGGGCCTATGTTACTGAATGTAATATAAACAATTAAAATGTGTGTCTCTTTAATTTTGTGTTAATTTGAAATTTATACTTTTCTCAGGTGTGTCTTTAAGCATTTCCTCATTTTTGCTATTCTGTGCAAAATGTAATACTTCATACTGCTTTGGTCTGTTCCCATTCTGAACATTCATATATAGCATTCAGCATCTGCTAAGTATGTTGCCTGTGACTCTTTTTCCCTAAATAGACTGTAAACATCAGGGCTAAACACTTCAGTAGACTTAGCTTGTGCTAGCCTTAGGATAAGAACAAAACGAGTACTTGTGGGTTGCATCTGTACTGCAGACTGCACCTTGTTGAATACACCTGTAGTAATATTCCAACAGCTGTTTTATGGAGTTAGAGAAGTTAATACTGAATTCATATGGCAAAACTCACATACAAACATAACCAGAAAACATAAAAGAAAGACTTGCCATAATAAACATTAGAATATAATCTCTTTATTTAAAACTGTGTGATATTGGTGTGTGAACAGATAAATAGACCATTGCAGATAAAAGAAACTCTAGAAGTGGATCCCCAATACCTATTTAAAAGTTGGTATATGAGGAAGATGGCATCTCAAATCACTGGACCAAAGATGGACTTTTTAAATATGTAGTGATGGAACAACTGGATAGCCATTTGCAAGAGAAAATCAGATATTTTATATCATACACAAGAGTCAACTCCAGATAGATGAGAAATCTAAATGGAAACAATGAACTTATACAAGTGCTAGCAGAAGACATGGGCAATTTTCTTTTTAACTTTGGTTTGGAAAAGGCTTTCTAACTATCACTCAACTCAAGGGCAACAAAGAAAAGATTAATAGAGTAATAGTTTAAAACAATATTTTGTGCAACAAAAGATAGAGAACATCATGAGACAGCTGAGAAACTAGAACAACATATGCCACAGAGAGCTAATATTCAAAAATTCTTAAAGATTGAGACAAGCAACAAAAAATTCAAAATAGGAATGGGAGAAAAGTGTGACTAGCAAATTCATTTAAAACATACACGCTAACTCATAATTAGAGCAAATTAAATTAAAACATACTGAACCATTTCTCATCTTTCACACTGGCCAAAGTTTCAAAGTGTAATAAACACTTGGTAAGACTGTGGCAAGCAGGCACTCTCAAGTTTCACTGATGAGCACAAACAGTACAAAAGAACTTCTGTAGTGTGCTATTCTTCATATAAGAAACAAGGAGATATGAAGATATACCATGTTTATCTGCTCATTTGTACAGAAGAAATACAGGAAGGGTACATCGGAAACTGGTGCAATTCGTCACCTCTAGAGAGGGGTGGAAGTGGGGTGCAAAGGAAGGGGAAGTGTGTGCAGGGCGGCGGTAATGGAGAACCTAGCGATACTGCAAATGGCTGATGTCACCACACTGAGGGGAAAGAAAAGCATTAGCCAGAGTCCCATTGGAAAGTATTGCTTTGACTGATACGGTAAGACTAAAGAAAGAGAACCGCACATGAGTGCTGTACTCTGGCTAACAAAGCTTTTCTCGCAGACGTACGGGTTAACATTTCTAGACATGTAAATATGCTGTGAGCAGTGAGAACTAGATTTTCCACTATTAATGACAGTGTTATAAGTAGAGAAAGAAGAAAATGTAGGCTGGATTGAAATGGGTATCAGTGTGAATTCCTGGCTTTTAGACTGACACAGAGTGACCGTGGGTATGTACGTGTATATGTGCGTGTGCAGCCGTTATTTCCCGGCTTTTTCTGCTGAGATGGCCTAGAGACAATGGTAATGAGCAAATGTACCCGGATATCGCTTTCCAGACATTTTGTTTTGTTTCATTTTGTTTTGTTTCATTTCATTTTGTTTCATTTTGTTTTGTTTGAGACACCATCTCACTGTGTAGTTTAGGCTGGCCTTGAACTTACTGTGTAACCAGGATGGCCTCAAACTCATGGCGATCCTCCTGCCTCAGCCTTACAGGCATGTGCCAACACACTCAGCACTATTGCTTTCTAAATACTGTTCTCTAATGAACAGAACCAGCATTCCTTGGAGAAATGATTGGTTTCAAAGCAGGGCAGGAAAAATGTAAGATTAGCCTGGATCACCTGTGCCAGAAGTTAGGAAATCTCAAAATATGAGAGATGTGTCAGATGGACACTGGAGACGACTGCAAGGAGCTCCTGTGGCTATAGCTGGGACAATTTGAGCAACACAAGAAATAATGATAGTATTGGATTATAACACAGAGTAAACATCCCTTGGTAAATGCTGCTGTGAATAGTGGGAGAGAAGGGACTCTTACTCTTAGCAGAATCCTAATTAATAAGTGTAGATAAGATACTGGAAATAGAAAGTCATTATTAGGCAAATACAACAGTAATAATTCTTTTTATTTTAAAGAGAAAAAACAATAAAAACAATGATACGAAATTTGAAAACAGGATAGTAGGAGGGTAACAATGGTTAGTACATTGGTTATTGTTATCTTCAAAGTAGTTGCTCAGATTAAAAGATATAGGCATGAAAAATGGATCAAACAATATAAGCACAAACCTTTCTTTTCAGTGAACTAATAGAAATTAGTAGTATAGCTATCTTAACTATCATATATTTTTTTTTCCTTTTCCCTTCCTTCTTTTCTCCTTTCCCCCATCCCACTTTCTTTCCTTTTGAACAGTTTCTTCCCATTTCCAGATATCTAGTGTACATTTTGGATCTTATTTACTCTTTCATCTTCTTACACAAAGGAGACAATACAATGTTTACACATGTGAGGCTGATTTATTTCACTTATGAGTATGGTCTCAAGTTGCATCCATTTACCTATAGATGTCTCAAGTTTATCCTTCTTTATGGCTGAGTAGTACTCCATTGTATAAAAATACCACATCTTTTTTATCCATTCCTCAGTTGGTGGGCATTTGGCTTGTTTCCAAGAACAGTAATAATTCTTGCAGGCAAGAACCATTGTAGGATGGAAGTAATATGAGGACTGAAAAATTTGCATAATTTAAAAATATTTACACTCAAAATACTTACTCATGGCAAAGGGGGAAAAAGTAATTTTACAGTGGAGAAACCTAGCAGACTCTATGTTATGATTAAGATTAGCATCTCCAGTGGTAATGCATATCAATATCATGTACCCATTTATATGATGGATTGAAAAATATACATCACTTCTGGATATTCTTGCCAAAAATTCATAATTTTAGTCTCTTCATAAAAAACATCAGACAGCCCCAAACTGAAGAATATCCTACAAAATGACAGATATGTCTAGCATGACAAAGTCATGAAAGAATAAGGAAAGACTGAGTAACTATCACAGGTTAGAGGAGCCCTTTATGAGACATAGAAGCTAAATGCATCATAGGGTCCTGGACCAAAACATTAGTAGTAAAATTGATGAAATTTGAGTAAGGTCCATAGATTAATGTTATTGTATCAATGTTCACTTAATAGTTTTAATAAATATGCTATAGTTATGTAAGAGTAGGAAAGCTGAATAAAGAGGATATAATAACTTCATGAACTTATCTTTATAACTTCGGTAAGTCTAAAGTTTTTCAAAATAAAATGGCAAACAATGAAAAAGATATTTTACAATAACTCCTCACCTGCGCTGAGAATTCTCACATTTCCTTTTATATTCTAAGAAAACATCTTTTTTGTTCTTGTTTTTGTCAAAACCAGGGAATGGGGGTGGGGTATTCCAATGCACACTGTGGGTATTCATTAATCACCCATAGACCCTAAACCTTTGAGCTTCTTCACTTCAGAAAACACTGCACTCGCAGTGCAAGTCTGGGTCCATTAAAAGAAGCTGCACACCCAAAAAAGATGTCTCTCTTCTTATGAAGTTATCAGATTTCACTGGCCCAGAAAGGTCTTTTCTGTTTACTGTATTCCGCATAGCCGCATAGCCGCATTCATACCTAGAAATATTGCTGGTCGTGGCGCGCCTCCCATGTGTTGCATCACACATTTCACCCTACTGCCTTTTTAAATGCCAAATGCAAAAAGTATATACATATCTGTTCCTCTCCTCAGCTTTTGCAAGAATATACTACTACATCACTGTGTTCTTTAGAAAGTGTGCAAATTCTACATCTTTAGCAGTTTGTGAATGGTGTATTGTATCTATAACACTTCTTCCATCAAAATAAGCAATCTAGAATTTTGGCTTATCACTATGTTCTGATTATTATGACATGCAAAATTTTATATTTTATAAAATTTTATATTTTTTCACTGTTTTTTCAGCAGTGAGACTCTAGCTGTATTTAGATAACAAACTTCTGTGGAGTTTAAAAGTTTATAAATTATAAGGTAATTTCATTATAACGCTTTTTGAGCACTCACTTATTCATTCATCAAATATTAAGCACCCTTGTGGAAGAGGTGTAGAGGAGTGATGAAGGTCTGTGGTTTCTATGCCTGTGCAGAGCCTGCGTTTTATTATGTGTGAGAACCACAAAAATCCATTACGAAGTTTGTCACTCCTGTTTTTCTTTTTCCCTTGGGCTGCTTGTTTTTAAGTGGAACTACTTTGTGTTTTAGAAAATCATTTGATCATGTAGTGAACAACTCATAGTTTACAAGAGAATAACATTTTATCTATTAAATATTTTAAAATCTTAGAGATTTCCTCCCCTACTGCAAGCTCTGTTTTCACTATGAAATATTTACTAACATCTGTAACACATGGCAGATGCACATCGTTGATGGGCTTGGGCTTTTATTACTTACCCTCCTGGGACAGTGAATCCACACTGAAAGCCTTGCTTTCCACCAGAACAGTCATGCTTGTCAGTTCTGAGGCATTTTCCTTTGGTCTACAGATGCTGGCTGAATAGGCGTCAGATCGATGGGTCTCTGAATAGAACTCCCCCTGGCTTCTATGACCGAGTGTGGCAGATCCTGGAACGCACGCCCAATGGGATCATTGTGGCCGGCAAGCATTTGCCACAGGTAAGGCCCCACCACATTTTGTCAGGAAGAGACACTTCCAAAGGGACCTAAAGGAGGAGAGCATCCTCCCCCTCTGTACTACAAATAACTTTTCTGCTTTTCACTGTTCTATGAGTATTCAAAGAAGGGATATTCAGACACCTGAAGGGATAAAATACTGTACTAGAGCTGGGCATGGTGGTGTAATCCCAGCACTTGGGAGGCTGAGGCAGGAGGACCACTATGCATTCAAGGCCAGCCTAAACTGCATAGTAAGACCCTGTCTCAAAAAAACTAAATAAAATACTAGAAAATAAGAAGTCCAGTCTTTGGGGTTGCAAATATTTCCTGCAGGCTGAGTTACTTTTGTTTTTCAATTTTAGGGTCCCTCTAAACAAAAAAAGCTTGCTTTTCTATCATGCTCAGGTATGCCAAGGAGGCTCTCTTTAGAGGCACCGCTGGCCAAACCTTGCAGAGTGAGCTTTCCTTCCTTTGTGTACTTGGGGGTGAATTTAGGGTTTCTTACATTGGATTTATTTTAAATAGGGCTGTCCCTTTACCACCCAAAGTAGTGGTGGGCCAGTGCCGGGGGGACTTTGCAATCAGTAAACTGTATATTGCAAAGAAAGAATCTGGTCAGCCTAAGAAGCAAGGTAGCCCAGTGATGCTATAGATAAAGAAATCAGGGAAATCACTGCTTACACTGAATGTGCTACTTGCATTGAATGTGAAAAACGTAGTTACTTGTTAGATCAGAGGACAGATAGTCACTCATTTTACTTGAGGTAGTATAACTTACCCATGGTCCAAATAAATGTCAGTGTCCTCTCGTGTGTTTGGTTTCCCAAGTTGTGTAAACTAGCCTGCTTCTTTGATGTGATTATTATATTTATTTGATCCTGGCATCAAAGTCATTCTGCTTATACACACAAAAGAAGCAGAGTACTATTTTTGTTTCTAATATTGAAACAAATTAATTTTGATATAGCTTTTTATACAAATAACATATTCTCCAATGCACACACCCACACTCATTCTGCTTTCATACATACACAAGGGCTCCCTTGGAAGACACAGAAAATCGGTAATGCTCTTTTTTAAGAGGGACTGAGTGTGTCTGGTGGGGACAGTGTGAACTTTTCACTGAAACCCTTTTTAACCTTTCACAATAATTACATGAATGTATTTCTTCATCCAAAAAGTAAATGAAAACCTTTCAAAGTATTCTTTCTATCAGTGATGGCGAACCTTTTAGAGCTTTCAGTGCTAACAAAAAGCCCACTGCGGCACACGTAGCATAGGTTCGCCACCACTGCTTTGTCATTCTGGGACTGCAAGTGGTTTTATTTACTTGCTGGTGTAGCTACTCAAGCCCTTCCGGTCATGCCCGTGCCCCAGGAGTGACCCTTTCTCCTGGAAGTAGAGACAGAGTCCCTGGTGTGTACTTCCTGCTGCTTCTGGGAGCCTCATCCCTGCACACCCAGGCAGTACCCTGTCTCAGCCCACTGTTTCCCTGGTTTCCTTTGATTCTCTGATAGCCAAGGCCACTCACTTTCAGCATCCTCTCTTTGCTAATAGTAACAATAGATTACTAAGTATTATTGTGCTCCATGTACTTTTCAAGTGTACCTGTAATCATCACAATAATTTTGTGAGAAAGGTGCTTTATTATTCCCACTTGACAGATGACGAAACTGAAGTACAGCGAAACAATCTCCCCAAGGTCACATCTGGTCAGTAGCTAGCCCAGGGGGTGACCCCTGGCAGTTTGGTTTCGGGGCGTCGTCTATTTTCTCTGCTATACTTCTTAATCCTGATTCCTCTTAGAGGAGTAGGTAATAAGGCAAGCTTGTTATCGCTCCCTTAGGCTTACCATAGTTGCTTAGTGGCTCACGTGATTTTAAATGAGATAGATTAAAAGAAAATTAATGTAAACCCATGAAAGGGTCTTCCTTTCCTTCTGTTACTTTGTCAATCCCATTGTTAGACATCTAAACAATTACAGTAAGTGTATTTGGTAACTGGGTTCCATTTTCCCAAATTGGCACAGTATGTTGGGTTCTGTTGACTATCGAGTCAGATGCACTGAGTACGGGACTGAGGTTATTACACCACGCTGAACAACTTTGCTGTAACTTGATTGGACAGGGACAATCAGGGGCCCTCAGTCCCACTTGGAATAGTGAGTGGATACACATTGTTCTAAAGCATGGTTAACTTCAAGGCAAATCTTCAGTAATGTAAAAGCAAGTAAGTGTGTCTCCTCTGCTAGCAGTTCTGGTGATAACTCCATCCACACAAGCCTAACATTTGAATTCTCTCTCGTCTTTTGAAAGTTACTCACGATGCCTAGATTTCAGTTTGAATTCAAGTTTACTTTCTGCTTTCATTTGGTCATGAAAAGTAGATGGAAGACTCTATAATACTCTTGTCTTAAAGACAAAGGGCAGAATAGAGAAAATTCTTTTAGTTGTGCTTTTGTTTTCTGTTTCCTTGCCATTTCTGCATATAATG
The DNA here is from genome assembly GCA_028451465.1 of Erethizon dorsatum. Classification (NCBI taxonomy): domain Eukaryota; kingdom Metazoa; phylum Chordata; class Mammalia; order Rodentia; family Erethizontidae; genus Erethizon; species Erethizon dorsatum. The sequence continues at coordinate 117,648,158 of CM051832.1, read as the reverse complement.
TTGTTTTTTCTTATTTGTATGTATTTTGTGCTACCAGCTCAGAAAGGACCTGCCACAGAAATTATGTAAATTCAATAGCTAGTGGCTTGTGTGGTAAAATCTGACAGCAAGCATAACTTCGCATGTTAAATCTGAAAGCAATATGTACTCTATTTGTTGTCTCAATTTGGGACTGTTCTTGTCTTGTGTTGAAGTGGCTTTCTTATATAGTATTTTCCTCTAAAACATATTAATATACTGAAGAGAGCTACTAAAAATGGGAGGTTTGATTTATCACAATAATCAGTTTATTGGCTCCAGTAGTTTGGCATATATAAAATCCAGTCATAGGAATGAAAATGCTCTCTAAGGTTTTATAGAAACTGAAAAAGACTATTGATTAGAAAATGAAATTCTTCTATTAAATGAGAACCAGAGTGTGACATTCAGCACGGTGTTAATGTGGAGTTACTTTTTTCAGCAACCAACCCTGTCAGATATGACCATGTATGAGATGAATTTTTCTCTCCTTGTTGAAGACATGTTGGGGAATATTGACCAGCCGAAGTACAGACAGATCATTGTGGAGGTTTGTATTTAAAAATGTAAATTTCTGAAGACATGCTTTTGGTGTGTTCCCTGAAAACTAGCCTAGGAAAACTGCTCTGAAGAGCATGAACTTTATTCCTCACTTATTCTCAGCTCCTGCAGTGGAGTCTTCCAGAAGGTGGCCACCCTTGACCCAAGTCAAGATGCACAGCAGCTCAAACACCTTCAGCCCTCTGGGTAGAAAAATGGAGAGCCCAGCCTTTCAGCGGCACTGCCACCCCTGGCAGCAGGTGCATCAACAACACCTTAGTGAGAGAGGAAGTGATCTTTTTCTGTTTACAGATATAATATACCATTATTCTAGAAAGTTTCAATAGTTCAGAAAATCACAGAAAACAAAAACTTCTCCATGCACCCACTCGCAGGGGCTCATCACAGTTAATCTTTTTTTTTTTTTTTTTTGTGGGTACCCGGGGGTCGACCTCAGGACCTCGCGCGCCAGCAGGCGCCCGTGCCACTGAGCGATATCACCGGCCCTTTTTTCGTATGTGGGATCCGGGAGTCGAACTCAGGCCCTCGCGCTTGCCGGGCAGGCGCATACACTGCTGAGCCGTCTCACTGGCCCCACAGTTAATCTTTTGAAGGACATCTTTCCAAACATCGCCTGTGTAGAGAAGACATGTACCTTTGTGCATGTACCCTTTGTGCTTTGTATAAGTTAAATGGTGAAATACACAGGCACATGCACACATATGGCCTTTTTTACTTTAAAGAATTACCTCAGATATATAATGAACCCCCAAATGATGGATTTAAACGTGGCTTGTTCTCATTTTATCTTTTCTCTTGGAATGTCTCCATTAGACTTTGTGTTTCTTGGAGGTAGATAATATCTCACTAGTACAGCAGTTAGCAGTGAGTGGTGAACTGGATGCCACACCTCCTATAATCCAGCGTTTCTGGAGCTGCAATCAGAGCTGAGTGCAATCTGACCTCGTCTTTGCTGTCCCAAGATGTGAAAAAAGATTAACTAATCAGTTCCATAGAACATGGGAGTGAGAGAGAGTCAGGTCAGGAAAAGATGGAGTAATTTGAAGGGTGAATACCTTCCTTGTGCTGTGACCTTACCCTTCCTTGCATGTTTAGTGCCTAGCATCTGGGACATAAAGTGCACTTAGAACCCCTTGTCATTGACCAAAGTGACATCACTCTTTTTGCAGAAGAAATTTTCCTGTAGCCCTCCAACAAAACTTCATGTTCTGGCTAAGGCCCTGCCCCATGGGTCTCGCACATTGTGAGCCCTGGATTTTACTGAAAGTGTTTCTTTTGGTTCTTTTAGGTTCTCTTGTGAAAGCATTTAAATCAAACACTCAGTAAGATTTCCAAATTGGAAATTAAGAGGTTTGTCTTCTGTGCAGTGCTCAGAGAAGGACACGTAAGCCTCATCAGAAAGCCTTTGTCAGTCATTGTGTAGCAGACACAAACTTTGCATGTAAGAGTTTGTCATTTAAAATGAACACTACCACTCACGTAAATGTACAGGGTGGCCAAATATGGTGATGCATTAAACTAAGATAGTTTACACAGTCCAGCTAGTACTCATGTCATGAGAAGACCAGAGTTAAAGTATGTATTTTTTAAAACAACCATCCCCTGAGAAACATGCGCAGCATCACAGATGTCTTGGTTACTTTTCTCTTGTTGCTGAGACAAAATACCCAACATCCAGAATTAAGGAAGGAGAGGTTTATTTAGCTCACAGTTCGTGGAGGTTTCAGTCCCTACTCGGCTGGCTCCGAGGAAGAGTGGCACATGGCAGAGGGCAGCAGTTCATGGCGGTGGAAGGCAGCAAAAGCAACAAGAGCAAAAAGGGAGGAGCACAAGAGCACCAGAGAGAGAAAGCCTCTTTCCCTCCCTTATATTACATGCAGGCTCCCCGCCCCAGGGTGGGTGTAGCACTCACACCCATAATCCCAGCATTAGACCACGAATCAGTCATAAACTCTAGAAGCCCGCCCCCTTGACTGCATGAGGCTTTGCGGGGACATCTAGACACAAACCATAACAACAGACGTGCGCATTTTGAGGTTAGGCCCCCTGTCGTTCAACCTCGTCCCTGAGTCACCATTGACCCCACTTTCTTCTCTGGCTTCACCCCTCCTGCCCCCCTTCCCTGGCAGCCCTGCCCTGCTGCACACTGCTTTTGGTGTCTTGCCAACAAGGGTTGATGCCCAGAGGAGCTCAGACCCTTGGTAAATAGAGCACCACATGGTATTTACAGGATTGAGAAAGTCATTTTTCTAAGTTACTCATTTTATTTAAGTGACTAAAATAATTTCTATATACCTGTAGGGACATATACAATGAAAAAATATGTAATTCCTAATAGAACTTATACTGGTGATTTTCAAAATTAGGAGGATTCCATCCATAGGTGATCTTTCAGCCTCATCTAGAGCGCATCGTGGAATATGAGTGTCATCCATCAGTCCTGTTAAGAATAAAAACATGTCCAGTATGTGTCACTACTCTGGTTCATATAATTGGCTTTCAATGTCTGTCTTTTCTAGTTACTAATGGTTGTATCCATTGTACTGGAAAGAAACCCTGAGCTAGAATTTCAAGACAAAGTAGATCTAGACAAACTGGTGAAAGAAGCATTTCATGAATTTCAAAAAGATGAGAGTCGACTAAAAGAAATTGAAAAACAAGTAAGTAAACAGCTTTTTGTAGAAAGCAACTTTTCATTGTCTCGATTCTTCAAAATACCCTTAATCTCTTATCATTTAGCTTATAAACCATTTGCAAAGTACAAAATAGAGGCAGTCTGACTTCTTTGAGGAATTAATGTTACTTTTGAGTTAATTACTAGTCAATTCAGCTATGAAGTTCAGACAAAAAAAAGAAATCTAGGAAGATATAAATTTTCTTTATATAGCTGGCAACTAAATTTTTTTCGTTTTTTACCAAGGAGGAGCCACTGATTCCAGAAAGCTATGAAATTAACTTCTGAGGAGTATGGGAATGCAGAACAGGCTGCGTTGGTGCTGTGTACTACCTAATACGGTTCCTTCTAGGCTCCCTGCTTAATATTTTATACTCATCCTTGAGAAGATTTGCTAAGTAACTAAAAATTATCAGCAAAGAAGAGAATACTAAAAATGTCTCTCTGTTTTATATGCTGAGCAGATGCCTCATGAAAATGAAAGAGAAGCCCAGGAAGCTCATATTTTCAATGAGGAAATCTGTGGATTTATTTTTCCCTCTAGGCTGACAGTGATTTTACCTGTCAACTCTTTACACGAAATATCAGACAACTTGTTTACTGTTTTCCTTTGTAGGATGATATGACTTCCTTTTACAACACTCCCCCCCTGGGAAAAAGAGGAACATGCAGCTATTTGACAAAGGTTGTGATGAATTTGCTGCTGGAAGAAGTCAAGCCAAGTGCTGAGGACCCGTGTCTGGTTAGCTAGTGAGGAAGGTGGAAGGGGCTCTGCTGAGACTGATTTTCTAGCAGCATGAGAAGTTTTGTGTTGAAGCTTCATCCAGGCAGCCATTTACTCACTGGTCATGATGGTGAGGTGATTGCCACAGCCCTGGCAAAGTGGTGGACCTTTCGCATGCCATTGCCAATCTAATGGTGAGAAATGTTTTAATCAAGTGATTAATCTTCATGAGTCCACCAACTACAATAACCTTCACTGGACAATAGAAATAGCTTATGAATTTAAAATTCATTGCTGCATGTTTTATGATCAAATAGTTCGTCAGAGCTGGACATGGTGGTGCACACTTGGGAGGCTGAGGCAGGAGGATCACAGTTCAAGACCAGCTTGGACTACATAGCAAGACCCTGTGAAAAGAAAGAGAAAGAAAGGGCGGGAGGGAGGAGGAAGGAAAGAAGGGTGAGAGAGAGAAAAGAGTTGCATCAAAATGAATCTTTGCTCTTTAGACTGAATTTGTACCTTTCTGCCATTAAAATCAATTTGCCAACTATTAATGCTTACTGTGACTCAAAAGATATTGGAAGAATGATGAACATTTTTAAGTGGCACTGTCATGTTAGAAGATGATAGTAGTGCACATCATAAAGGCCAAGATAGGCAACTGTTATTTGATTTTCAGAAACTGCATAATTAATATTTTAGTGTGCAAAGCTATTGTACAATTTTTACCTTGAGAATGTGACTGTGGTTTCATGTTTGTGTGACGTATAGGAGTTGCATTTAAATATAATGTCATAAATCTGTACCTTATCGGACATTTTCTTTGAGCTACCACTAGATATAGAACATATTTGGGATGGTTCAGAAGTATGTTAAACTTAGGACTGTTAACCTTGTAAAAGCAAAATTAAAAGTCATTAAATTTTACTTCTGAATTAATGTATCTGGATAGATTGTTTATTCAGGTTCAGAATATTGAGTTTAATACTCCTGAACAGTCTCATCTAGTGGCTTTGGATGTGGAGTGGGAGATAATCTATGGTACCTACCACTATACATTTTTGCTACCAATTACTTAAGCAAACATTAATAAAAATTAAAATATTAAACATTTGAATTTCATGAATGTATTTCCTAAATGTTACAACGCAGTGCATTAGTTTGAGCCCCAGTCCCAAAGAGAGTTATTTTTCTGACCAGTCTTAAAGAGTTTCACCTGAGTAATCAAATTTTCCACATGAAGAGTGCAGTCCGTTTGTTGAGTCTAAAAGGGTGCAGGAAAGACAGGTGCTTTCAGTAACAAGGCGGTCAGTAGCGGAGAAGTGTGGAGTGAGCAGATGGAGAGGTCAGTTCGTTTCTCCTGACCTCAGGGTGCCACGTCTAGGTCTTCCGTAAGAAACTCTATGTACATTAGATGAGAAGGAAAATATAAAATCTGACTTTACCAACTACCTTAAGAAAAGCAGGGCCGGTGAGATGGCTCAGCAGTGTAAGTGCCTGCCTGGCAAGCGCGAGGTCCTGAGTTCGACTCCCGGAACCCACGTACGAAAAAAGGGCCGGTGATATCGCTCAGCGGCACGGGTGCCTGCTGGCGCGCAAGGTCCTGAGGTCGACCCCTGGTACCCACAAAAAAAGAAAAAGAAGAGCAGTATGAGAAAGAGGAGAATTAAATCACTTCGACCAGTTCATTAAGAGAATTTGTGAAAAGATGACCCTGGACAATGAACCTAGTTTATAAAACTTAGGCATGAGAAAAAAAACAACAGAAGCCTGAACCCCATGAAGAATCTGGGACTGATACTTCACAGCTGGGGAAAGTGGAATGGAAGGGAGAGAGGAGGAAGGGGAGAAGGAAGGAAGGGACAGAGGGAGGAAGGAAGGAAAAAAGGCAGGCTCTGTTGTATAATTTTTTTTTTTTTTTTTTTTGTGGGTACCGGGGGTCGACCTCAGGACCTCGTGTGCCAGCAGGCGCCCGTGCCGCTGAGCGATATCACTGGCCCCTTTTTCGTATGTGGGTACCGGGAGTCGAACTCAGGACCTCGCGCTTGCCAGGTACAAATTTCTTTTTAAAAATTCCTTTTGATTACCTGAGCAAAGTTGCCAGAAAACTGCTAAGTTGCAATCAAACATCATTTGCAAATATATGTTAGCATCTCACTTAAATATTACATACATAAAATTCTGTTTTCCTCTGCTACTGAAAGCATTCAAAACCTGTACTCCATGTATCAATTTTATGCTTTGATGATATTCAAAATTTATTGTTCTGAAAGAGTTTTCAATATTGGTAAATCTTGATGTTCACCTAATCAGAAACCAATATGTATCTGTTTTTTAATTAGAAAAGCAAAAGGTAGTAAGAATTAGAACACAGTACTCATGAAATTTAGAAGTCCCATTTGGTCTGCAGAGTCCAAATGTTTTACCAGCTGCACTAGAGACTGACTGAAAATGTTAGCACATTCTTTCAGGCATGGCAAGATTTAAATCTGATTTAAAGCTTCTCTGTCACAATGGCAGATTCACTGTGTAAGTTTATTGTACAAGCAACGTCTGTTGGAAACTCCTGACTGAATTTCAAATTCAACTACATTTCCAAAGCATCATTTTAAGGAACACAATGTTTTCCCATATTTCCTGCCATTTTATTTAGGTCTTAAAAAGTCATATTTCAATTTTTAAAAATCAGAATGGGATCATCTTAATGTCAGCTTCAATATGTGATAAGCTCTCAGTGCCTTGTAGACACCAATAAACATTGCTGAACACCTGAATGCATTTAAATTTTCAACAGAACTCTTAGGGAGTAGATTCAGACATGCTGTCAGCTCTTTGTGAGCGTGCATATTAAATAGACAGCATATAAAAGTGCAAGAGTCAACATAATCAAAAACAATTATAGCAACACAGAGAGACCCCATTTAAGCCAGAGAGGCTGGAAGTAGCAGAGTAGCATGTGGCCAGATCGTAAAAGCCCCATCTCAGAAACGAGATGTGAATGGAAAGCAAGAACGGATCAGCAAAACACCTCCATTAGCATTCAAACAGCGGAAGCTATACCGCCTCCTGCTGTAAACTCTGTGAAGCAGTAAGAAGATGAAAGATGCACTGCGATTAGAACATGGCTCCTATACTCTGGCCTCCAAAAAGCTGTACAGGACAAGGTTACTAAACTATGAAAAACCTAATGAATTTGGAGGGAATCAGATGAGTGTTGAGTCACCATCAATGGGAAAATGTTCTTGCAGAGTGAAGCTCTTCCCCCACCTCACAGCCATCCCACTTTCTTCTCCAGCAGGGCTCAGCCAGCCCACGGATAGAGAAGGTACCATTTTCAGACACCCTTGAAGGCACAAGACCTAGGAAATGCAAGAAATAAAAGCTCTTTGAACAGGAGCAACTTCCTACCAGGACCCAGCTTGTGTAACCTGGATTTTTGCTCCCAACTGCCCTCCCACTGGGCACCATGTGCAGTGTACAAACCACATGACTGCCACAGTCCTGCTCCCCAAGAAAGGGAAAAGCTAGTGGGGGTGGCATTTTGACTTTTCACCTGGGATGGACACAGATGAGGAGTAAAGGGGACCCTGATGCCCCAGAGCTGGTTACCTCCTGCACTCCAGCAGAAGCTCATCTAAGAGCCGGTGACCTAGACCCATGTCTTGTCACGTGGAAGGGTGAGGCTCATGGGCAGTGGGGATTGGATTTGATGACGCCATGCCCACCCATTTTTCTGTAGATAGTGTTGTTTGACATTGCTTGACGGGAACTCACTTGGCCTCGTCAAGGGCATAGATCCTGTTTCCAAGCACAGTGACTTTGGTAGATCATTCTGCCAAACAGTAAACTTTGCTTTTCTTTGTTTTTGTTCATTTGTGTGTTTAACTTGCAACAGAAATTATTGATCTTAGGGGCAAATTCTCCACTCCTCCCTTCCATTTCCCAAGAAGTTTCCCCTGCTCACCTCCTAGCCAGCAAGGAAAAATGTGAAGCAAATGGCTTTTGGCCCTTACATTTCAGTGGGAGTTGAGACCTTGAAGCCAGGCTCTTCATCATTCCATTGCCCCTCTGCTTTTTGGTTTTTGTTGCTGTTTTGCAGTGCTGAATGGAGACCAACCCAGGGCTTTGCACATGCAGGGCTAGTGCTCTACTACTGAGCTACATCCCCAGCCTGTTCATGAACTAGTATTTTTTCTCTTGATCTTTCCTGTCTCTATGGCTGCCTCCTCCTGAATTGTGTCTTATTTTCTGAGAGGGAGAGACTTAGCTGAAAGCAGCTAGGAGAGAACAAAAGAGTGCAGCTTGGGCAGGCAGAAGTACAGGGAACCGCCCACACTGTAACTGGGCACTTACAAAGCTCCTTTGCCAGTCTTGGGAAGAAATTGCCCATACACTATGTACAAAATACAGGAAAAAAGATACGGGACCCATTCTGAAAGAAAATAGCATCCTTCACAACAAATGTCCTATACTCCAAAAGAAAGTAAGGAGAAAAATCAGAGAAAACAGAATGGTATGACAAACAATATGATAGAAAGGAAACCAGACCTAGGAAAACAAGCTGCATAAATTAGAGCAAAGGGCAAAATCTACACAGCTGAAACAGAATAGGAGACACAAAGGAAAACTTGAGATAATTTAATAAAGTACTTACTCAGCATCGATTCAGTTCTGCCAGCCACTGTTCTGCCACAGTGGGGGGTGGGTGCAGATTTCCTCACAGAACTACATTTTGCTTGGGTTTGGGCACATACCATGGCTTGTAGTGTTATGAAGAAAAATAAGGCAGGTTGGAGAAGTGTTGGGGCTCAGAAAATGGTACCCCGAAGAATGGTGCTTTGACATTCTAAATCTTTGTACTAAAAGAGAACCAAGGTATCTGAGTCCCCCCCCCATGTCTTTCCCCTCTGATCCTCCTGAAGCACAGGAAGGGGCTTTCTCTGAAGTTTCCCTGTCTACCTAAAGGTTGGGTCCCCCAGGAGACTGACTTACTAGAAAGGCTAGATTTGACACCACACCCAGAGCCAGGGACCTTTGCCCCCGACTACCGTCTGTTCTTCAGACCCCTTCATCCCCCCTAAAAATCACTTACTTGCCTCTAAAATTGCTTACAGCCCCCGCTTATCTCTCTTTCACGACATGATTTAAGCTCCAAGCATCTGGTCCTTCTCTGAGTTCCATACTTTGTGTGACTCCCATGTGCAGATTCTTAGGACCCCTGTGGTGTGGGACACCTGACAGAGTGGAGTTTGATGTGGATGGAAAAGAATAGAAATGGAGGACAGGTTTGATCCAAGAGAAAGAAAACTGGTAGGTAGAGAAGGCTTTAGTCAGCACAGGGAAAAAAAGGTAAGTTAAAATTTTCCATACATAAGGAACTAAATCTGCAGGTATAGAAAATGAATCATGTTCCCCAAAAAATTTTGAAGAGAATGAGCAATATTGAAACATATCTTGGAGGTGTTCCTGGAGAAGTTCAAGGCAAAAACAAAAACTGACCACAGCCACCAAAAACCTGAGTCAGGGTCTCCACATCAGTTCGACAGTAAGTGTGAACTAAGGTTTTATTGGTATTTTTCTTTTAATTTCAACCACTATAAAACCAAGTGAAGAATTTTTAAATATGCAAAGACTCAGGAATTATAATAAATATGAACCTTTCCTGAAGATTTTTTACTAGATCTGCTCAGCCAAAAGAATGGTAATGGAGAAGACATAATATATGTAAGAACTATTTATGAGCTACGAATCCATTGAAATATAAAATTAATATTAAACAACAATACAAAGATGACAGACTTCAAAAGGTAAAATAATATAACTAATGGGCTGGGACAAAAATCCCAGATCTTGTTGACAACTCGGTAGGGGCTGAGAAGGGAGTATAATTGAGCTAATTTTCTTCTCTTTCACAGCAAGAAGTTAATATTCACTTCATTTTCTAAGGTTAATAAGTCAAGAAATAAAGTTTTTAAAGTTTGCCATTTAAAATACAAAAGTAGGGCCGGTGAGATGGCTCAGCGGCTTAAGCGCCTGCCCAGCAAGCGCGAGGGCCCGAGTTCGACTCCCGGAACCCACATACGAAAAAGGGGCCGGTGATATCGCTCAGCGGCACGGGCACCTCCTGGCACGCGAGGTCCTGAGGTCGACCCCCCGGTACCCACAAAAAAAAAAAAAAAAAAAGTAATTTGAAATTACCAGAAGAGTAGCAGGGGAGAGGTGCATCAGAAAATTGGCCATATGGCTCAAGATAAAAAACAAAACCACAATAGCAACAACAAAACGATAGCCCTAGATCCAGTACTGTGTGACTGGAACTCTCCATTAAAATACCAGACAGCATTGAATTAAAGGGAAAAAGTGCTCATCTGTAACCAGAATACAAGTGACCTATGTCTATATACAAAACAAACTGCTAGCGCTCCACCCACATCTGCTCTGTGCTATGTTCCAGAATTACAGTTGAGCACATGACTGCCCAGGTAAATTCCCTTGCAACTTTCACAGGATGTGGGCAGTAGCAAAGGCCACCCCATTCCTATTATAGGATGGAGTGGCAGTGAGCAAGGTGCAGTTGTTGAAGATGACTGAACAGCTTCCATCTAGGTTCCAAACTAGCTGCAGTGCGCAGCCTCTATCTTTGCCACACCAAACTCGGTGTGTTGAACTCCTTTTATTGACAGTGAGTCACTGCTGTCAGGAAACAGAAAGTATCCCATTTAGTTAGAATTTTAAAAAGCGTCTAACTAGATGTAAAATAGGAAACAGAGGGTGTGGGAGGTGCCATTATATTTAACATGACTGGTTCAAAGACGCTCCATGAAAAAACAAGCTCTTCTGTTCTGCAGGACTGAAAAAATTAAGACTCTCCTGTTATTACATGGCCCTTGCCCACATCGAAGCAGCTTTGGTTTCTCTATGCTATTGTCAGGTTCCTTGGGGACAGCAGGGTGGAGACACAGGGGAGCAGTTTCCTTGAATGAGGCGGGCGGAAGCCTTATATCTCACATCATATTCCCTCTGGAACTTGGCGTAAACCTCCTCTCTCCTTGCAAAAAGATTACCCGAGACATATCTGACCAAAAAGGCAGGCCGTAGTTCTGCTAGCTGCAAGAACTAAAGGATAATAAGCATGAAAGTTCATACCACCGATGTGTTTTACTCTCTTTTTGAGCCCAAAGAATGAGAATGAAGAAACTCAATCATCCCAGTCACTCACCGTCAAGCCCACCCTACCACGTTCCTGTATTTGGTAGAGAACTCCATTGCGAGTACATAATTAACTCCTGTGTCATGAATCAATACGATGAGCCAGAGGAGCAGGTTTAAGTGGCAATTTGGGGTCAAATACAAGCTGAGCCACCAGTGAAGACGATGGGTTCAGAAGGGGGTTGGATCATTTAGGGAAGTATTTGTTTTCAGAGCTCAAGAGTGAGCTCTGTAATCACAAATCTTTTATGCAACACACATTTGTGGCTTTTCAGATTCAGTTTTTTGATGGAGATGTTGCAGATTATGAGGGAAGAGCTCAGAAGTTTGGCAGCACAGTCTTCTCTTCTCATCAGCTGCATGCAAGACTCGGGGTTGGAAAGGAGCAGGATGAATCCAAGCAGAAATAAAATGTTTTCAAGTCTGACTCTTTTTCTGCTCCTTTCTTATCTTGAAGAAAGGAAGGCAGTGATTATCCAGACCTTAAAATCATTAACATGTCTTCAATTAAAGAGATTCACTGTGATTTTTAGATAGTTTTCTGTCTTTTCTTTTTGCTTGTTTGTTGACCTATATTAAAGGACAAAGCCTGTTCACTTTTTTTAGTGTTAACATTTCCTAGGCTCATAAGTTTATCTTACCCCCCCGAGAGGCTCGCGATTGCCAATTTTACACTGTTGGTCAGCTCAGTTAACATTCAGCTTGCACATAGCCATTTCCTGGTCTTCAGCTTAGCCCTATGGGATAGGACGAAACTGAGAGTTCAAGAATTTGGGTTAGGCCTCAGGCCACCATTTTCTGAATGTTCTGAGGCACTTGACAAATCACTGCTGCTCTCTGAACTTCATCTTTTGAGTGAGTGAGTTGGGCTACATTTTTACAGAGGTCCCTACTAAGATAGGGAGAACAATGTAACTCCCAACCTGCTAGATGTCAGGTACGCCAAGTTCATGTCCCCCAAATTGAAGAATGAATTCTAAGGAGGTTAGGAGTAGGAAAACTTTATTGAGAGAGACAGCTCCTGAGAGGCAGCAGGGGTCCTGAATGGGTTGCCACCAAGCCCGCTTCTCAGAGGAGGTTTTATAGAGCAAAATCACGAGTTGGGTACAACGTGGGTCAAAGCTATGACCAGGGTCAGTGAGATGGCTCAGCGGCGTAAGCGCCTGCCTGGCAAGCACGAGGTCCTAAGTTCGACTCCCGGAACCCACATACGGAAAAAGGGCCGGTGATATCATTCAGCAGCACGGGCGCCTGCTGGCGCGCGAGGTCCTGAGGTCGACCCCTGTACCCACAAAAAAAAAAAAAAAACTATGACCAACCAATAAGCTCACAAGTACAGCCGCTTAGGTAATATTGATCCAGCAGGTCATGTGGAAAGAACAAAGACCTTCTTTAGGGAGGGATGGATCAGGAGATCCTGGTCACCCATCGGGGTGACTGATGTCTATCTAGACTTTATTGGACCAGGTGATACCAGTTATAGGGTAATCTTAAATTTATTGCTTCTCTCTCTGAGAGGCACGCAGGCCTGGTCATCCCCTCTTTATCGTGAGGCCCGGCCTTCGACAGATGCGCCTCCAGCCACATCACACACAGTGATGTGTTCTCATCTTCGGTACTGACTCCCTAGCCTTGTCTGACTGCCTAGAATATTTCTACCTAACATAGCTGTGTGTAGTACCAGCTCCACCATTTCATCAGTTCATCTTCTATGTATGCAACTGAGAACATCTCTACACATTCCACTCCCCTGTATCTGTCTCTCTCAAGCTCCATCCTTTTGCCCTGAATATCACCTCTATTCTGATAGCGCCTACACACACGCACGCGTGCAGTGTATGTGCAAGTACGTATATCTATCCTGGATCTATTCGCCGGTGGGAAATTTCCACTTAGTTGTCCCTCTGTCTTTCCTCAAACACTTTTCTTGTAGAACTTACTTTTTTCTCCCAATATAAATTTTCTGCATTCTGACTTCAAGGTCTCGCCTCCACAGTATCCTCATTATCCCAGAATTACAGTCACATTTATTAGCCCTCTTCGTCAACTGCCAGGACCCATTTTCTTCTTACTTCTGCCTTCAGAATCTACCATCTCCTTCCTGTTCTCACTGCCAGCACTCAGCCTTTTTCTCTGTAACATTAACTTGGTGCTGGCTTGGTCGAGGAGAAAGCTCCTCAGAGAGTGGGGTCTGCTCACCTGCCTGTCTGTAATCACTAAATCACAAAGGGGACACAGAATGTGGTATAGAACTCAGTCTCAGCCCAGGAGAAAGGACACCTGCTTCCAGGAGGCGATTGAAAGCCCACAGAACCACGGACAGGGTGGCTTCCGGGGGACCCTGCCCAGAGCGGGGCTTGCAGAGTTGCCCGTAGCTCCTCACCACCAGCCATAGGCGTCACGGCCACACTTCTGCTGAGCTCTGTGTGTGATGTCTCATTCATTCCAATCCCAGCTCTGCGAGGAAGGCACTTTCACTGCTTCCGTTGTACAAATGTGGAAACTGAGTAGCTGACATTTTAAGTACCCTGTGCAAGGCCAGGCAGAGCTGGAGTTAGAACAGAGGTCTGCGTGACTCCAGATCTAGGCTCTCATTGCACTAATTTGCCTCATCTTCTTAACCATCTAGCTTCAGTTTAAGTGACAACAATGGCTAAGTAAAGGCAATTCTGAAATAGTATCCTAAGTGGAAGGAGAGAAGGCTTCTCCCTCTGTGACGAGGAGGAATGGAAACTCCCATTCGGGCTGCTCAGCTTCTGCTCCATTGCATCCTCCGCCCCGCGGGCCCCTGGCAGAGCTCCAGGCTCAGTCGAGGAGGGGGTGTCCCTCGGCTGCTGTGTCTTGGGTGAGTTCTCGAGGCCATGGTTCCCATGGGCCGGCACGTTTGATTGACAGAGGCAGTAAGGCTTATAAACACCTCTCCCTACACAGGAAGTACCATCCTTTAAGCTCGGCGGTCTCAGGACAAAACTCCGGTTTTGGCTCAGACCACGCGGTCTGTATGCCATGACCACGAGATGAGAGGCGACTTTCCCAGCTGTGCCCTTGCCCTGGTCCTGGAGCGGAGCCACATGGAGCTGAAACCACGAGGCTCGGGCAGGCGGGCAGCAGGGACGGTGTCCGGGCCCCCGAGGGCCGCGGGTTGTACTTGTGCGGAATGGTTCCTTTTAACCCAGAGGCCCAGGGCCTAGGTGCGTGTCCTCTGTGGGAGGGCACCTTTATTTTCACACCAGGGTCCAGGACACACTGCATTGCCTCCCCAGGCCCATTAAAACAGAACAACGCGGGCATAAGAGATTGTGTTTACCCCCATGGGAAAGAAATGGCATGATCGTGGGGAGTCTAGCGTGCTTGACGGAAAGCAAAATCAAACTGCAGATACTGCTGTGAGTTAATACGCTTCTTCCCCTTCCTCGCATAGGCTAAATAGACCTTTCTCGGGATTCCTCTGCTGGGAAAGGGTGAGTGACACGTTCTGTCCCTAAGGGGATGTATCTGACTGCTAAATACTACACTGCACCCTCTGCCAGCCATTTCTAGGGCTCAAGTCCATTATCTATTCCCTTCCATCCTTTGCAGCAGAATTGAACGTAAACACTCTCTTCATTTTGTAAATAAACCTTCAGTGGCTCCCTATTGTCTGCTTCTGTGAGTCGTGCCAGGCTGTTCCCGACATTCAAAACGAAGACGCAGACAGCTCTATGGTCCCCTGTCTGAAAAGCACTCCCTGTCCTTGCCTCTTAGCCCTTCCGTCTTGTGTCCTCTCATTCTCCACCTGGTCTCCAGCTTGGTGTGCTCAAAAATGCCACATCATTCCAGATAATTATAGACTTCAGACAATCCATGGTATACTCATTATTTGATAAGGTCAGTGCTTTCTTTCGATGGAGTGCAAGAGTGCTGAAGACCAGGACCCAATAAAGGCTAAGTAAAGCATCTGCATCTAGTATCCACTGCAATGCTGAGTATACAGCAGATCTAAATAGACACTTGTTAATTGATAAAAATGAGAATGAACCATAAATAATGGGAATGAGGATTTGCCTAAGAAAAGGCAAAATTGAAAATTATATCTAAAAATAGGAAAGGGACTAAGAGCTACTTTGGTGGTTTTATGTATGATTGTGCAGTGAAAGAAATTCAGCAAACCTGTACATGTTTATCTTATCTAGAAAATAGAAGGGAAAAAAATTGTAAGCTTGACGTTTATGAGAACAGCTGATGAATAACTTTAGTCATCTGAAAGCAAAACGCTGAGAATTCCAACTTTGTAAAAATAGCTTTAGAGTCACATTCTGAAGCTGGAAGGTTTTACACAAATTAATAACACAGGTGATTTTTCAACTTCTATTGAACAGGGAAGTAAATAACTAGAACTAGCAGAGTCAGCAGCTAAGTGGTTCTCTCCAATGCATCAAGGCCTGTGCCATTAATTTTCTGTTGTGGAGGTGGAGGGTGACACTAACACAAGTCCTTCTTCTCTTGGCCCAGTGCCTCATATCCTGAATAGGAGTTTTACTGGCAGCTGTTTGGCCGAAATGCATTGGACCAGGGAAATGTTCCTTAGATCCTTTGTCTAAGGAGAGACCCAGAGCCGCAGGGTGCAGATACCTGCCTAACTTTATTTGCTCTACCATGAATAGGAGAACCATGCACTCATCCCAGGCTTTCCCCCCATTCCCATCAGATGCATGAATGGGGAAAACCAGGAGCTGCTCAGCACACCTCAGAGGGCCCTGTGAGGAGTAATGGGGCAAATGAATGGGAAAGAGCGCTGAAAGGTGTTCTACCACTTTTTTTTTTCTTTTTTTGTGGGTACCGGGGGTCGAACTCAGGACCTCGCTCCAGTAGGCGCCCGAGCCGCTGAGCGATATCACCGGCCCTTTCTTCGTATGTGGGTTCCAGGAGTCGAACTTGGGCCCTTGCGCTTGCCAGGCAGGCGCTTATGCCACTGAGCCATCTCACCGGCCCTTATACCACTTTAATGTAGTGAATTAATTACTGAGGTGTTCTTGGCGTAAGACGACAGGTCTGCATAAAAGTTGTCCCCTTACACTGTGTATAAGTGAAGTTTTAACCACGTCCAGGCACTGCTTTGTTGTGCATGTGGAGCCTGACGTTAACGTGTCCGTGATGGTGTTAAGAGTGACCGTCGCAAGCCTTCAGCTCCCTTAAAACTCTCATTGGACTCTTAGGCAAACCCTTCCGACATCAGTAACTCACTGCAGCATTAGTCACCTCCCGGAGAGCATCTCACAGGCACTGCCCCCTTCTGTCAGGGTGATGCAGAAGGCCTGGGCTGGGGCCCACGTTCTCCCCCTCCCAGAGCTGGGTCACAGTGTCCAGCTCAGACCTCACCCCTGCCAGACCACTCAGAGCTCCAGTACTGGCCGTTCCACTTGAACTCTGTGGCCAGGGCAGGGCCAAAGCGGGACCAGGGTAGGTGGGGTGGCAATGATGGGATAGCTGCCTCTGTCCATGGTCCAGGCTTAAGGGTGCATGAGCTCTACAGACCAGAAGGAGCAGGAAGTCAGGCAGCAGCTGCCCCTCCTTGGTCACTGTCCCTTTCAGAGCCTACCTTTTTGCCTTTGGGAAAGTGATTCCTTGGTGTGACCCGCTTCATGGGGAGGCTTTTGAAAGCCTGGGGATAGAGTTACATGCTCGAGTTACATGCTTCATCCTGTCACAGAATTAGGAGCAATGATCACAACTGTAACTCAGTAATGAACAGGGTGATGAGTTCCTTCAACTCTTACGTTACCTTCCAGGGTAATGAAAATGTTCTCAAATTGATTATGGTGATAGTTGAACAATCTGTGAATATATCAAAAGCCATAGAGTTGTACATTTTAAATGAGTGAATTTTATGGTGTGTGAATTATATATCATAAGCTGTCTTTTTAAAAACAAACCAACAAGCAAACAGACTTTTGGTAGAATGAAAGCTCTAGAAGAGCTGGGAACTTCTCTCTCTTGTTTATCACTGAGGACCTGGCACGCAACGTGGTACCTTGTACATGATGTTTTTGCTTAACCACTGGTTGAATGTTGATGAAAAGGGTGAGTTAAGGACAAGGCTGAATTTCTGAGTGGGTAGAGCTCATAAATGTTTTGTTTTTCTTATAGTGGAGGGAGGGGGGGTTGGTTTGGTGTATTCCATCCCAGCATTTTAATGTTTTTTATGCAGTGCCCTTGGACTTCTGTTGTGCTGCGAGGGAGCTGTGGCCCCAAAGGCTCCCAGCCCGTCAGAGCCCCAGGGTCCCTCACAGGAAGGTTTCCTCCCGCAGCACCAGCCCACTCTATACCTGTAGAATCAGCCAAACGGCACCAAGTGTCAAGGTCCTCAGACTGAAGCAATAACCAGAGATCTGTGCACAGCTCCACTCTCCAGCATCATTTCCTACAATTCCTGGGAAAGGAAGTGAGCAGTGGCAAGTGGACAGCAGAATCATCGTTGACATCATCATGACTGTTTTATACCCGGTGAACGGTTCTTTGTTGTTTGGCTCTGCCTCGTAGAGGCCCTCCACACACCTGTGTCGGCAATGGTGAAACGGGGTAAGCAACAGAGATCAGTTGGTCACAGAGGGAGCCATAGGACAGAACGAGAGGAGGGAGATCAATCACATCCCCTTCTATCAATAAAGCACTCAGTAAATGCATTCAACACATTTGGTCCCATTTGGTTCCATCTCCTTCTCCTTTCCTCCTGGATCAAAGGCTCAAATGAAGTAAAAAGCCAGGTGTGATGGTGCATGTCTGCAACCCCAGCATTCAGAGGCTGAGGCAGGAGGAGAGCAAGTTTGAGCCCGGCCTGGGGAACTTAGCCACTTAGTGAGACCCTGTCTCAAAATTTTAAAAAAAATTTAAAGGGCTGGTGATGTAGCTCAGTGCAAAGGCCCTGGGTTCAATCCCCAGTAGTGGAAAAAAAAGAGATGAAGCAAAATATACCATAGTGAAGCTCATAACTGGAAAAGCTGCTTTACCTTTGTGTTCCCTGGATGTGTACGTGGCAGCCTAAGGCGACATCCAAGTAGAAGAGTAAGGAAGTGGGTAGGTGATTAGAGGGTCCAATTCCATTCTCTCTTTTAAGGCAGACTCCTCTTTCCCAACAGAGGCATCCTCTGGCTTTAAAGTTACCTCTGTGCACAGACTTCTTAGCATATTAAAGACTTTCAACTAATGCCACTTGTTGCTTGTTTATGTAAAATGTTAACAGGGTATCTGTGGGATGCAGCTCTGGGTGAAAGTATCGTGGATGCATGTAAATGGCTCTGGAGAATGAAAACTAGAACCCCTTGTGTTTGCTAAAAAGTGACTTCCTACAAATCACTCCTGTCAACCGCCATCTGGGAGCTCAGGGTGGCTGGAGCTCCAGTGGTGGCTCTGATCTAAAGACATGCAAAATTCTCTCTGAGGCATGGCCAGCTTGGCCTATTTCCGTGTATACTCAACTGGGTGCTGCAAGATTTTCAAAGACTTATTTCTAGATTTTAAATTGTCTCCTGCAGATTGTCTTAGCAAATTCATTCATTCAAAAATAATGGCTGAGCACTATTATAAGTGCTAAGCATCTAGTGGTGAGCAAGACAGGCAAGGTCTCTGTTCTCAAAGAGCTCTATCCTAGTGTGGAGAGATAGGACAATAAGCAAGTAAAAAATAATATTGGAGATTGATGACAAAAATCAAAGCAGGGCAGTGATTAGAAAGTTACACAGGAGCAAGGGAGGTCAGGAAAGCTATGAGTGGGTAACACTGGAACTGAATAAATCACCATTTAGAAACAGTCATGGTCCAAGAGAAGAGCAATTCGGAAGCAAAGAATGGTAAATGCAAAGATCCTGGAGCAAAAAGAAGTTTGTTGTGTTCCTAGAACAAAAAGAAGCCCAGAGCTGCTGAACAAGATTGAAGAAAGGAGACTGGGGAGGCTTGGGTGTGGAGGGCGTAGCAGGAGTGAGATCAAGGGGGAGTTTTGCAGGCATTGGCTTTTAGTTCAGTTGTAGTGGGAGGCATTGGAGGAGTGTGTGTGAGTGTGTGTGTGTGTGTGTGTGTGTGTGTGTGTGTGTGTTGTGGCTGGGGTCCTGCATGAATGCTTTGGAATGGAGAAGAAGGATTTGGGGTCATTGCAGTCAGAAGCAAAGAAGGACAGTTGCAGCTAACACCAAGGCTGATGGGGGTTTGTGCAGGAGCCTCAGCTGTCCCAGAGTCACTGCTTCTCAGTAAACCCCTCCCTGGCCCCAGTTACAAAGCCACTTGGCTTTGCATGTGAGAAAAGCTGTCAGAAAAGGCAACTAAAAACCCTATGTGCCTTTAGCAGCATATTTAGCCAGTGACCTCTCTCCTTTCTAAATCGTTATAGCAACTTGTATTGGATTTCTGAACTCGAGTGCCATTTCTTTTTGATGAAGAGGCTCTGGCCTTAAGTAAGATGACTCGGCCACATTGCAGAGTCAGCTTTCTACTTCTAACACTACTGCCACCAGACTGCTGGGTCCCTGAAGCCAGCCAGCCTCCTCCCAAAGCTGCTTCCTCCCTGACTCCATGTCCTGGTGCAGGTGGGCCCCTGGGGCTTCCCGGGAGCCTCTTCCCTAAGTGCCATCCAAGGCTCTTAGCAAGAGCCTTGTTCTCCAACTAGGCAGAGGATTGCCAATTATCCACGTCATCTACTTCTGGCATCCAGTCCAAACATCATTTGTTCAAAAAGAGCTAAATTAGAACTTTTTCTGCTGATGGTAGATAAGAGAGCAGAGTATTTCTAAAATATATTACTCTTTTCCAGGGAAGGAGTGAAAAATTTGATACTTAAAAAACAGCATCGAGCAACCATCCCTGTTTTCCTGTGATGCGCAGGAGCCGATTGTTATGGTCCTCACAAGTGACAGTTATTGTCTAGGTCGGAGTGCAGTGTGGGAGGCGAAAATGACTTCATGATGAATTTTGGCTCTACTTTATTCTTTGCCTATTTGTGATTTCGGCTCCCACGGGTGTTTTCTGGTAAGCTAATACTGAATTATAGCAGTCTTTTCTTTAATAACGTCTCTTGACAGCTAGAACTAAGGTAATAATAATGGGGGGCAGGAGGAGAAAATGAATCTTTAAACAGCTTTTATGTTTGTGATAGATGAAGAAAGTAGGGCACAGGGTTAGCTTTGTGTGAAGCCCAGGGATAGGGGTGGGTAATAGGACTGACAGTTTTAAAGTCTATTCTGCACATTTTAAAAGGTTAATCATCAAAGTGCTTTCACAATAATCCCTCAGGAGCGAGACAATTCTCCACCTGTTTTTCAGAAAACCAGCAAGGTGGGTTTGGAGGCTCAACAATACCTCTGGATTAGGAACTGGGCAAAAGGAGAAGGACAAGGAACCAGATGCTGGGCCGTCAAGAACGGTCTTCTCTTTTCATTTCCCAGGGGTCTGCGGTCGATGTGGGTGAAGAGGTCGCTCTGGTGATGGGCTTCTCTCCCAGCTGTGTCACCTCTGCAGGGTTGAGAGGCTCCAGGGCCTCCTAGAAATCCGTCTTCGCTCGGCTGCCTACGGGGCAGCTTCCCATCTCAGCGGCCCTCTGGCTGGAAGCCAGGGTCCCCAGGAGATTCTTGCCAGCTGCACCCACTCGGCTCAAGGCACCGCACCACAGACCACACAGAAAGCACCCCTGAGAGATCAGGACGCTTCCTCCTCTCTTCCTCTTTGCACCTTCACCGCCTCTTTTCCTAACCGCTCATCTGGACTGCTCCAAGTACATCTTCCCAGCGGCTTCCCAAAGCCGATTTGTCTTTCCGGTCTAGCACCCCGTGAGCGTTACAGCCAAGCAGGTTCCCTTCTGCTCAGAAGCGCGGGCTGCTCGCGGTCTGCAGGCGCAGCGCCGTCTCCGCGCTGGTCTCGAGGGAAGGCGCAGTTCGCACTCCGCAGCTCCCGAGCCGTCTGACGACGGGAGAGCCGTGCGGCTTCCCCGGCCAGAAACGCAAGAGCAAGGGTGCTTGTGAGGTGAAGCATCCCTGTCTGTGTGGGCGTGGGGCTGCTGCGGACACCGGAGAGTGTTTATTTCCTCTTTCCCTGTTATGGCCTTTAGATTTGTTGAAATGTCAGTTTTCATAAGCACATTCTGGCATTTCTATGATTTCACCTATTTCCAGCTAAATTCTGGAGAGTCAGGAAAAGAATGGACGCATGCGCACGCGTGCACACACGCACACAACTGACTTTCTGTGGCACCATTCGATGCTCCACTCAGCACAGCGACTTGCTATGAGGCAGTGCACGTGACAGTGACACTGTCGGCACTGGTCCAGCACTGCCCCATCCCTGCTGTCCTCCATCCTGGGCAGTGTCTCTACTGGTTTTGTCCTTTAATTGCTGCTTCCAAATTTTGTAAACTCTTTCCACTGGGAGGGACTTTGAAAGATTTTTGAGTTGTCACAATGGTAAGAAAATCAGTCTTGTTTTCAAGCCTTCAATAAAAAGGGGATTCACATTGATCCATCCGGGCACACTCTAGCATTTAACTTCCTAACAACAAATCTTGTTGCTCTAAATCTGTGTAGATTTGAGAATTAGTTCCATTTCTAACCTTGGCTGTGTCATCTTACAGAAATCAGTTATCCTCCCCAAGGCGTAGTTGTCTTTCTTATAAAATGGTGGGAGAAGAGGATGAGATGATCTCCAATCTCACTTCCCAAGCCCAGGATCTTTGTTCTTTATACCTCAGTAGACATGAGCAGCACACGGACAATATCCTTTCTGTAAAAGCCCTGGAAGAATCTATCCTAGAACATTTTGTAAAAAGCAGTAGCGCTGCATCTAGGTAGTAGATGAAAACAAACCTCTGAGTTTCATTGTTGGTTAATAGCAGAGGAGAGGCCAGGAGTGTAAGCAGGCACTGTGTTAGCTTTCAGCTGCTGTGGCAAATACCCGAGATGACTTAAAGGAGGAAAAGTTTCTTTAGGCTCGCAGTGTCTGAGGTTTCTGTCCAGTCAGCCGGCACCGTTGCGTTAGTCCTGTGGCGAGGCAGAAGCATCATGGAGTGAGAGCGTGATGGGGGAAAACTCCACTCGGGGGCTGCCAGGAAACAGAGCAGAGAGGGAAAGAGTCAGAGAGGAAGTGACCAAGGAAATAGTCCTCTAGGTCCCACTCTTCAACCCATTCCCTTCAAAGAGGCCCCACCCGAACGTCCCATTACCTCCCAATAATGCCATCAGCATATGATCTCGTTAGTGGATTAATCCACTTCTGAAAGTCCCACCACTGATCACGTGAGACTTCTGGGGGAGATTTTAGATCTGAGTCATAACAGGCATGGTTCTAGCACGCAGGGTTTGGGAAAAGAGCCTTAGGAATCCCATGTAACCTTCTGATTGTTTTCTCTGAGCCCACGGTCCTGCTTTCACACAGGCCCTATAATGTCTTTCATCTATGCCAATGTAAAATACAGAATGTGGGATAATGAAGACACTGAGAAGCACCTTTTGTAGCGCACGCTCTGTCTCTCCCCCTCCCAGCGCCCCATCACGTGTCTCGCTGAGACTCGAAGGTTCCCTTGCTCCTATCCAAGCATGCGCCCGTCCCGTGAAGACCTTCAGACCCAATCTGACCCCTTTCATCTCCATACTGTGGGTGAAATGTGCTGCTTTTATGTTTTGTGGTGGATGCACAACACCCTTTTTCTTATTCCTGGTTGCTCTTCTAACTTCTAAAAGTTGTGCCTGCTCCTGATTTGGGAACCCTTGAACTGATAGAGATAGAACCATACTAACGGGATACTAGTTTCTTTTATGTACTTTACTGTGGAACATTGTCTTTCCCCAAGGTCTCTCCAAGAGAAAACAAAAATGCATCTCTCCCAGTTTGGCTGTCCTGCTTGTTTCTGCTCCATTAACACAAAATGGCCTGTTCTGTAAACAGCCGGCCAGCCTGCCCTCCTCCACTAGTTTCTTAGGGGGCGGCAGAGTTATACTGCAGCGATTTAATTTCATCTCTGCTCCCCAGCTGGAGATGGCAGATGGCTGGCCCTGGGATCCAGAGGGTTAAGTGGGGTCTCTTGCAGCACACCCTGTGTTCAAGGGTGCAGTGCAAAGAACAGTCTTAATCAAAGTGAAAGCCACAGGTGACGAGGGCTCCCCACTTCCTTTCAGCTCCACTTCCTCTGCCTCCAGCTCCAGCATTACCATAGCACAGCTTTTCCTCTGCTATAAAACCAATAGACCAGATTTCCTACCAGATCCCTCCTGCCTGGTTGAGTTTGGGGTGGTAATACCAATTTAATTAGTGCTTTATCGCCGTCATGGCAAGCGCTCTCCAGTTTCTTCTGTTGGAAGTTCATCTGTTGGAAGTTGCTTATCTAAAGCTCTCAGCCCACTTCAGTAAGGGACTGGGAGGAGATAAAACCAAAGAAAATAGTGTGAGAAACAACAGCTAATACTAACTGCATACTTTCATTGTGTCAGATACTGTACACGCATTATTATTTCATCGAATCCTCACTGCAACTTTGTAAGGTAGAGGGAATATCTCCATCTTAGAGATGAAAAAAATCAAGGCTTGGCAGGGTTCAAATAGCTTTGTCAAGGTCATAGAGCTGGAAAGCAGTAAAACTAGAATTCAAACTCAAGTTGGTTGGTTTCCAGAGTCTACACTCCAACCATGCCTCTGTCCTCTGAGAAGTGGATGGAACCTGGATTTGTTTTCTCAAACTGTCTAAGCATTTTCTTCTTCTGCATCTTCTCTCCTGCCTATCTGTGCACAGTTTATTTACCCACCCTGAACCTCAAGGTCTCCACACCGGTGGTTAAGAAGATCATGTGCACCAAGTGATTTGTACCGTGTCAGAAAGCCTGTTACATTTCTCACGAGGAATCTTTGTGTAGACAATTGGTTCTAATTTATAAAGAGGCATTTGGATTGCACACCTTCTGCAAAAAATCCCTTCTGCAGGTCACTTTGATAAACTTAAAGAATGGCCTTGCTGGTGAGTGATACAGGCAGTGGAGTGAGCTGTTTACTCTCCGAGATTTATGTTTGGGTAGCTAAGGTCAGGCCACCAGCCCAGTGGCCTAGAGAAAGAGACCATGGGAGAAGCCAGCTGTGGCACAGCCACCCAGCAGGGCAGCTGTGAGGGCTTCAGGGTACCTTCCTTGGCTGGGTCACCTCCCTGCCTGTTGAAGACCACACAGAAAGTTAAGAATTTGGTTTCATCTCTATGCATTATATACCTAGGAGCAGATTGAAGCCTTTGTGGTTAGAGCCTATTGAAATCCTGGGGCTTCCTTCTTCAATTTGATTTTTCCTCTTGGTTTCGAGAGGGTGGTTCCAGAGAGGCTTGAGAAACCCTGCAGCGCAATTGGATGATTGGTGCACTTTAATTAAGGCAGGGAGATGAACGTGCAGCGCGTTTCAGGTCGACTGTAGTAGGGTGAGGCAGTCATCTGCTGGGTAGAGCTAGAAGGAGGATCTAACAAGCCAGGTAGAATTACCATGTCTAGATTGATCTGAGTTATTAGGACTATGGGGTCACATTTGTACGGACAAAGTACTGAGGCTCCCAAATGATCACCCCTTAACATAGCTCCATGTGGGTTGTGACTTAATGAATAATGGTGACCACCAGTTCCTTGGTAGTGCAGGAAATACTCACTGCAGGAATTGAACGATCTCTTGATAAATTCTAAATCAGTCTGGTCTCCTTCCAGCCCTCACAGCTATCCTCTCTAATCATGCAGTTTGGGCTTAGTTGAATACTTAGCTAGTTTTACTACTAGAATAGAGTACAATTTAGGAAATAAGAAATATATTCTAAAAGCCTCACATTCCTAGCTCACACGTAAATTACTTTTAGATTGCATGGCATTTTGGAAAATGAGCTACAATTGTATTGAAAACTAACTGTGCAAAGAGAAAGTTTTCCTTCATTTTTAAAAATAAAAGCTCAGAAAACTTGGGAGTGTAGATAATTATCAGACACAAACATGGCTGGAATGCAGGAAGTGCCATTTTATCATAGTGGTAGTTATGCAGCAGATGGCACCGGATGGAAAGCTTTCTAAGAATTTCTATTCACAGGGGTTTATCCAGAAGATGCTTTCATTGTGTGCTTTGGTTCACATGTCTGGGATGCTCTTTACTCACTGGTAACACTTGGGACTGTTTCTTTCTCTAGAGTTTACCTGTCCCAAGGGTTTTTAGCTCAAGATAATGTGAAGGCACAGCAATAATGATCTAGTCCATGGCTATCTCTCCTGAGATTCAGGACACAGAGATGGTTTGATGGTGTGTGTGCATGTGTGCGTGTGTGTGTGTGTGTGCTTGAACAAAGGGCCAGACAGGACCTACTTCTAAAAGAATATTTTATAAATAGCATCTTCAATTTTTTCGCTGACTTCATCTTTATGATAGCCTTCCCAGTCTTCTCCAGTTCCCAGCAAACTCCAGTACCGCTGGGGTCACTGATCATCTGGAATACGCCTCTCAAGGTACTGATCTACATGCCGTTGTTCTCGATGAGCCCATGGCATCTCCTCAGCCAGAATGTTAGCTCTTTGAGTAACCCATGGGAGTCACTGTTTTTACCCCTCAAGATGCCTAGGACAAAGGTTGGTAAATATGCTACGTACTTAGTTTGATGGCCTTACCAGTAGGATGAAAAAACAATTTCCTTAATTAGCCTTCTACCTGCCTGAAAATGAGATGTTTACACACTTAGGAGTAGGACTGGCTTCTCAGTGTGAATTTTGTTAATCTTCGAGTTGCTCCTTCGTCATGGACAGCCGCCAACCTCCCTTAAACCCATGGATGGCCTTAGAATGGGAGTATGTGGCTGGTTTTGTTCCCCTCTCAGGAAACTCAAGTCAGCTAAGAAGGCAAGGAGGAGTCTGCAGAAATCCAGCCGCATCTGTGACAGCAGCTATAAGCAGAATAGTATTCTCTTCTACCAAGCAAATTTGTTAGGAGGGAGATTGGACTGAGCCTGTGATGTGTGTGGTATCTTTTAAATGCTGACTTGCTTCTCCTTTTTCTTTTTTCCAATTTAAACTACATCTTAAACTGATATTTCAGAACTAGCAAGAATACTGAAAATAGTTTCTTTAGAAACAGTTCTGGTTTCTTAGGAAGTTTGCAAAAAACCCTAGACCAGTGATGGCGAACCTTATAGAGACTGAGGGCCCAAACTGCAACCCAAAATCCACTCATTTATCACATAGTGCCAACACTGCAATTAAACCTGAATACTGAGGTTTTAGTTTAGAAAAAACAACTCATACACTAACATCTTTTGTCCTAAAGAAAAACACAATAACAACTTTCGATAATACAATAGTTTTTTATTGAAAGGTAAGAGTTTGCATTTGGCATGTTTTTGCACAATTAATGAGACCTTTGATGTATGTGTGCTGATAACCTATCAAACCTTGGGTGTGCTGACAGAGATGGCTCTGCATGCCTACTGTGACACATGTGCCATAGTTTTGCCACCACTGCCCTAGGACACGAAATACTCCTGTCTTTTGGAAAATGATACTAGGTCATAATAATTCTGAATTGCGATATTCAGTGCATTAGTCAGCATTCTATCCCTGTGACAAAATACGTGAGATAAAATATACTTTATAAACCTTTATAAAGAGGAAAGTTTGGTCTCATGGTTTTGGTCCATGGCCATTTGGCTCTCTTACTTTTGGGCCTGTGGAGAGGCAGCACATCATGGCAGGAGCTCATGGTAGAGCAAAGCTGCTCTCCTAACAGGGACTGGGAAGTGAAAACAGAGAGATGAGAAGGGGCTGGAGTCCCAGCATCCCCTTCAAGGGCACACCCCCAGTGATCTAATTTCCCCACCCAGCCCCCCACTCCTAAAGGTTCTACCACCTCCAAAAAGTACCACGAACTGGAAACCAAGCCCAAAACACAGGAGCCTCTGGGGACATTCAGGATTCAAAATATAGCACTTGGCATTATACAGAACACGAATATCATTCACATTTAAATTTAGTGTCCAAATCAGAACGCTCAGTCACACTGGGATGGAAATGTAAGCGGTGCAGCAGTGGTGGTTGTGTTAGGAAGTAGGGAGGAAATCACATCACTGGGGGCATCCTCTGATTGTGCACCACTTTAAGCTAATTTGCCGGATTTGTGCTTGGCTCTTTTACCTAGCAAGTAACGTGGGAGTCCCAGGGTGGCCCAATGGAAGCATAAAATTGACAGGAGGACCTTGCCATTCTTTCCTTGGTGTTCTAGTTTAGCTTGGCTGTTTTCTAGTTATTTATCTCTTTGGAGTCTCTTTCTTTAAAGTGTTAACATCCACGCTGAACGTCTCTAGGCTGGGCATACCAGTCAGCTGCTGCTGGAACAAATCCTCCAAAACAAAGCCAGGGTTTGTCTGTGGACTTCGCAGTGCTGCGGGCTGCAGGGTGACCCCTCTGCTCGTGTAGCTGTAGTTACCTGGATTGGGCTGGTGACTGCTGATGCAAGCTGAGCTTTCTCAAGTGCTGAGAATCTCCTGGCTCTCAAGTGGTCTGGGAAGGCCTGGATTCTCCACAAGTCACCTGATCCAGGTTGTCACATTTGGTAGCAGTAGTACTGGACAAAGAAAAGCAGTGTGCAAGGTCTGGCAGCTCAGACTCGAGATGGGCACAGTGTCACTTATGCCCATTTTATTGGTGACAGGAAGTCACCCCGCCGGCCAGACTCAAAGGGTGGGGCAGTAGGTTACCTGCTGTGGGGGGAGGCCACACTGCATGGGGCTGGGGTACAGGAAGGGTAAAGAATTGTGGGCTGGTTTTTGTTTGCAGCTTGTCACACTGGGAGGATGTCATTCATGCACAGAGATAGAGGTCACCAGCTTGGCTGACTGATGGACTGTAGGAGCAATGATCAGAGAGACATGATTAGGTGTGAGACTTTAAAAAAAAGAATTTTTCCTGCACTCTGATGTAAGGGGTCCTTTTCCTCAAGATTCAACCTTGGTTATTTTGTTATTTTTACTCTCCCCCTTCTCATTTGGTCACATTTGCAAAGGACTGGGGTTTTCAGGTGGCTGAGGTCATTTATAAGGCTGGTCTCAGCCCTGTGTGTTTGGAGTCATTGGCTTCATAGTTTATTTTTCTAAGATGTTCATACTAGTATTTCTTTTGTTTTCTAATTTAAGATTATGAAATTTTAAAGAATTTTGAACCACTCTTTTTTCTTCTCTTGCACCCACCTCCAATTGTCTTTTGACAATATTTGTGGACCTAACAAAAGAATGGATAAAAATGTATTTATACACAATGGAGTACTATTCAGCCATAAATAAGGAGCAATTTTAGTCATTTATAAGAAAATGGATGCACCTTGAGACCATAATGTTAAGTGAAATAAATCAGACACACAAACTTAAATAATCAGAGGGTTTCTCTCATATGAGAAACCCAAAGTATAAATAAATAACAAAATAAAGATAGATACTACAAAATAAGGAGATAGATATCTACAAATAGGAAGGGAAACAAGATGAAGATGGGGAGAGGGGAGAGAAGGGAATGTAAAGAGGATTAAGATGTGTTATGTCCAACCCCTCCACGAGGGATGTACTCATTATGTACTGCAAACATGTACTCATAAACATAACAGATATTTATAGACCTGCAACTTATAACCCCATGAAAGTCTGCGACTCCAGACTAGGTATTCCCCCGAGAGCCAAGACGCTAAGCTCTGAGTGAGTGGTTGCAGTTTTGCCTAGGACGCAGCAGGAAGCAGTGGATCTCGTGGTAGCCAGCAGACCCTGACATTTGCTGCATATTAAAATCAAACTCTGGAGAGATTTTTAAAAATACCCAGCCATAGTTTGGCTGCATTTCAGATGTAATAAACCGGAATCTCTGGGCATGGGACCCAGACATCAGTATTTTTAAAAGTGCCTCAGGTAATTTCTACATGTAAGCCAAATTTATAACAAGTGAATTAACACAGTACTTCTCCATCTTAATGCAAATGAATGACTCGGGGACATCGTCAAAACACAATTCTGATTCACCAGGTGTACGAAGGGCTGGCGGTTCATTTTTAGTGATTTCCAGAGTGATGTCGATGCTGCTGGTCCACAGAGATTTCGGACTGAGGACACAGGTCAGTGGTACAGCGTGGCCTAGAATGTGTGAAACCTTGGGTTCAAGTCCCCAACACCATGAAAAAAAAAAAAAAAAAAAAAAAAAGCAGATGTTTCAAGCAGCCCATAGAGCTTTTCTTTGAGAATGGGGGTCTACTACATTTTAAAACACAATTTGAGTCAGCAATTCAAAATCAAGGGATTTCTCATAAAAATTCATATTTCTGGTTTCTCTTGAAAAAATCTACAATCAGGGCTCTGCATTTACGAACAGATGGGTGCTGAAAAGCAACGGCTCCACAGGAGGAACTGCGGGTTGCTCACCAAGGCGGCTCTGAACTGCCTTTCTCTTCGTTTATGAATGGGACAAACACTTCTTTTATTATTTCTGTACAGACTCTCCCGTGTACACACAAGGTACAAACGAACGGGTGCATCTTCAGCAAAAACCACAAAGGCAAAACCAAGCAATAAAGTGGAGAAAGGTGCAAGGAGAGGAAAATGAAGAATTCTTTAAAACTTAAATATTTCTGTTAGTAAGGACCCTGTCTATTGTATCAGAAGCCTTCATGAGCTATTTTAGTGGGAAAAAAAATAGGTGAGGGAGAGGTACTTTAAGATTATAGGGCGGCTCCTGGGCTCATGAGGCAGCCAGAGTTGCAGAAAAACTGGGACCAGGGACATAGATTTCAGCGAGGAGAACCCTGTCCTTGTGGTCATCGCAGCCACTCTCTGCCCTCCTCCCTCCCTCTGCCTCCTGTCTGCCTCTGCTTTGTGGAGGAGAAGACGTGGCCCCAGCAGGACCTGGGTTTCCCTGGCAGGCAGCTCGCTGTGGAGCGCGAGGCGTCTTCCTGAGAAGGAGATCGCACTGGCCCAGCTCGAGAGGGGCTTTTGCCCCGTCGCCACACGACCGCCAGGCTTCCTCGACTCCCGCAGTGCAGCGTGGAAGCTGAACCCGGCGCGGAGAGGGAGAACTGCCTCGCGCTCTGGACTCCGAACAAGCCCCTCCGTCCGGGCAGGCAAGGACAGCGCGCCCCGGCCTCCTTCTCCCGGAGGCGAGGGCGGCGGTGCCCGCGGCGGGGACCTCGTCCCTCCGCGCCCGCGACGCGAAGCCCGGGAGTTGCACGACGACGCAGCTTCGGGCACGGGGTGACGCCCAGGAGTGGGGTGCGGCCGACGCTACTCAAGGGGGAGACGCTGCAGGTGAATTTCAGAAGGCGACGAAACTAGGCTAAATGTGAAAAAGGGGAAGAGGAGGAAAATGTTTCTAAGACAGGTTACCGAGGAAGCCCGGGTCATCAGAATGTGCATTTACCCCTCCAGGGAGGGCGGGGTTATCTGTAGAAACATTTCGCTCTGATTGTCTTGAAGAGAGGAGATGAAATGTTTAATGTGTGGCACCCCGAGTGTG
Source organism: Erethizon dorsatum (assembly GCA_028451465.1). Classification (NCBI taxonomy): domain Eukaryota; kingdom Metazoa; phylum Chordata; class Mammalia; order Rodentia; family Erethizontidae; genus Erethizon; species Erethizon dorsatum. Next base: position 117,617,485 of record CM051832.1, on the reverse strand, counting down.
CCGGTGTTCTGTATTTTAAATGATCCTAATGACACACCTACAGGGTGCCGGAGGTCAAGTCATACAGCCTCCCGTCAGAGAGCGCAGTTGAGAACGCTGGGGCAGATGTACATTCGTTCAGACGGTGAGGCGGGAGCAGGTCTGGGGATAAAAGGAACTGAAGGGCCTTGTGTAAGACTGCACGAACGCTCCCACCTGCTCCCAGGACCCCACCGTGTGACGCTGACCAAGATGCTTCATAACACACAGGCCGAAAGCTGAATTTACCTTGTAATTAAAAATACACCCTAGGGCTCTTCCTTGAGGACTGAGGGAATGTGACTGTATTAAAATTACAAGGGGACCTTGGAACCCAGACGTGTGACCCTAGAATATGGCCTTGAAAGAGAGAGAGAAAGCTCGTTTGTCTCATGTGGAGGGGAAATACCAAAGAAACCCAGCCAACTTGTCCAGGGATAAAATCTTCAGCTGAGTCTGCCAGGGATGCCGAAGCCTTCACCTTTCTCTGGATCTATTAAATGTACGGTTTCTGGCTTTTCCTTCCGGAAAGCTACTAGTGGTACGTTCTTCCAAATAATCTTGCGCGTGATTCCTACTGAGGCCTACTGGATTCACGTGGAGACAGATAAGGAAAATTCTGCCTCCGTTCTCAGACCTCTTCTTTCCTTTGTCACCCTGGGAACAGTACATTAAAATAAGTCTGAGTGGCAATGGAACAAGAATTCCTTTTTGAGACATAGCTTTTCTCTATAAGAAAGACTATTTGGAAAACCAGATCTTGCTTGGTAAGCATTCTGAGGTGAGAGCAGAAAAAGTACTGTACCCACCTCTTACCTCTTAGGCTGGCTTGCTTGGCTCCTTCCCCATAACCAAAGTTTGAGACTCTGTTTGATTTGCCTAAAACACTCTCCTTCCAATGGGGAAAGCTGTTCTTCCCATTATGCAGGCTGAACAAACATTTGCTTTATTGCACATTCTGGCTGCCCCTGGCAGAAAGTGCCAGAAACCTCCAATTTCTATATTCACACCTGGAGATTTCTGAGTCTCTAATGAAAAAGAAAAACTCCATCTTTCCCAGACAGGAAGCAAGTCTTCCTACCCTCCTGCGGAAATCAGTGGGTAGACAGACAGCCGGGATCACTGTCTTCGTTAAGGACTTCTCAAATTGTTCATAAACTTCAGAAGTCTTTTGATTTATGAAGTAGAGGATGCTTTAAAAAATAGATCTAGGGCCAGTGAGATGGCTCAGCGGCACAAGTGCCTGCCTGGCAAGCACGAGGGCCCGAGTTCGACTCCCGGAACCCACATATGAAAAAAGGGCCAGTGATATTGCTCAGTGGCACAGGCGCCTGCTGGCGCGTGAGGTCCTGAGGTCAACCCCCGGTACCCACAAAAAATAAATAAATAAATAAATAAAAATAAAAAATAAAAATAAAAAATAGATCTAAAATATTTCTTCATATGAAAGAGTTGAAGAAATTTTTCCATACCATCCATTCATCCATCTGAAGAAAATACTAAGGAAATGACTGGCCACACACACACACACACACACACACACACACACACACAAGAACTCATGTTGGGGAAAACCAGAAAAATTAAGTAAATGACAAAGAATCCATAAGGGAATGTGGATAGATTGATATTGTGAACTAAGAGAGACAAAGGCAAAATTCTTGAAACAGAGGGGTGTGAGAGGAGCTACAGACACATACAGAAGTCTTAAAGCTGTAGTTGTCTATGAAAAGGAAGTAATGGTGATAAAACTAATTCAAAGATCGCACTTTACTGTTATCATTGGGAAATCACATGTGCCAAGGACCCACTGAAATGGTCATGTTAAAATCATTAAATTGGTAAGTTTGGCCTAAGTCTGTTTTTGTGTTTGGATGATGAAATTTGGCCCAACGTTGCACTAATCTTAAATAGTGAACTGCAACCCAGCTTGGTGTACAGGAGAACTATAACGTAACAAAAGTGTATACTCTAGTAACCTAGCAACGGAACCTCAGCCAATCATTGAAATCAAATCCTCAGCCAATCCCAAGCGGAGAATACCAAATTATGACCACACAAAGCAGAAGCCGACGGAAGCCAATCAGGTTGTTCCCGTGCGTCACTTCCTTTCCACTGGCTATAAATACGGACTACATCCGGTGAGGTGGAGCATTGAGAATCGATTTCCTTTGGGAAGGCTGCAAGGTTTCTAAAACTGTTCTTATTTTCCTCAAATAATCTTTGTTAAATTTAACTCAAGTTTTTTTTTTTAACAGTATTAGTATGGAATTTAGGGGCAAAAGCACTAAACGGGATTAAAAAGGTAATTATAAAAGCAGTGCTTTATGAGGTAAGCCTGTGTGTATCAAAACCGACAGCAGCGGTGTGAGAGCGCTGACCCGCGCTGGACGTGCGGTACCGCGAAGGGAGCAGCAGAGGCGAAGACAACGACCGGTCTGATCCCGGAGGAGAGCAACTCCGGGAGAGAAGGGGCAGCCAGACCCCACGGCGAGGACACCAGCCCAACGGCCCGCTCGGACCCTGCCCTGCGGCCCACACCGGCGGAGACCAGGGGCCGATCCCTTCCCCGTCCGCCAACGGGAGCAAGGACGGCCTTGGCTCGCCGGCACCGTCGGGCGGGAGCACACAGAGGGGCCCGCAGTGCACGAAGGGCGCCTCAGGGACCCCTAGGCCCTAAAGCCTGATCCCGAGGCTGCAGGTCTTGGAGAGAAACCACTCACCCAAAAACACAGGAATTTTTTGATTCACTTTTTTCTTTGATTTTTCTATTTTGTATTATTTTTTATCTTTCTTTCATTAAATTTTCCCCCCTTTTTTACTTTCTTTTATCTTTTTCCCCTCCCAGTTTTTTCTTTTCCTTTGTATCTGTCATCTCCTATTTTTGCTATGCTTATCTTGTTTCTTCTTTTTCTTGTTTGGTCTTTCCAGCAACTGTTCTCTATCACTATTAATCTCCTGATACTCCTAGATATTATCCCCTATTTTACTTTTCTCTCCACCTTCTCATTTCCCATGGATTAATTTTTCAAATTTTACTGTTTTTACTTTCATTAGATATATTAAACCTTATGCAATGGCATAAAGTTTCTCCATTTAATAGATATTTACTGTAGGTCAATAGTATGTCAATATTTGGTCTTAGTGTTCATACTATCATTATAAATCTCTTTTTATGGACAAGGGTGATACTTTATTGGTCCTTAGGGTTTGGCAATATTCAGTTTGTATTTGATGCTATAATTGATGCTGATTTTATTACTATAGCCAAAGTGATACAGCTTTTGCTATTTTTTTTTTGTGTGTGTGGGTACCGGGGGTCAAACTCAGGACCTTGCACGCCAGCAGGCGCCCATGCCGCTGAGCGATATCACCAGCCCCTTTTTCGTATGTAGGTTCCGGGAGTTGAACTCAGGACCTCACACTTGCCAGGCAGGTGCTTGTGCTGCTGAGCTATCTCACAGGACCCGGAATCCAGCTTTAGAGAAGATACTTAAAGGAATTCTACACACAAGAGAGGAAGTAAGAAAAACACAATGAGAAGAACATGTGGGAGCATAAATCTTTCTCGAAGAGCGGAAAAGCAAATGAGAATTAGGAAAGAAGCAAATATGATTAATTCAGTAAACCATCAAACCTCTGAGATGTATAAAGGAGCGGGAAACAAACATAGATAACTTAAAACAACTAGAAGAAAACCAATAAAATGATAGAAACTCGTACATACATTTTCCATAATAACAATCACAGAATGTAAGTGGTCTGAATTCTCCTATTAAAAGATGTAGACTAACTGATTGGATTGAAAAACATGAGACCCAAATATTTTCTGCATGCAAGAGACCCACCTCACTAGCGGCAAAGGCATACACAAACTGAAAAGGAAAGAATGGAGATTGATATTCCAATGAAATACTGCCCAAAATCAAAGAGGAGCGGCTGTAACTCATATCTGACCAAACAGACTTCATGCCAAAATCAGAAGAGACGAACAAGGTAGCTGCATATTGACAAATGGAACAATCCATCAAGAGAGCACAACAGTTATATACACAGAGCACCCAGTTTTATAAAACAAACAGCATGGAGCATAGAAAGACAGACCCCAAAACAATAACAACGGATGATTTCAATACTCCACTATCTCTCACCAATAGATCGATCTTCCAGAGCAAAAAAAAACAAAAAACAAAAATCCAAGAAACAGCACTTAAAATGCACTGTAGATCAAATGGACTTAGGTCTACAGAATATTTCATCGAACACCCACACAATACACATTTTTTTTTTTTTTTAATATGTGAGTACTGGAAGTCAAACTCAGGACCTCATGCTTGCAAGGCAGGCGCTTATGCCGCTGAGCTGTATCACCAACCCACAATACACATTTTTAATCAGCTCATGAAACCTTCTCAGAATGGATCATGTTTTAAGCCATGAAGCAAATCTTTTTTGTTTTTTGTGGGTACCAGGGGTCGACCTCAGGACCTCGCGTGCCAGCAGGCGCCTGTGCTGCTGAGCCATCTCACCGGCCCAAGCAAATCTTAACAAATACAAAAAATAATAATTTTATGCATCTAATTAGACCATAATAAAATGAAACTAGAAAAAATAGAAACTGGAGAAAATATACCAACACATAGAGCTTGAACAATACATTTTTTAATGAGCAGTGGGTCATTGAAGAAATCAAGGAGAAATATAAAAATTCCTACAATCAAATGAAAATAGCAACACAACCTACCAGAACCTATGGGGCACAGTGAAATCAGTTGAGAGGAAAGTTGACAGCTATAAGTGCCTATGTTAAAAAACAGATCTCAAATAAATAAAATAATGATGCATCTGAAGACCTTAGAAAAGATCAAACCCCAGATCAATAGAAGGAAATAATAAAGATCAGAGAAAATATAAATAAAATGAAAACTAAACAAATAATACAAAGGATCAGTGAAGCAAAAAGTTGGTTCATTGAAAAGATGAAATTGACAAACCCTTACACAAACAAACTAAGAGAAAGAGAAGACTGAAATAAATAAAATTAGAGGTGAAAAGGGGATACTACAATAGAAACCACTGAAATACAGAGGATCATTAAGGAATATTATGAATATTATATGCTAATTGGAAAATCTAAAAGAACAAATTTCTAAACACATATGACCTACCAAAGTTGAACCAAAAGGATATAAAACAACTTAGATCAATAACAAGCAATGTGATTAAAGGAACATGAACATGAACATGAAACCCTGCATCTCTTTCACACACACACACACACACACACACACACGGTCTCTCACCACCACCACCACCACAACATAAGCCTAGGATTGGATAGATTTATTGCTGAACTTTACCAGACTTTTAAAGAAGAATTAATACCAATACTCATAGAACAATTTCATAAAATTGAGAAGGAAGGAGCTCTTCCAAACTCATTCTCCAAGCCAGTATTATTCTGATACCAAAACTTGAAAGGACACACACACACACACACAACTATAGACCAATATCCTTGATGAACACATGTACATATATGCAAAAATCTCAAATACTTACAAATCATATTCACTATCACATGAAAAAAGTCATACACCTTGATCAAGTTGGTTTCATTCCAGGGATGCAAGGTTGGTTCAACATATATAGATCCATAAGTATACTACATAAATAAAACCAATGATAAAAATCATAATCATGTCAATACATGCAGGAAAAAACCTTCAATCATTTTCAATATTGTTATGATAAAAACCCAAAATAAACTAGGTATAAAAAAATGAGACCTCAACGGAATGGAGGCCATATACAACAAATGTCATATTGAATGTGAAAAAACTGAGATAAGTTCTTCTAAAATCAGGAATGAGACAAGGATGTTCCCTATCACCACTTTTATTTCATATGGTACTGGAATCTTTAACCTGATCAACCAGACAAGAGAATGAAATAAAAAGGATACAAATAAAAAAGAAGGAAGTAAAATAATCCCTGTTTGTAGATGATACGATCCTACACCTAAAAAATCCTAAAGAGTCCACCAAAAAGTCTTACAACTTATAAACAAATTCAGGAAAGTAGCAGAATATAAAAATCAGCATACAAAAAGGGTAGCTTTCTGATACACCAATAATGAATTTGCTGAGAAACAGATCAGGAATAAAAATCCCATGCACTATAGCTCCAACACAAAACAAAACACAACAAAACAGCAAGGAATGACTCTAACCAAGGAAGCAAAAGACTTTGGCAATGAAAAATTATAGAACACCAAAGAAAAAATTGAAGACGACACTAGGAGGTGGGAAGACTTTCCATTTTCGTGGATTAGGAGAATTAACATTTTAAAAAGTTACCACATTACCAAACTCTATCTACAGAAACAGTGCAATCCCCATCAAAATGCCAGTGTAATTCCTCATAGAAAAATACCCTAAATTCTGTTGTGGAGCAACAAAAGACCCTGAGTGGTCATAAGCAAAAGAGCGATGCTAGAGAGGCGTTACTCTACACACTGTAAAGACGCTCTCACAAAAGTGGCTTGGGATTGGCACAGAAACATTCATGTAGACCAAGGAGTAGAACAGAAGACAGAGAAATGAGCCCAGCCATGACCATCTGACTGTTGGCCAAGGTGCCAGGGATACGCTCTGTGGAGATGACAGCCTGTTTAACAAAGAACACTAGGAGAACTGGGTATCTCTGTGTAAAAGACTGAAACTAGATCCCAATTTCATGCCCTGTCAAAAAATTAACCCAAAATGAATCAAAGACCTAAATGTAAGACCTGAGGCTTTGAAATGACTACAGGAAACAATTGGGAAAACACTTGAAAATATAGGCAAAGACAATGACTTCCTGAATAGGACTCCAGTAGCTCAAAAAATAATGGAAATGATTTGAGAAATGGGATTACATCAAATTTAAAACGTTTTGCACACCAAAGGAAATAACAGTATGACGAGATGGCCGATAGAATGGCAGAAAATCTTTACCAGCTAAGTTCTAACAGAGGATTAATATTCAGGATATATAAAGAACTCAAACAAAATTTATACCAAATCAGTAATTCAATCAATAAATGGACACGTGAACTAAATGGATAGTTCTTAAAGAAGAAATACAAACGAGTATATGAAAAAATGTTCAACGACTTTAATCATTAGGGAAGTGCAAATCAAAGCTACACTGAGATTCCATCTCACTCCAGTCAGAATGCTTATCATCCAGAATACGAGAAGTGATAAAAGCTGGCAAGGATATTAGGGGAAAAGGAACATTTCTACGCTGTTGGTAGGAATATAAATTAGTACAGCCACTATGAATATCAGCACAGAGTTTTCTCAAAAAACTAAAACTAGAACTACTGTGTGAGCAGCTATACTACAGCACTGGTGTACACCCAGCGGACTCGAACTCTGCACACTGTAGAGATACCAGCATGCTCATGTTTCTCACGGCACTGTTCACTACGGCCGAGTTGTGGAATCAGCCTAGTAGCCTCATGGGAGAGCGGATGAAGCATGCATCTACATGAAATCATGTCATTCACAAGAAAATGGGTGAAACTGGAGAGCGTCATGCTAACTGAAGTAAGCCAGACTCAGAAAGACAATTGTTGCATGTTTTCTGTTAGGGTGGAATCTAAGGGGGGAAGTGATGACAGGAAAGTAGAGGGGAGACTAATAGAGAAGAAGGAATTGAGTGAGGGGAGAGTAAGTGAAGAAAAGGGAAAAGATATGATCAAAGTGTGATATATGTATTTATGAAAATGACACAGTGGAACCTATTATTCTGTGTAAGTTTTAATAACTAAAAAGGAAAATAAATCAATGTAAGTCAATTTAAAAACATTTCATATAAATGAAGTCATACGATATGTGGCTTGTTTAAAAAATACTTTAGTTTGAGATATGTAATGAATGCATTCTCCTTGGGGAACTGGTACCTATGATATCTTAATCCTTTTTACTTCCCCTTTCTCCCTTCCCTTTCCCTTCCTATATATTTCTTTTATCTATATTTTATCTGCTCTTTAAATTATTTATATAGCACTTTGGGTTTCTCATTTAAGAGAAACAATGCAATATTTAACCTTCTGTGTCTTATTCATTTCACGTAGTAATATGCTTTCAAGGTGCATCTATTTCCCCACGAATGACTCGAATTTATCTTTCTTAATGGCAGAGTAGTGCTCCATCGTGCACTGCATTTTATCCATCCGTCAATGGATACATGCGCTGTTTCCAATGTCTAGCATCATAAATTGTGCTGCTATAAACATGGATATGGATGTCACATCTTTTTGCCTCACCTCTTTCATTATCATATCTTTTATGCTACATATATATTTTTAAAATTTAAATTTTCTCATTATTCTTTTTACTATATATTTTCAAATTATTTCATTAGTGGTTGCCCTGAAAGTTATCATGATTCTATTAATTTATAACAATCTAATTTGCATTAATTTCAATAGTGTACACAAGCTTTGCTCCTGTTCAGCTCTACTTATGCCTTCTTTCGTGTTTTTGTCCCAGATTATGTCTTTTCTATTCTGTATCCATCAACCTAGGTTTATAATTATTGCTTTTTGCAGTTGTCAGACAGGAAAAAAGTAGTTACAAAAAATACATCTAGGGCCGGTGAGATGGCTCAGCGGCGTAAGCGCCTGCCTTGCAAGCGCGAGGGCCCGAGTTCGACTCCCGGAACCCACATACGAAAAAGGGGCCGGTGATATCGCTCAGCGGCACGGGCGCCTGCTGGCGCACGAGGTCCTGAGGTCGTCCCCCCGGTACCCACAAAAAAAAAAAAAAAAAAAAATCTAGAATGTCATGCATACTTAGTAGTTAAATTTACTCTTCTCTATTTCCTCATGTGGATTTGGGTTCCTTGCTAGTGTCCTTCCATTCCATCCTCAAGAATTCCTTTCAGTCTTTCTTGTAGATGAGGTCTAATAGTGATGGACCCTCTCACCTTCTATCAGCAGATGTCTAGAATTCTCCATTGTTTTGAAAGAAAGTTTTGGTAGATGCAGAATTCTTGGTTGACATGGTTTTCTTTCAGCACATTCAATATGTCATTGCATTGCCTAATGACCTCCAGGGTTTCTGGTGAGAAATAAACTGTTAATCTTCCTGATGGCTTATTCAGGAGGAGTCGCCTCTCTGTGGCTGCCTTCAGTATTCTGTCTTTTGGATCTTTGATTATGATGCAGACCTCAGAGTTTATTTGACTTAGAGGTCACTGAGCTTCGTGGAGGTGTAGACTTACTGTCTCTTGTTAAATTTAGGAACTTTTCACCCACTATTTCTTCAAATATTCTTTCTGCTCTTCCCTGCCATGCTCCTCCTTCTGAGGCTTTCAGTATGTATATGTGGTTGGATTGTTTCGTAAGTTCTTGAGATTGTATTCATTTTTCTATGTTCTTTTCTTTTCTATTGTTTGGAATGAATGTTTTCTATTGTTTTCTGTCTTCACATTCAGTAACTCTTCTGCCTCCTTACATCTGTTATACCTTATACTTAGCCCGTCTAAGGAATTTTTCATTTCAGTTATACTTTTAATCCTAGGGTTTTTTTTTATTTGTTTTTATAATTTTTGCTTATTGACATTCTTATTTTAATCTTGATATTTTCTTTGTTATATTCTTTGAATATTATTTTAAATAACTGATCTGAAGTATTTGTCTAGAATCCAATGGCTGAATATCCTCAATTTCCACTGGATTCCTATGTACGGACCATACCTTCTTTTGCATGTGGCATAATTTTTTGTTGGAAATTGGACGTTTCAAGTGGTGTACATAACAAACAGGAATCATACTCCCCAATACCCAGGGATTGCTGTTGCTTCTTGTTTTAGTATTTATTAGCTCCTCAGTGACTTTTCTGAGCTGATTCTCTCAACAACGTATCCTTGTCATGTATGGACACTGAAGCATCTACTTGGTTAGTCTGGTAGTCAGTGAATTAGACAAAATTTAAACACTGGAACACTTAAATCTCTATGGTTTGCTGGTGGGCTCCATGAATGCAGGGGCGCCAACCCAGCCAAGCCGTGTACAGCTGTGCCTCAGCCTTGGCTGGCTGCTTGTGTGGTCCCTCAAAGTCATCCAGAGACCTCCTCCAAGTCCAGGCCTTTCTGAGTAGATGCAGAGACCTATCCCTACCTGGGCTATGACCTCATAGGGCTTCATGGACATTTATTCCTCTGTTCTTCCTTTTCAGCTCTTGGTTAGCTGACTTTTTGCTCATTGCCTAAGGCAGCCAAGACTTTAAAAAAATTGACAAATGTACCCTCAGAGAGATTTTAGCCCTGGGAAAATTCTAATGAGGTCAAATAAAGGCAAGCAATGTCAAATGACTTCTCATAGGCACTAGGTCTTTTTTTTTTTTTTTTTTTTTTTTTGTGGGTACCGGGGGGTCGACCTCAGGACCTCGTGCGCCAACAGGCACCCGTGCCGCTGAGCGATATCACCGGCCCCTTTTTCGTATGTGGGATCCGGGAGTCGAACTCGGGCCCTCGCACTTGCAAGGCAGGTGCTTACACCGCTGAGCTATCTCACCGGCCCTAGGCACTAGGTCTTAAAGAGGGTCTGCTCCTTCTTATGCCAGAAACACAGGCTGGTATCTTTCAAGGCTCCCCAGGGCTGAGGAATGGGGTGAGGGATATATTACATTAACATGCTATAGTGCATGCTGATCTACAGAGATGGAAGCCTTTTGTTTTGGCTAAATCCTCCCATTTCTGTAAGTCTTACTGTAATTTCCAGAATTTTGTCTAGAATTTGATCATTTGTATTAGTCGCATTTTCATGGCTGGAACAAACACCTGACACACACAAATTAAAGGAGAAATTTATATGTGTCATAATAAGGAGAAAATTATTTTAGATTCATTGTTTCAAGGATTTCAGTTCATGGTTGGCAGCCTCCAAAGCAGAAACAGCAGGGAAGAAAGGTGTGGCCAAGGAAAGAAGTCCACCTCACTGGGCCGGTGAGATGGCTCAGTGGCGTAAGTGCTTGCCTGGCAAGCACGAGGTGCTGAGTTCGACTCCCGGAACCCACATATGAAAAAAGGGCCAGTGATATCGCTCAGTGGCACGGGTGCCTGCTGGTGCATGAGGTCCTGAGTTCGACCCCCGGTACACGTACACACACACACAGAAGTCCACCTCATGGCAGTCAACAAGCAAAGAGCAGAAGAGCTATAGAGGAAGGGGCAGCTACAGACCCCAGGGCCGTGCCCCTGTGACCCACTAGCACACACCCAGAAGTGAGTTTCGCTAATATCCTAGGCATCTCTCAAGCCAATAAAGTTGACAGTCAAGGTTAAGCATCATAACATTTTGTCTGCTTTTTATCATTGCCATTATGTAAGGGGAACCTGGGATGTCCTCATTCTGATATTTTTACTGTGTTAACCTTTAAAAAGAAGTTTTGGGTACTATTGTATCATGCGTGGTAGAGTCCACCAGTGATATTTGTATTTGATATTGTATTTTTCTTACAATTTGGTGTTGTGGATTTTTTGGGGAGGGCACCACAGGGGTAAAGTGCCTTTTGCACTATGTAATACTGAAGGAATATGCAATCAGTATGTGAACATTTATCACCTGCATGAAGTTTGCGTTTGCTGTGTCCTCCACTATAAAGCCACTCCCTACCCTTTCCCTTTCCCTACCGGACTCTGGAAATCATAAAGAACAGCCCACGTGTAAGAAGTGGGGAGTTAGGCTCCATGTCCTTGAGGGCAGGTTTGCTACATAAATTACTTAGAATTATGCATGGGAGATTTATCTATCTTTCCCCAATATTTTAATTAAATTCTTTGTATGTATATGTGGGTTTGTGGCTATTTATTTTATGCTTTGGGCTGTAATTCTGTGTTAGCATTCTATTGCTATGACAAATACCTGACACAAACAACTTACAGAGGAAAAATTTATTGTGGCTCACAGTTCAAGGGTTTTCATAATACTTGCTTGGCCATGTTGTCTTGGGCCTGTGGTGGAGCAAAGTACATCATGGAAGAAGCCTGCGGCAACCAGGAAGTGAAAGAGAAAGGAACAGGCTGGGGTCCCAGTACCCCCTTCAAGGCCACACCCTCCAAAGACTTATCTTCCCTCCACTTGGCCCCACCTCCTAGAGGTTCTGCCACCTCTTTGTAGTACACAAGCTGGCCATCATAGTTCACTCCAGATCCGAACCAGAGCTAACTCCATACTACCTTATTTATTTTGTTGGTCAAATTGTTTCAGCTGGTGGAGGGCATAGAAAATGATCAAGATATGATATATACATTTACCAGTTCCCCCTAAAGGGATATAACCATTATGTATCCCAAACATTTATGAATTTTTTTAAAAAATGAGAATTGTTCCATCTTTGACCACTGGGTGTTCTTTAAATATCTTCAGTATACCTTTGAGAAAGGAATTTTTTTAAAAAAAGAAAAGCAAAAAGGAATTTGACCACACTGATACTTAATTTGATAATTGTATATGGAACTTATTGTCATTCAAATACAAAAGGAATTTTTTCATGTCTTCATACATGTTTAAAAAATGAACTTGGCAATGAGGAATATGTTAATTATTAAAGATGAAAGTCACTCTACATAGAAGAGCCCAAAAAATCTCCCAAAAGACACTTAGAATTAATATCTAAATTCAACAGTATAGCAAGACACATAATCAACACACAAAAATCAATGGAATTCTTGTACACTGATACCCCCTGAAAAATTAAGAAAAAAATACCACTCACAATAGCAACAAGCAAAATTAAATACTTAGGAATTAACTAAGGAAGTGAAAGACCTGTGCAATGAAAATTACAGTACTCTGAAGAAAGAAATTGAATAGGACATCAGAAAATGGAAAGATGGGAATGCTTGGACCTGAGGCCCCAGTGGAATGCTCAGACCCGTGGACTGGTCCCCAACCAACTCCACAACTGTGATTCCGCGCCTTGGCTCAGCCATCACCAGCTTGGAGCTGGCTCTACATCGTCTTCCCTCTGCTTTGGGACAGCAGAAGTGCCAGCCAAAAAACAGACTTAATCTTAGACAAGGCAAAAGTCTGGAATAGGGGATTTAATATGGCTGACTAGAAGAACTACATCATAGAAGCTGAGGAAAGATCCACTGAGAAGGAAGGATCTGGAAGATCTCCCATGGATGAGTAGAGGAGGAGCCATGTCAGAGAGACTCAGAAAACAGCAACAAAAAATGCAGAGAGGAGGAGAATCTATCATAAAAGGGAAGAAACAAAAGATGGATTAGCCAAACCCGATGTGGTGACCATGTCTGAATTCTGCCTTGAAGATTCCAACCCAAAGAACATTATTCAGAGGCAACTGCAGAACATTCTACAAGGAAGAGAGAACTGCATGGGGACTGGAAGAATCAGGGGCAGTTGGAACCTGCAAGGAAAACGAGGGATACTGCTCCCAGAGTGGCCTTCCACAGTCAACATTTGGTGAGTGACCTCGGTCCAGTGCCTGCTGCCACAATTGCAAGAGCTGGTGGGGACACAATTGTAGGGAAGGGCTCAGTGTTCCAACCAGTGTCCCAGAGCAGCCCCCTAGCTCCAAGCCATGCTCCACACTGTCCAGTTTCCTGAGTGGATGAGGAAAGACAGCTATAGGAGACAGCTAGCAGCTGGAAAGCAGGCCAGAAGGGGTCCTGCTGAGGGGCTGGAGCTGGTGAACATGGACCTGGCTCGTGCAGTTGGAGGCCAGATTCAGCCTGAGCTACACAGGATTCAAAGGTCACGGTGTCCTATCCTCACTGTATGTGATGTCTGCATCTAGCACCATTCTGGGGGAGCACTGCCACCTTAGACTTCCGGCATGAGCAGAGGCACGTCTTGGCTTGAGCTCTGCTCCTTTTTCCCTAGGCTGTGGGAAAGAGCCACATGTCCAAAACAATAGAAAACTTTCTAAAAATTTTTTTTGCTATTTTCCTCTTTCTGTTCACTCTTGCCCAACTTTTGTTCCATTATTTGCCCCCTTTTTTTGAGAGAGAGAGAGAGAGAGAGAGTGAGAGAGAGAGAGAATGTGTATTTCTCCTTCCTTTTGCCCTTTTCTTCCAATATAGTTTATACAGGGTAAAGGAAATCTCCCTTTTTTCTTTTTATTCCTTCTACTTTTATCCATATTTTTCACCTGGCTTCTTTCTCCTGTTTCTTATCCTTCTTCTACTTTTCTTTTCTTTCTTCTCCCTCCTCTTCTTCTGTCTCCTTTTCACTTTTTCTCTAATATTTCTATTAGCCATAGAATACTTTCTCATCCCCATTTCTCATTACCAATTTCATACCCAGTTTTCCCATCTAAATATATGACACACCTCTACCACCATTAGGATCCTTTGCCCACCTCCTATTTCCTCCTTTCCCTACTGAATAGCAGAAGACTTAAAAAAGAAAAAGAGAACACTTTTTCTTTCTTTTCCTTCCCCTCTCTGGCATTATCTAGTCCCCAACCCTCTGGGCTTTAGATAAATAATCCTATAAAATCACTGTTGAATTTTTTAAAATATACCTTAAGAGGAGACATAGCTACTGCATTTAGTGCATATTAGCTGTGGGTTGATACCTCGGCTGGTATGATGCTCACACTTTAACTGACAATTTCTTCTCTAGGGTAACAGGAGATCGAAAAGTGGGCCTCCTGGTATGTTTTTGACTTGCCTAGACAGATACCAGTGTAACTGATTAGTTTGTTACTACTCTAGCTGATTTGATTGCATAGGCACACTCCTGACTCAGTGGACAATTTTGTGCCAGTGAATTGGTCTGTCGATTCCATCATCACACCCAGGGAGTAGGACAGCCAGAGTTCCTAAGCCAGGAACTTAGACTGGATCAGACTCTGCAAGAATGCCTCCAACCTGGTGGGAAGAAGTCCTGAGTCTGAGTTAGTTTCAGCACTGCAGTAGAAGGATCAGAGGAGTTATTGGGGTGTGAGCCCTCAGACTCTCTGGGAAAGAAGCTACATGTGAATCACCCATGCACAGTCTCACTGGAATATTTAATCTGTGTTCCCAACTGGTACTGCAACAGAAAACAGAAACACCAAAATGACATGCAGAATTTGGATGCAAATATATTTAACATTGGACGGGCACTGACTACGAATCAATTGTTCCTCAAAATGTCTAGGCCTCCAAAGCCCAGGGAGGGAGGTTTTTATGGGTTTGCATAGAAGGGGGGAACAGAGTTGAGCACTTGGCTGTCTTTGATTGGTTTTTACAATATGCGTCATAGTGACCACCTATGTATCACAGTGACCAGCCGTTTCTAGGAGACAGAAGCAACCAGAACTGGAACAGAAACTGTCACCTGGGCAACAGAAGTACACTGGCTGGGTGGACATTTTCTGCTACATTTCCCCCCTCTTTTAGTTTCCCTGGCAAATCTTTGCTGGGCATATTACATGTGATTTTCTGAGATAAGCCCCAACTAGAAGCAGTAACATTAGGTTTACTTGTCAGTGATCCAAGAATGGGTCCTAGGGCCGGTGAGATGGCTCAGCGGCGTAAGCGCCTGCCTTGCAAGCGCGAGGGCCCGAGTTCGACTCCCGGAACCCACATACGAAAAAGGGGCCGGTGATATCGCTCAGTGGCACGGGTGCCTGTTGGCGCGCGAGGTCCTGAGGTCGTCCCCCTGGTACCCACAAAAAAAAAAAAAGAATGGGTCCTAGCCAAGGTCCCCCAGATTGTCTTTTAGGAGCACAGTTTTGGTGCCATTGGTGGCAGACTTCAAAACAGCAGCAGGAAGCAGTAACAGGAGAGCTTTGGCCAAAATAACTTTGTCCAAGATGACCACAGCATATATAGCCTGTTGGACTCCATTCTTAACAGAGCTACTTCCATCCATAAACAGGGTGTGCTCAGCATCTGTCAGGGGGTTTATTTTTCAGTTATGGTCTGGTGGGCCCAGCTTGGTGGGCAGGTACATGGCACGATTGAGTGGTCCAGTAATTCAGGAGGTCAAGTACAGCATGTGGCACCTGGGCAGTTAGGTCTCAGCCTAAGGTGGGCTTGTCGGTTTTCTTGATCAGGACAGTGGCTATTAGAGCATGAAGGCAAAGGGGGGAGGAGGCCTTAGCAACTGGATCCAAACCCAGCAACTTAGACTGGGTTTGTACAGGTAGGCCACTGGGTGCTCCCATGTGCTGACAGTCTGAGTAAGCATCGTTTTTGTGAACTCAAGGATCCAGGTTCTATAGAAGCCAGCAGATTCAAGAAATTTGTGGAGTTTCTTTCTTGTAACCAGCTTCTGCCAGATATTGTAGCAGAGCTTTTGTGTCTTTCCAGCAGGCAGCTTGGGTGTCATTAATCAGAAGTGCAGTGATATTTTATGCTGGAAAATTAGCGAGGTCAGCTGTGAGGGCTTCTCTGAAGAGGGTAAACAAGTTTTGAACCTCTGGGAGGCTGAGTTCAGGTCAGTTGACTTATGAGTCCAGAACTGGGGTCTTTCTATTTAAAGGCAAAGAGGGGCTGGCTGACAGAAGCCAATCGAAGGCAGAAGAAGGCATTCTTTAGGCCCAGGCAGGTGTACCAGCAGGCTGTGGGTGGCAGAAGACTGAGGCAGTGTATACGGAGGGCAATCATGGTGGCATTGGCAGCTCAGAGATCTTAAACTGGCTTTACAGGCAGAAGAGGTGTATTTTAGCAGTTTGACAGTCTATAGACATTTTAAAGTTTTGAAGCCTCATTTTTTCTTTCTCAGGGGACCATGATGGAGCTGGAAGGGACAGAGAAACAGGCTGTCCTGGAGCCAAATCTGTCGTGAGGGACTCCCCCCAAATAGTGGGAGAGTCCCCAAACCCTTGTGGCAATTGAGTAACAGTTCAAAAAAGTTGTATGGGTTGGGAACTGTGGAATGCAAGGTGATGGCTGCACTGTTGGGGGCACAGAGATCTTGCCCAAGGTGATTTACAGTCTATCAGGTTGATGTGTGGCTGGATGCCTGTTTGTGCTTCCCATGACATCTGACAGCAACGGGAGTCGTAGTAAGGTGGCATCATTGATGGCCAGGCCCGGAGGTGAGTTTTTGGCTCATACCTCTGGGAGGAGCATTTTCAGAATTTCAGGATTGTGGTTATCTGTCTCAGACTGATGCAGGGTTAAACAAGAGGGAGGCTGACTGGCTCGGTGCCTTTAATTTGAAGAGGAGGTATCTTCCTAGAAGCGGTATGGAGCATTCAGTCATATATAGGAACTCATATTTGGTGAGATGTCCTCCCAGGCTGCAAGTCTGTGCCTGGCAGAAGGGCCGAGATGCAAGAGTCCCAGTTGCCCTGGTGGTGATAACTTTCTGACAGAAGGAACTTTTGAAGGCAGAGAGTTCTGTTCCATTGTCTAACAGGAAATTCACAGGTTTGCCCCCGCCTTTTGCAATGACCACAGGCTCTCAGGGGCCAAATTTGATAGAGCTCAGTCTGTCCCGTCTATTCAGGCCTGATAGGGTGCAACTCATTTGTCAGGGCCGACAGTCCAATTTTTCCTCAGTCAAAATGTGGAACTCAGAAGGAACTGTTGACAGTCATCTTGGGTGGGCATTAGATGATGCTGCTGACCAGGATAGGCATGTAAGCAGAAGACTCTGGAAGGATGGCCTCTGTGTCTGGATGCAAGAAATGGTTAGCTAGAACCACTTCAATTGGCTGGAAGTAGATGAGTCAGGAGCGGGGAGTGAAGGTATAGGTGTTGGCAGCAACTGCGGTGGCCAATGAGGGTGTTAAGGCAGAATTCTCAGAAAGAATGGGCCTCTTTTTTCCTTTTTTTTTCTTTAAGACACAGGGAGCAGTTTGGTTTCATTTTTAACTCCATAAAAGCCCTTTTTCCTGTAGTCAGGGACTGTGGGTTTCGACTGATTAATTCCTGTCTCTGAATTTGTATGTGTGTGTTGCATAACCTTGAACGATGGTGCAACAGACAAAGTGTGGGTGCCCCTCAGAGGGAGACCATTCAGATGCCTGCCTGGCCATGCCCTTTGTGGGGACTTAGGCGTGACTTAGCAAAGGAAAGTGTGAGACCTCTGTTATGCCATATGTTGATTGCCACAGAACCGTGGGTAAGGGCCCAATCAGCCACCATGACCAGTGCTTCCCAGTCTTGGTGCATAGATGGAGCAGCCTATTGCTTACGCTGTCCATTCCACTCACTCACACAATCATTCAGCAGGCACTCAGAGGTTAAATATTCCAACCCCCTTCCCTCAAGTGTGGTCCTGACTAACGAGAGATTATCAATCTCTCCTTCTGCTCAAGCTGAGCAGGACTGACAGACTAACTGGGGTGCCCCTGGGGGTCTTACCAGAATCAGGGAGGCAAGCAGACAGACAAACAGACTGAGTCCTCCTCACTTTGGGGTCTGATGTGAGCCACTTGAGTGGGGAGTCAGGAATCCTCCTCCAGACTTCTGAGGGGACTCGAGAAATCTCAAGTGCATGCCTTCCCATTGGGACCTGGAGAGGTCCTTGCTCCATCTTTGAGGGCCACGACCAGTGACCAAAGAGGTTGGCACAGTCGGTCTTCCCGGCCAAAGTACCAGATGCAATGGCAAACAGAAACACCAAACGACACTTAGGTTTTGGAGGCAGATTTATTTAATGTCAGACAGGCACTGAGTAGGAATCAACTGTTCCTCAAAATGTCTAGGCCTCCAAGGCTCAGGGAGGGAGGTTTTTACGGGTTACAAAGGGGGATACAGAGGTAGAGTACTTGGCTGTCTTTGATTGGTTTTTACAACATGCATCACAATGACCAGCTGTTTCTAAGAGACGGCAGCAAGTGGACCTGCAACAGGAACTCTACCCTTGGTAGCTGAAGTATACTGGCTGGTGGGGGGGCATTTGCTGCTACAATATCTTATAGGTTTGAGTTTTTGTTTGTTTCTTGATTTATTTAGTAGTGTGGGGCTATGTTATGTTCTTTTATGGTTTTTTGTGTGTTTATTAGGTTTTTACTTTTGTGTATTTTTTTTCTTTCATTGGCTCTGATTTAATAGGTGTCTAGGTTCTCTCCCTCATCTCAGCTCCCTATCTAGCTTCTTCACCTCAAACCCCCAAAGCAATACCATTTTTTGAAGGAGTTATGGACGTCATTTAATTTCTTTCAGATTTTATTTTTTAATCAATACGTATTTGCCTTGCATATGATTATGTCATAAGGAATTGGTACATGCACGTAACATTGCAATTATTTTTTCATCCTTTTTCCCTCTTCTCCATCCTCCTCCCTCCATCTCTTAACCCCCTTCCCATTTGAAAAAGATCCTTCTAATTCCTATTGTCTTTTATTTTCTTCTCTACTTATATTCTGGATTTCTAATATAAGAGAAACCATATGATATTTATGCTTGTGCATCTGATTTATTTCACTATGGTATCAAGGTGCATTTATTTTCCTATGAATGACTTGGTATATCCTTCTTTATGGCAGAGTAGTACTCCATTGTGCATAAATACTACATTTTCTTTATCCATACACCTGCTGATGGACATATAGGCTGCTTCCAAGATTCAGCTATCATGAATCGTGCTGCTATAAACATGGGTGCACATTTATTGCTGGAATATAATGCCTTTAAACTCTTTTGAGAAGATACCTAGAAGGGGAATAGCTGGGTAAAATGGAATGTTATTTTTAGTTTTTTGAGGAATCTCCACACTGATTTTCATAGTGGTTGTACTAGTTGACATTCCCAACAGTGGAAAAGGGTTCCGTTTTCCCTGTAGCCTCACCAGTATTTACTTGGTTTCTTAATGATGACCATTCTTTCTTGGGCAAGATGGAATCTTAGTATTTTTAAATTTGCATTTCTCTAGTGGCCAGAGATGACGAACCTTTTCTCATGTATTTTTTGTTCATTTGTACTTCTTCTGCAAAGTGTCTATTCATTTCAGATGCCGATTTTTTGATTGGGTCTTTTATTTTGGGGGTCTAATTTTTTTTGAGTTCTTTATATATTCTAGATGCTAGTCCTCTGTCTGAGGGTGACTGGCAAAATATTTTCCTCATGCTGTAGGTTGTCTCTTCACACTGGCTCATGCTTCCATTTCTGTGCAGAAGCCTTTTAGGTTGGATATGATTCCATTTGTTGATTATTGGTGCTATTTCTTGAGCCATTAGGGCTTCTGCTCAAGAAGTCCTTGCCTATGCATAAGTCTTCAATAGTTTTACCTATTTTACCTTCCAGGAGATTAAGTTTTTCTGTGTTTTTAATTATTGGTACATAAGTTTTTCTGTTTTAATGTTTACAATTTTGATCTATTTGATTCTAGTTTAGTACATGGTGAGATATTTGGGTCTAGATTCAATCTTCTGCATGTGGATGCCAGCTTCCCAAGCATCGTTTATCACAGAGCCTATCTTTCCCCCAGTGTAAGCTTTTGACTCCATTGTCAAAGATCAAATAGCAGAATCTGGCTGGGGTTTTCCTGTATCCACTATTCTGTGCCATTGTTTAGCACCAAGCTGTTTTTATCACAACAGCTTTGTAATATAACTCGAGGTCTGGGATTGTGATGCCTCCGGCTTTGCTCTTCTTGCCCAGGATTGCTTTTCCTATCCTGGGTCTTTTTTGGTTCCATATGAATTTTAGAATGGTGTTATATTTTATTGGAATTTCATTAAATCTATTTATCGATTTTGGAAGTGTGGCCATTTGCACTATATTGGTTCTGACATCTTCCTTTCATAGATGTATCCCTTTTGTGTCTTTCTCTTGACTTATTGCCTTGGCTAATGTTCTGAGGACTATGTTGAATAGGAGTGGTTGTGGGCATCCTTGTCTTATACATGATTTTAGAGGGAAGGCTTTCATCTTCTCCCCCTTGAATATGTTGTTGCATTTGGTTTGTCATAATGACTTGTACCAAATTGAGATAAAGCCCTTCTATACTTATTTTCTTCAGTTTTTATCATGAATGGATGCTGCAATTTTTCAAAGACTTTTCCTATGTCTCTTGAGATGATCATGTGATTTTTGTTTGTCCTTGCTTCTATTTATGCAACATATTGCTTTTATTGATTTGCATATGTTGTTCCATCCTTGCATCCCTGGAATGAAGTATGTTTTGTCATAATGTATGGTCTCCTTCAAAGGATTACTATCGAGAACATACGAAGAACTAAAAAAAAATGAGATCTCCCAAATTTAAAGACCCAATCCAAAAAAGGATATCTGAGATGAATACACACTTCTCAGATGAAGAAATACAAATGGCAAATAAATATACGAAAAAATGTGCAACATCACTGGTCATTCGAGAGATGCAAATTAAAACAACACTGAGATTCCACCTCACCCCAGAAAGAATGGCTATCATCAAGAAATCAACCAATAACAAATGCTGGAGGGGCTGTGGGGAAAAAGGAACCCTTCTCCACTGCTGGGAGTGTCGACTGGTGCAGCCACTGTAGAAATCAGTGTGGAGATTCCTCAAAAAACTAGGGTTGGAGGTCCCATTTGACCCAGCTATTCCCCTTCTGGGCATCTTCCCAGAAGAATTAGAAACATCGTACCACAGCGATATATGTGCACCCATGTTTATAGCAACACAATTTGTAATAGCCAGATCTTGGAAACAACCCAAATGCCCATCAACCAAGGAATGGATAAAAAAGATGTGGTATTTTTATACAATGGAGTACTATTCAGCCATAAAGAAAGATAAACTGGAGACTTTTATAGGTAAATGCATGCAACTCGAGAAAATACTCATAAGTGAAATTAACTGGACGCACATGTGTAAACATCGTATTGTCTCCTTAGTGTGAGAAACTGAAAGAGTAAATAAGATCCAAAATGTACAATAGACATGGTGAATCAAAAAGAAACTGGTCAAAAGGAAAGAGAAACTGGGATGGGGGAATGGGGAAAAGAAAGAAAGGAAAATAAAGTATATATATATATATATATATATATATATAATAGTTAAGATAGAAACACTACTAATTTTGCTTAGTTCATTGAAAAGAAAGGTTTGTGCTAATATTGTTTAGACAATTGAATACTGATATCTTGTACCCTGAGTAACAAATTTAAAGATAACAATACGTAATGTATTAACCATTGTTACCCTCCTACTATGTTGTTTTGAAATTTTGTTCTATTTTATTTTTTCTCTTAAAAAAATGTATGGTCTCCTTGATCATTTGTGGTATTGTTTGTCAGTATCTTGTTGAGCATTTCTGCACCTATATTCATTAAAGAGATTGGACTGTAGCTCTAGTTTTTGGTTGAATCCTTAGCTGCTTTGGGAATCAAGGTAACTCTAGCTTCTGGGAATGACTTTGAAAGTACTCATTTTTTATTTCATTAAAGAGTGGAGGAGTATTGGTATTAGTTATTCCCTGAAGTTCTTGTAGAATTTGGCAATGAATCCATGAGAACCTGAATTTTTCTTAGTTGGTAGGTTTTTTTAATACTTCAAGTACACTTTATCATGGGCATATCTTATTTCTCCATCAATTTTGAAAGACAGTTTTGTAGGATGTATCAGTCCGGGTTGGAAGTTGTTTTCTTTTAGGGTTTGAAATACTTCATCCCAAGCTTTCCTGGCCTTTAAGGTTTGTGTTGAGAAGTCTGCTGTGATTCTGATGGAGTTCCTTTAGAAGTGAGTCTTGCTTTTCTCTAATAGATTTTAAGATCCTTTTCTTGTGTTGGACTTCTGAGATTTTCACTACGATACATTGTGGAGAGGTTCTTTTGTGAGTGCAGCTATTTGGGGTTCCATATGCCTCACTTGTCTGTATGTTAAATTCTTTTCCCATATTTGTAAAGTTTTCTGCTAATATTTCTATAAACAGGTTTTTTATGCTATTTGTGCTGTCTCCTGATTTTCCACTAATTCCAATTAATATTAGATTAGTCTTATTTGCATCATCTAGCAGCTGTTGGATCCATTTTCCATGATCTTTGTTGTTTTTAATGTATCTCTCAAAAATGGGTCACTGAAAAAAAAAATGGGTCACTGACAACAGCCCTGTCTTCCAGTTCTGACTCTGTCCTCACATTGGTCGCTTCTGCTGCTCATGATTTCGATAGAATTTTTAATCTCCTGAATTTCTGTTTGTATTTTTTCATGGATTTTTATTTGGAAGTCCTCTTTTGTTAGTGTCTTTAGTTGGTTGGTCATGACTCTCTTGATGTCCTTAATTGATTGAAAACATTTCTTTCCATGGTCATTTTGATTCTGCAGAAGAGGCAGAAGTTGCAAGATGCCAAATACAGTGAATAAAGTGAATTAGGACACAAAACAATGTCTTTATGAGCCTGCCTTTCCATCAGATGGCCCTGGGCAACAACATTCACCATATTTTTGATCACACCTAAAGACAGTCATGAAAGAGGACTTCTAGAGCTGCTTCAAGAAATGGCAAGGAAAAAAAAAAAAAAAAGAAAGAAAGAAATGGCAAGAGCCAGGGATATAGCTCAGTGGCACAGTAAGTGTGAGGCAAGTATGAGGATGTGAGTTTGACTCCTAGTGCCAAAAAAACAAAACAAACAAACAAACAAAAAAACAAAAAAAAGAAAAAGAAAAAGAAAACAACAACAACAAAAGAAATGGCAAGAATAATGAAATAAATGTGTTCGAAGTGTGGGGGTGTAGTTTGAGGATGATTAATGATAATATGTCTTTTACTGTGATGAAATTTTTATTTATTCACCCCTCATAAATAGTGTGAAAGTGTATATTACCCTACAAATCAATACGTAAAATATGGAAACATTATTTATAAAGCCACATGATACAGTGTTTAGAAGAAAATATACATTTTTTAAAGGCACAAGACTTACTTCAATATAATTATAAAATCTTTGTTGATGGTACATCTCCCCAGGAAACTTGTTTTTGAATGAGACGGCTTACTTAGGGTCAGTTCTCCCTAATTGAATGTATCGACCTCATGTACTTGCAGCCATTAATACAAAGACTTCCTAAAATCTGCATGAAGAATTTTAGAAAACGTGTTAAATAATAAGTATGAATAACCTAGAATATCATGAAAAATAGCATCGTAGAGAATTTGCCTTTTTAAGATTATACCACAAAGTCACTGTTTGTAAATCAATGTGGAACTTGTGTGGGAATAGACACATCAGGACAATAGAAAAGACTTCAAAATCAGTTTTAAAAGTTTAAAAATTTACCATGTTACACAAATGGTTACTTCTGCGAGGAAGAGAGATTTAATTGAAGGAACGTGCCAGAGCTGGCCGCGAACCCACGTTAGCTCCGGTCCTGTGCGCTTCCCCAGTTCCTCGCGGGCCCGCAGGCTTCTCCCCGCGGCGGACCGGGCTGCGCGGCGCTTGGACGGCGATGCGAGGCTGGGCCCGCGGCTCGGGGCAGGGAGCGGTGGGGGACACCGGCGGGGTGGCGCTGAGCGAAAGGTATTAGGCCACGCAGGCACTGCCCGTGACAGGGATCAGGGACCACAGTTAGTGCCTGCAAAAGGAAGCCGCTGTGAGAGCGAGCCCGATCCCTCGAGGGCTCCGTCTGGCCTTCGGATCTGTCCGCGCGTGCAGTGCTGCAGTGACGCCATC
The DNA here is from genome assembly GCA_028451465.1 of Erethizon dorsatum. Classification (NCBI taxonomy): domain Eukaryota; kingdom Metazoa; phylum Chordata; class Mammalia; order Rodentia; family Erethizontidae; genus Erethizon; species Erethizon dorsatum. The sequence continues at coordinate 117,592,900 of CM051832.1, read as the reverse complement.
TGCCACACTGTGATGCAGCCACAGGGCCTCAGCAGAGGTAGAACCAACGGGGCCGGCTGACCTTGGACTTGCAACTTCCAAAGCTGTGAGCTAAGTCTGTTTTCTAAATATAGGTGACCCAACCTCAGGTATTTTGTTTTGGCCACAGAGAACGGACCAAGGCACCTGCCCACACTTCCTCCTCCCCTACTGCAGAAAACAAACATGAAACCTGGGCATAATACAAAAGCAACGACCTGAAAGGGCGGGCGAGCGAGGAGAACCAGACTCCAGTGGGCGTGCTCACTTCCTTGGAGGAAGGGAGATGAGAAGCTCCATACCTGTCTCCGCGGCTCCACGGTGTGCACAGAAGCTGCGGGCATGCAGTTGACAAACCTAGCTTTCTTTTGGCCTGGGGAGCCTGAAGACTGAGGTTGGAGGCCAGGCATGGTGGTGGACATCTGTAATCCCAGCACTTGGGAGGCTGAGGCAGGAGGATCACTGCAAGTTCAAGGCCAGCCTGAGCTACAGAGTGAGTTCAAGGCCAGCCTGAACTGCATAGTGAGACCCTGTCTCAAAAAGACAAAAAATAAAAATTTAAAAATTTAAAAAAAGATAGAGGTTGTACTACTGTGAACACTACTGGGGATGTAGGAACGGAGAGGGCTGTCTGTGTGTCCATGTGGCTGACTCTCACATCACACATGTGAGGACTCAGAGCAGCTCAAAGACAGAAGTTCTGAAACCAGACTGGGGCCACTGCTCAAGAAATGGAGCTTGAAGGCAAGAAAGTTATCTACTAAAACAAAGGAAAAAACACTCATGAGAGAAAAACAGCAGAAATTCAGAAGTTCTAAACCCAAATATTAACAGTGCCCAGAATGTCATTCAAAATTATCTAACATACAAAGAAAGAAGAAAACAGAAGACATTTTAAAGAGACGTTGGCTACCCTAAGTATCCTCGATGAAATAAAACAAAACATATCTTCAGGGACTGAAAATCTCAACGTAGAAAAGGAAATCTCAACAGAAAAATAAAAATGGAAGTTCTAGAACTGAAAAACATAATTCCTGAAGTCAAAAATTCCCTGGAGCAGCAAAATCCAAGTAGATATAGCAGGAGTAAGTTAGGTGAATTTGAAGACAAAGTGGTAAATATTGTACAAATGATGAACAGAAAGGGTTGGAAAAAAACAAACAGTTCGATTTGGGTGTTTTGTTTTATAAACTATATTTTGTGTCTCTAATTGTCATATTCAGACTTCTAGCTTCTCGAACCTATGGAATGTAGCTATAATGACTACTTTAATATTCTCATCTACTAACTCTGTCATCGATATCATTTCTGGGTCACTTTGATTTTCTTCCTGAGTTGTATGTGTCCTAATTTTGGGCTTCGTAATTTTTGAAGTGCTAATCTTTGTCAAATTGTCTTTGTTTGGGCCATAGATATACTTGAGATTTATTTGGGGAATGCAGTTGAATCACTTGCAAATAATTTGATCCTTTTGGGTCTGATTTAAGCTTTGCAAGGAGGCAACAAAGCGTAAGTTAGTCTAGGGTAAAATTTTCTCCACTAAGAGGCAAAACTCTTGAGTATTCTCCCGATCCTTATAATTACAGGCACTTTCCACTCCAGAGGGTATGAACGGGCATTGTTCTAGCCCACTGTAAGAATTTTTTCTCTTGCATCCCTTCGACAGTTGTCTCTCACGCATGTGCGGAAGCGCGTGGCGGCTCTGGTGGGTCTCCGGAGTTCTCTTACTTCACAGCTCTCCCCGCTTCACACCTTGCCCTGTGAATCCAGTCTCCTCAGCCCTCACCTCCACGCCCACTCCCATTCCTTCTCATCAGCTTCAGGAGACTATGGTGGTCTTCCTGCCTTTCCTCTCCCTGTTCAGTGCTTGGAAATTCTCTGTGGGCCACGGCTATGACAATTGTAGTGTTCAACTCATTTTTATCCTCTTTTTCAGGGGTCACCGTCCTTCCTTGCCTATTGCCCAATGTCCTGGGACGTTTTCTTTAATATATTTTGTCCAAGTTTTTAGTTGCGTCAGGCAAGAAGACAAATGCGTTCCTTTGTTCTCTGTCTATTCTGCGCTCTTAGTAGCCACTTCCCCCAGTTCTGGATTCTGCCTCCAGGAGACTCTAGGGACAGAGAAGATGAAAACCAATAGGGTTTTTGAATAAACTGACAAGCAGACATAAAACTTTATATAGAAAGGCAATAGATTCAGAATAGCTAATATAATCTTGAAAAAGAAGAATCAATTTGGAAGATTTAGACTATCTGAATTAAAGACTTACCATAAATCTATGGCAATCAAGATTGGAATAAGGATAGCTATACAGATCAATGATACCGAGTCCAGAAATAGACTCGTACTTATAAATGTGGTCAATAGCATGTCAAGGCAATGGAGAAAGGATAATCTTTCAACAAATGGTGCTGGAACAGTTGTGTATTCACGCACATAAAATAAGCTACAATCTTCACATTATACAAAAAAATTAACTGAGTGAGTCATAGACCTAAATGGAGAGCTCAAATTACAAAACTTCTGAAAGAAAATATAGGAGAAAAATCCTTAAGAATAGGAGCAAATAAAATAAAAATTGATAAAATGGACTTCAACAAAAAACAGTAAATGCTGGCAAAGATGTGGGAGGAAAGGACCCCTCCTGCACCAGTACATCTACTATAGAAATCAGTACGGAGGCGCTTCCAGAAACTAAGGAAGAGGTACCATTTGATCCAGCTATACCACTCCTTGGAATATTCCTGAAAGAATTAAAGATGGCATACTAGCGCGATGTATGCATACCCATGTTTACAGTAATCCACCTTAGCTAAGCTGTGGAAATAGCCTAGATGCCCATCAACAGATAAATGAATAAAGAAAATGTGGCATACATACAGAGAACTTATTATTCAACCACTAGGAAGAATTAAGTTGTGTTGTTTGCAACAAAATGGATGGAACTGGAGACTCTCCTGTTAAGCAAAATAAGCCAGTCTTAGAGAGTTAAATATCATGTTTTCTCTTAAATAAGTAATCTAAGATCAAGCAAACAAACAAACAAATAAATGAGAGATGACAGGAAGCTGGAATTTAGACTTTAGAGGTGGGGCAGGGAGCCACTAGGAGGGGGAAGGGCAGGAGGAGGGGTTAAGAGAGGAGAGGGGTAACAGGGATGGAAATAAGGAACATATATTACACGTATGCACCAGTGTACCAAAATGAATCTCATCATCGTGTCTATTAATGTGCACCAATAAAAATGGACTTCATTCAGGTTAAAAGCTTTTGGATTTTAAGAAACACAGTTAAGAACATAGAAGGCAGTCAGGTATGGGGGGGCGCAAGCCTCCTGCCTCAGGAGGCTGAGGCAGAAGGATCACTGCTGTGAGTTTGAGGCCAGGCTGAACTAAATAATGAGATCTTATCTCAAAAAAACAAAAACAAAAAATAAACTCCTAAAAAACAATCATAAAAAGGCAAGGCATAGACTGAGAGAAAACACTTTGCAAAATATACATTAGACAAAGGACTTACACCAAGAATACACAGAGAACTCTTAAACTGAAGAACAGGAAGTCAAGCAGCCCAGGAACAATAGATGGGTCTTTGTAAAACAAGGACCAAATATTTGAACAAATACTTTACAAGTGCAGATATGTGAATGGTTGAGAAGCACATGAAAGGATTCTCAACATCGCTATCCATCACAGGTGCCAATTAAATGCCAATGAAAACTGCCATGACGTGCGTGCTAGAATGGCTCCACTGAAAAATCCTGACAATGCCACGTATTGGTGAATGCCTTGGTCACTTCCGCGTTCCTGAGAAAGATCCCTGAGACCCGCAGCTTAGAGGGGGAGAGGTTTAGTTTGGCTCATGAATTAGTCCATGGCGGGCCAGTTCCAAGGCAGAACAGCATGGCAGAAGGGCACAGTGGAGAAAAGCAGCTCATATCATGGCGACCGGCAAGCAGAGAGCGAAGGGAGAAGGGGGTGGGGGTGATACAACTTCCCAGGTCATGCCCCAGTGACTTTCCTCTAACCAGGCCCCACCTCATAAAAGCAGGCCAGCCAGAGCACCCCCATAATTCAATCACCTTCCACAAGCCTGACCTCAGCATGTGAGGCTCTCGGGGGATATTCTTGATATAAACTACGGCAGTCAGGTTGGTAAAAAAGCAAAATGGTAGTATCTGAGAAAATAGTATGGTAGTAGCTCTAACTTTACCCTTTACCTTATGACTCAGAAGTTTCCCTTGCTAGATTTTTACCCGAGGTAAATAAGAACATGTCTCCAAGACAGGTACAAAAAACTTAGAGAAGGATACTTTATAACTGACTGAAAGGATGAATGGATAAACACATTTTTGTTTCACTGTACTAAGGAAATCTATAATAGGAAGTAACAGATTATGAATACACTGGAAATTATGGATGAATCTCAAAAGGATGCAAAGTGAAAGAACTTAGACGTACAAATCTATATTGATTGATTCCATCTGCACGAAATCCTCTTGAGACTGTCAAGAGAATAAAAAAACGTATCAATACACTAAAATGCTTATTGCAACATTGTTTCTAACAGCACAAAATTAGATCAAAGAGGATGCTTGCGAAGAGAAGAATACTGGCTGAATAAATTCTACTGCTCGTTCCAATGAGCAAGCGGTAACATGAGTGAGTCAGACCTATAGCAGATGACTTTATTCTACCACTTATTATTAAGAAATGCAAGTGGCAGAAAAGAATGTAAAAATAGTCTACTTTCTGTAAAACAAAAACTGAAATCAAACTTTGCATACATACATTTTAATATATGTTTGTGTAGTATTATGAGCATAAAAGAAAACTATGGAAAGATACCAGATTTTTAAATCCTCTACCAAAATGACTCACGTTACGTGTGCAGCTCTGTGAGCAGATGGGGTGCGGCCAAGCAACAAACAAGCGAACGACCCGAACGACAAGCCCACTTGCCCTTGAAAATTGTGTCTATGATCAGTGTACGGTAGCAGTTAGTGTAGGTTAGATAACTATTTACTTGTCAACAGCCCAACATCTCAAAATTAGTATACATTTTTAAAAACCGTATTTATTTCAAAAGTGTGAGGTCTGGGGAACTTTCTAGGGTAGTTTTCTCAATGTTGGCGCAGATTTCCCAGCCACTCAGGTGCCGTGGGACCCGAGTTTTCCTCAGGACCAACACGTCTCCATGGTTACGCAGGGAGTTACGCACTTGGAATAAAGTTTTTCTCCAGAAATAGATGCATGTAAGGAACATAGCCAGGTATAAGTTCAAATCGTTCAGGGAGATCTGTGCCTCCTGTGCCCCTCTGAAGAGGAGCAATAGACACTATGTACACCATGTAATACATACGTGTCACATGTGTCGTTATGAAATTATTTGTTTACGTAAAGAAACAACATAAGATGGCTCTGAAGGGGTTCATTCCTTGTAGATAAGTAATTCAGCAAATACAAGAAATGAATGAGGAAAATGTGTATTGCAACAGATCGGCTAAGTTTATAAAGGTTGAAATCCTGTGATGATGAAATGTGGGAACTAGAAACTCGTCTACGCTCCTGGTGTAAGAATAAATTTGTACATTTCTGAAATATAATCAGGATGAAGATATCAAAATGTAGGGGAAAAAAAGCTATCAAAATGTAACTTGAATTCTCTTTTGGTCCAGTAACATGACTTGTAAGAATTCATTCTTGAAAATAATCAGGCAGATGCATATAAATATATGTAAAGAAGTGTTCACTGTGGCATCATGAAAGGGGAAATAGTCTAAGAATAAATCTACTAGGGACGATTACTTAGCACATGGGAAGTGTATATAATACAATACTACGAGATCCACTGAAGGAGATGAGGAGGATTTAATTTGTTTTAACATAGAGTCCAAAGTATACATTTTGGTCATCTATTGTTAACATTACAAATGATGCCAGAGTTTAGAGTTTAAAGCAATTCTTTATTCTGCTTCTGATGTAATGGACCAGGACTCCAAAGCGCGGTGCTGGGCGGTTTGTCTTTGAGCAGCAGCAGAAGTTTCAAGGAGCCTGAAGCATCGGCCCTTGGCTCCCTTTTCCTCTCAGCAAGGATCTCTTTTCAGGCCTTCTTGGGCCTCCCGCAGCATGGTGATCTCAGGACAGGCCTGCTTCTACCACAGCGCCTGGCTTCCCAGGAGGAGGAGGTGGAAGTTGGCGGGTGGGTTCAGAGCTATGGGCAGAACTGGCGCGACGTTATGTCAGCTGATTCTAACGACTGAAGCCACCCCAGGCCTCTTCCCATTCAGATGGATGGAGAAATGACATTTCTTTTAGGAGCGTGGCAGGGACACTTGTGGGAAAGCACTGAAGTTAGACATATTGCTGTGGCCACGTTTGAAAAATTCAGCCTGTCACAGAATCATAGGATTCAACCTATGTGAATATTCATGTTTCTCTAAATTTAAAAATTTAGAAAAAAACATAGAGATAACATAATGATAGCACATAGCAATTTTGGATATGCCATTACTTTCTACTGTAGCTTCTTCAGTGCTTTATTTTGTTTTTTACAGTAGAATGAATTACTTTTATGATCAGCAACATTTTTTTAAAATCCCAATTTTAGGGCCGGTGAGATGGCTCAGTGGCGTACGCGCCTGCCTGGCAAGCGCGAGGGCCCGAGTTCGACTCCCGGAACCCACATTCGAATAAAGGGCCGGTGCTATCACTCAGCGGCACGGGCGCCTACTGGCGTGCGAGGTCCTGAGATCGACCCCCAGTACCCACCAAAAAAAAAAAAATCCCAATTTTATAAAGAAATAGATTGTTTAGCCAGGCACGGCAGCACACACCTGTAAACCCCAGCACTCTGGGAGGCTGAGGCAGGAGGATTGCAAGTTGGAGCCCAGCCTGGGCAACTTAGTGAGACCCTGCCTCAAAATAAAAAATATGAAATGGGTTGGAGATGTAGCTCAGTGTGGAGGCCTTGGGTTCAAGGTCTTGGGTTATTTAAAATTTCACTCTTACAGAATTTACAGTGCCCCAAGTATGCATTTAAATGGATTCCTTTTCTCCCCCTGTGGAAAATTTCAGGAGAACCTCCACATTTAAATATCCATATCTTCAGATGGAGTAGGAGTGACGGCTTCTTAGCAATATTGAGTTTGAGTAATGGATTTAAATAATAGAAGCCATTATTCAGGATGAGTTTAATGCAATCCCCACCCAGATGAAAGATTTAGGCAATGAAATGGAGCAGATAAAAGCCTGACAGTTGCCTCATGCAATTTATGTTGTATTAAAAACTTAAACAAAAATGAAAAACAATGCAGAGCAAAAACATCAAAGAGGAAGTGCTCAGGGGTTAAGCATCCTTTTCTGCAATCAGGAAGAAAGACCTCAGCCTTTGTTGGACACCTGCCTCCTTCCAACTGGCTATTTTCAGCAGCATCATTCCTGTAGCTATCAGTTATTAGAATAGCAGCAAATGTGTGTGCGCCAAGGTTTTTCATCGCTTTCACCCATCTTCCCAAACACCCGGAAGTCACAGTGCTGGAATTACGCTGATGCCATCGTCCCCATGGAAACAGAGCTGGTGTCATACACGTGACATTATGACTTCTCAGCGGGGGCTGCAGATGGAATTTTGGCATTTGATGGGTAGGATTTATTCAAAAACGCACATGTCTTGGAGACGAACATCAAGGGAGAGGGGAGAAAGGGCATGAGGCTCCTCCTATAAAATGCATTCAAAAATTTGTTCCCAAGTATGTATTCACTCCTGGCAGGATTTGATTTTCTTATTTTCTTTTTCATTGTTGTGTCTGGCGTAGCATGTTCTTGTCTTAGTCTTGGCTTTCAGGCTGCTTTTAAGGATGGAAAAGTTGAGACCAGAGAAGGAAACAGATGTACCCAAGTCACCTAGCAAGTTAGTGACCCTGTTGAAGCTGGAGCCTTCCTCCAGACTCCCAACCCAGATATTCCAGTTTCTTTTCAGAGTCTCAGTGCGAGAATATACTGTGTGCATCTGACAGCACATGGGTTTGGTTTTTTGCTAGAGTTTTGCTAAAGTTTGGACGTGGTTCGACTGGGCCTCAGTGGCTCAGGAACTTGGCCTTCAGGTGTGGTAACATAGAGGGTGTTGGAAGGTGGCGGAACCTTTAAGGGATGGGGCCTAGTGACATCACCCTCCAAGAGGTTACTGTGACTCCCACAGGGACCAGGTTAGTTTCCACGAGAGGAAGTTGTTAATCAAAAAGCAAAGCTGGCCCCAAAAACTCTCTAATTGCCCGTTGCTCCATGCGATCTCTCCTGTACCTGGTTCCATCATTGTGATGCACCCACCACGAAGCCCCCACCAGACACTGAAATGATGGGGCCCCCTGATGTATGGTGTTCAGCTTCCAAAACCGTGAGCTAAATCAGCCTCTTTTCTCTATAAAGTACCCATCCTTAGATATTCTGCTATAGCAAAAGAAAACGTACCACGACAGTATTCTAATTAGACACCCCACAAATAGAAAGTATTTCAAATTAGAAGTTTTCCTTTCCTCACAGCAGTTTATGGTGTCAGGGACCCACGCTATTTCTGTATTATTTTTTCTGCTGATCCCTACCGTGTTACCCTGATTCCCTTCACACACATTTTCATTCCAGATAGAGTGGGGGAGGGCATTTCCCCACCCTCGAAGAGCACAGTTCTGACGACGGCACAGATGACTGGCTTCCTCCCACTCACTGGTCAGGACCGAGGCCCGTACCTGGCTTCAGGGAGGCTGGGTAATCGCAGAGGTGACCCGCTGCATGTGGGCGGTCACCATGGGAGGAAGGAGAATGGAGGACACGTCTGGCAGCAACCGTGATCTCGGCCACACCTTGCCTCTCTCTCACAGAGGCTTTCCCTGGACTGTCACCTAGTTTCTTCTCAGCTCCTGCAGTGGGTGGAGACCAACGGTGGTGTTTATTTACCCAAAAATATGCAAGACCGTGATGACCAGGTTGGTTATGGACATCACTGAATGGACAGAGATATTAGAAGCGGCTCTGGTATCAAGTGGGGAATTGATTGACCATTAGCGCATACTGGGATTGTAACAAAGGCTTTCCGATTCAGTGGCTACGGGAAAATTACATGTATTTGTTTTCCATCTAATAGTCCCTGGTGTGCGGCCTAAGGGTGGTGAAATTATAGTAAATATTAATGTATGGCTAGAGGGTTTTCTGCGCAGCGCAGCCGGAATGCTGGGCCTTTTCTGTCATCTCCGTGTCTTTCGCTAGAGATGAGCGGCGGGGGGAGGGAGAGGTTGATTTTCAGCTCAGCCTGGCTTGGGCCACGCATCCACTGCTGAGAGCGGCTTGGAGCCGCAAGGAGACCCGCAGCGCCTCCTCACCGCCCGGGTTCACGTCGCTCCGAGGCTGCGCGCAGCGGGTATCAGTCAGGAGTTTCCTTCAGAGATCCGCCGGAAACACTCCGTCTTGCTTTTCTTCTGAAACAGCCTCTTCATTTTCTCTTGAGAAGTAGGACCCGTTGCTGCAACCAACACATCCTTTTTTTTTGATTGTTTATCCTGTAGGTGAGAAGAGCTCAAAATAATCACGTGGAACTCTGAGCTTTCAGCGCAGTATAAACATTATTGCAATCCCTTGGGGGAAGTCTTTTTGTTTTTAATTCTAAAACCTCTACATTAACAAAGTCGAAAGTTACCGGACACGGAGGAGAATTTTAGAAGTCTACACAGTGACCATAGATGGTAGTGCATTCTGGAATTTCTCCAAGAATTGGTGCTGGCTCACCGCTAGCATCTGATAATTTCGGAATGGTCCTAGCGTGTTCATTTCCTTAACAATCAGTTATCTTGGCCTCCGGCTCCGTGGGCCATCGCAAAAAAGAATATTTCAAGTACATATTTTGTGTTATCTCAGTACATGTTACTCACTGTTTATCTAGCTTCCCTCTTTGTTCCCGGGGCTTTGCATCCAGAAATTGACTCGAGCTTTGTGTAACGGGATGTGATTTTTTTCATAGTGACTCAAATAAGTCCTGTTTTCTAGACCCACAGCAACGATCAGCCATGCAAAGCAAACAGGCACGCGATTCAGAAGACCACCCCTAAAGTAAGGTCTTCCTTTATCCTGAGATGATAAACAGTGGGGTTACTGATTCTCGCCACTCCTCCTGAACATTTTGTTGGAGATCTTATCCCCAACAAGAAGCAAGAAAAATGTACAGGAAGTGCTTACATGAATGGAATAGGTGAAGGTCCTTCCTGGCAGATGGTGTAATTTTTTATGCACACAAGCCTACGAAATCTAAAAACAACTATTAGAATAAATGAGTTTAGCAAAGCTGCAGAATACAATGTCAATTCAGAAAGATAAGCTTTCTATATACTAATATACATAGACATACATGTAGCAATCATAATTGAAATTTGAAAATGGATACCACTTCCATTTAACATCAATACGTATGAAAATGCGTGGAAAGGAGGTCTGGGGATGGAGGGAGCGGGAGGAAAGGGAGAGAAAGGGGAGGTAAAAAGGATTAGGATGGGGTGCATATATGTACCAGCTCCCCCGATGAGTGTATTCATTATGTGATGCAAACATGTGCTAATAAAAAATAAACAGAACAAAAGAAGGAAAAAACACTTGGAGGCAAAATTGACAAAAGATATGAAGGCCTATGCTCCGTAAATTGCAAAACACAGCTGAGATACACCATGTTTGTGCATCGGAAGACTCATTAGGATACCAGTTCTTCTAACGTTGATCTATAGATTCAATGCAATGAAATCTAGAGATATTTTTGCAGAAATTGACAAAATCATTTTAAAATTTGTGTCAAAATGCAAAGGAATGAAAATAACCAAAATTATTTTGAAGTAAAAAGACAAAATGAGACTTCGCTACCTGATTTCCAGAATTATTAGAAAGCTGCAAGAATCAAAATAATGTGGTGCTGGCCTAAAGACAGCTTCAGTGACTACTGGAACAGAACAGAGTCCAGAATTAGACCCACATATTTGTGGTCATTTACTTTTTGGCAGTGTGAGAAGAAATGAATATGTACATGGGAGAGGAGCTCAACCCTTACACCATATACAAATACAAAATAAAGGATTATAAGACAAAATAGATTATAGACCTAAGTGTAAAAGCTACAATGATAAAACATCCAACAGAAAACACTGAAGAAAAACTTAGTTACCTTGGGGTTGGGAAGTGTTGTAGTCAGGGTTTGCAAGGGACACATTACAACACAGGACACATAATTTATAGGATTATTTTATAATAGTCACCCAAATAGTCACATACAAAAGAGTGCAGGAGATCTGTGCACACACTAAGGACCCAAAGAACACAGCTGAGGGATTGGTTCCACAGCAATGTTCTGCACGAGTCCAGCTGGAGGCCTAGAGCCCACGGCAGTGTCTCATGCAAGTCTGTATCGAGGATCTGCACTGGGAAGGCCCAAAGTCGAGTGGTGGAAGCTAGAAAGTCTGCACCGGCGGGGTGAAGGATCTGTGCCGGCAGGCTGAGGGGTCTGCACCGGAGCCAGGAAGTGATGCTCAAAGTAAGGACCAGAGCTCCCCTGAAGAGAACTGCAGCCATCCTCAGTGACAAGGTCCCAAGCTTCTCCGAGAATGAGAACAGCCAAGTTCCTATCAGGAAAGCCAGGGTGACAAGCTTCTCCAGGAGAATCAACAGCACCGTCTTCCCCTCCAGTTCTCCTTTTCTGCTGTTGGCAACAATCCTCAGGTGGGCCCTCCACACCCAGCACCACGCTGATTCAGTTCAGCTGGGTGGTATAAGTTGCCCACTAGTTGTCTATCCACCACAGGAAGATTTCTTAAATATGACTTTAAAACTGCCAATTGAATTTTATCACAATTAAAACCATTCATTTACCCTTCAAACTATACTACTAAGGAAACAGAAAGGTAAGCCCAAGACTGAGAGAAAAAAATTTGTAAGAAAAAAAGAAAAAAAAGATTTTGTACCCAGAAGACATGAAGCACTCTTACAACTCAACAATAAGATAAACTCAATTTTTAAAATGGGCAACTGGGTCTTTTACTTCTGACAAGATGAAGTAGATGCCTATTTTCTCTATCATTTAAGAATAAGTAAAATCCCTGTCCATTTTATATAAAATAAACACCAGAAGACAAAGAAACATGAGCAGAAAGAAGACAAGCTAGGTAGGGGGCTCTAAAGGTGGTGAACACTGCGAGGATGAGTTTTCCAGCCTTCCTTTTGGATGTGCCTACCCCAGACTCGCAGCTGGAGATTGGTGACTTGCAAATAAAAACAGGAGCAGACAAAAAAAAAAAAAAAAAAAGAAGTTTCAAGAAGATCCAAGAAAGGGGAAGCCTATAAAGACAGAAAACATTTGAGTAATAACTTCTTACTCCAGCCAAGCACTGTGGGGACAGGGGATAAACAAAACCAAACAGACCAAACAAACCATACCAACATGGCCCCTGTCCCCCTCATACTTGATGAACCGCCCAGTGTGGAGCCACCCACCATGGGGTCCGTGTGACCACGTGGGGAGCTGGGGACCCACCTGCTCAGCAGGAAGGAAGAGCATAGGAGGCAGGAGGGCGGAGAAGGGAGCTTCTCCTCCCATCTGGAAATAACAAAACAGTGCCCCCTTTCCCTGGCCAAACTAGTGTCAGAAAATACAACTGACAAAGACGAAGGAAACATAATAGATATCGACAACGTAATATAATTTAATGTAATTAATTGACAATGTAATATAATTTCATGTAAATAAAAATATCAGATTAAAATAAAATAAACTGGGCCGGTGAGATGGCTCAGCGGCGTAAGCACCTGCCTGGCAAGTGCAAGGTCCTGAGTTCGACTCCCGGAACCCATACACAAAAAAAGGGCCGGTGATATCGCTCAGCGGCATGGGCGCCTGCTGGCACGCAAGGTCCTGAGGTCAACCCCCGGTACCCACAAAAAAAAAAAGTTTGAAGTGAGATAAACATGGCCTAACTACGTGATATCCATTAGAAACACTTTAAATGTTACAACAAAGGCAAGTGGAAAGTAAAGTGTGGGGAAGGATATGTTGTGCAAACATTAATTAAAAAAAAAGAAGGTGAAGCTGGAATGGCTGTATTAATATTAAGTAAAGCAAAGCCAGACAGAGAGGGACATCATATAGTAGCAAAAGGGGCAATTTGTCAACAAAATGTAACAGCCTTAATAGTGTATGGACCAAATAATACAGTTGCAAAAATGTGCAGCAAAAACTAATCAAAATGAAGGAGAAATACACAAACCCACAATCAGAGTTGGAAGCTTTAATACCCTGCTCTCAGAAATTGATAGAACAACTGGACAGAAAAAGCAGCGAGCACAGAAACGCACCAGACGACACCGTCAACCAACAGGATCCCATCGACGTGAATCAGACTTTCCCACGGCAGCAGAGCACATATTCTTTTCAGTGACTGTGGAACGTATGCCGTGACAGATCACGTCCTAAGACATAAAAACTCCAAGAAGTTTGAAGGAATTTTTTTTTTTTTTTTTTTTGTGGGTACCGGGAGGTCGACCTCAGGACCTCGCGCGCCAACAGGCACCCGTGCCTCTGAGCGATATCACCGGCCCCTTTTTCGTATGTGGGTTCCGGGAGTCGAACTCGGGCCCTCGCGCTTGCAAGGCAGGCGCTTACGCCGCTGAGCCATCTCACCAAGTCACATGCAGTGTATTTTCTAACCACAGCAGAATTAAACTAGAAATCTATAGGAGAAAGATAACAGGAAAATTTCCGGGCATTTGGTAACTAACACACTTCTAAAATGCAACAAAGAGAAAGTCCTTAGGCAAATAAAAATACATTGAACTGAAAGAAAATAAAAATTTAAAGTATCAGCATTTGTGTAAAAAGGCTAAAAAAGTGCTGCGAGGGATCTTCACAACACAAATTCATTATAAAGAAAAATTCTAAATGCAATGATCTGAACTACCACTTCAAGAGCTGAGAAAAAGAAGAGAGCAAAATAAATCAAACAGAAGGAAGGGGAAAAAATACGTCCATGGAAACTCCTCCAACTAAAATGCAGAAAGGAAAAGAATAAAAAAGATGGAGCAGAAAATCCAGGATCTCAAAATGCTTAAGATAGATGTAATCTGAATCCTAGAACAAGACAGCGTGGTAGAAGATTTAAGTGGTAACAATTTTCCAGAATTAATAACAGAGGTTGAGCCTTGGAAGTAGGAATTATAACAAATAAGTTATACCTAGGTAAATTAGTTATTTCAGGCCGGAAATACAGCAAATAAGTCTGTACCTAGGCACACTATATTCAAACTGCAGAAAAACCAATTAAAGAAAAAAATCTTAAGTCAGAGGGGAAAAATCTTACTTATAAAGCAGCAACAATAAGAATTACACTGAACATCTCTCCAGAAGTCATATAGGTGAGGAGAAAGTAGAGTGCGATATTTAAAGTGGTGAAAGAAAAAAAATCCACCAACATAAAATTCTATATCAATAAAAATTATCTTTCAAAATGAAGAAGAAATAGGCTTTCTTAGACAAATTAAGGAAATATGAAGCCAGTAGACTTGCCTTGTCCAAAATAATGTTAAAGGAAGTACTTCAGAGAGAAGAAAAATGATGTCGAAAAATTCAGATCTACGTAAAGAGTAAGAACACTAGAAAAGGGAATAAATGAAGTTAAAATTTAAAAATCAATTTTTCTTACTTTTAATTGATCTGAGTAGTTTGTTCAAAATGATAACAGCAGAAATGCATTTAGTGATTATAGCTAATAGAAATGTGAGGTGAAAGACAGCAATGTTATAATGGATGGGAGGGAAAAACTGGGAATACTGTGTTCTATCCTACCTGCAAAATGACAGAGTTATTTGAATGTAGGCTTGCATTAGTCATAAATTTTTTTCTGTGAACTCTAGAGAACCCACTAAAAATATGTAAAAAGCAAGATAATTGATATAATAACAGAGAAGATAAAATGAAATCATATAAAAGCTCAATTAAATCCACAGGAGGCAGAAAAAGAGTAGAAGACAAAAAAAAAAAAAAAAGGAAACAAAACAAGGGTAATGAATAGAAAATAGTGGTATATGTCATAGGTATTAGTCAAACATTATTAATAATCACATTATGTATAGTCTAATTACGGCAATGAAGACAAGAGACTATGAACCTACATTGAAACAACAAGATTTAACAATATGTTCTCTACCAGAAAGTCGCTTAAAAACAGAGACACAAATATATTAGATGTCAAGTCAGGAGCCATACATGAAAACCACAGGTAGCAGTGCTCACTAATGAAAGACTGAAGGCTTTCTGCTGAGGTCGGAGGGGCCAAGGCCGCCTCCAGTCACCACCTCTACCCGCACAGTCCAGAAATCATAGTCACAGTGCTTAGGCAAAAAAAAGGGAAAACTGCATCCAAATAGGAAAGAAAGAAGTAAAATTATCTCTGTTCTCATATGACGTGATCTTAGATGTAAAAAAATCCGAAAGATTCCACACCAAATCCTCTTAGAACTAATATAAAATTCAACAGTTTCAGGATACAAAAATCAACGCACAAAAGTTAGTTGCATTTGTGTACACTAATAAAGAACAGTCAGAAAAGGAAATTTTTAAAAATCCCATTTACAATAGTGTCAAGAAGAATAAAATACTTGGGTACGAACCTAATCAGGGAGCAGAAAGACTTTTACACTGAAAACTACAAAACATTGCAAAACAAATGAAAGACACAAGTAACTGGAGAGACATCCTGAATTGGAAGAGTTAATATTCTTAAGATACCAACACTACCAAAGCAATCTACAGAGTCAACACAGTCCCTATCCAAATCCCAATATATATATATATATATTCCCAATATATATATATTGGCAGAAATAGAAAACACTATCCTAAAAGTTGCTTGGAGTTTCAAGATAGCCCAAATAACTAAAAACAGTCTCTAATGGAGCCCGCTCAATGCGACCTTCATTAAAGTTCTGAAACGTCCCCGCCGGAGGAGCGCCTAGGCTGGTGGCCTAGGCTGGTGAACTCTTTGATGTGCTAGGGAGAAGTCCCTGGAGACGCTATGGAAGCCCTGCACCCCAGATCCTGTGCTGTACATCGCTGTTCCTGAGATTTAGCCTTTATAATAAAATTGTGGTGAAAAGTACAGCACTGCTCTAAATTCCTTGAGTCAAATATCTCAACTTAGGAGGGGAGAGTGAGTCGGGGGACCCTCAGATTTGTAGTTGGCTGCACAGAAGCGCAGGCGCCCTGGACACTCGAGGTGAGGCTGGACTCTGAGGTAGAGGCGGTCTTGTGGGCCTGATCCGTTAACTCGGGGTCTGTGGTAACTCTGGGTAGTTAGTGTTAGAATTGAACTGAGTTATAGGAAACCCAGTGGGTGTCAGAGAGTTGTAGAATTGGTTATTGTAATAAAGGCCCAATAGAGGCTCAGCCTGGCTGTCGCTGGGCGGGTAGCACAAAGATGACCAATAGCAGAAGAAGCAGGGAGACAAGTGTACTCGCCCAGGAGAGACACAGGAGTGGCTGGGAGGGACTTGTGTGGCTTATGGACGTATTTGAAGGCAGAGCCAACATGATTTGCTGACGGATTCACTGTGGCTGGGGTGAGACAGAAAGAAGAGCTACACTTCCTTCAGTGGTCTGGGCATGTGGAACAACAGTGCATTTCTCATTTCCCTGGTTAAGGAAGTATCCTCTATGCATCCGTGAAAAATATAGCTAAGGGTTGGGCGAGCAGGTCATATGTCACAAATCCATTCCATACTCCTATCTTTCTATGGCTGTGAATTTCTTTTTCTATATTGTACAAAATAATTTCTGGCATTTGCATTCAGTGCAGGTCACCATTTAGTCCAGCTTTGCACAACCAAATAGGCAAACACTTAGAACCACAAATGGCCACACATAGCCTGATGAATCCAGGGTCCCCAGAAGCTCATTCGCATTGGTAGACGCGGCCTGAACCAGAGCTGCTTCTACCTGCTGCCCTCAGTGCCCACAGGATTCATTTTGTGCATTCGCCATGCTGTTGCTGAGAAATCTGCAAATGCTGTGATTATTTTTAGGGTTTTCTCTTTTCCTTGTGGGCTTCACGTTCAGTTTGATCTGACTCTGCCATCTGGAGTTCAGCCTACAGGCAATGAAAGGTGTTGGGACTGGAAATGAGGATTAATGTCCCTTGCAGTGTGACTCCCTCAGCTGAGGTTATTGTGGACTCTGAGCATCAAAGTCCTCAGATAGAGTGGAAATGGCGGTCTCTGCTGCTGATGGCTTAGCAATGGGGTTTGGGGCTTAGAAATTCTTAGTCAACTAATTCCTTTCAATTACCACCAAGTCAGTTCTCAAGGTACCAGTTTTTCCCATTCAGTGCCCCTGTCTGACATAAGGCATTGCAAAAAGAGGATAAATTCAGTAGCCAGGATTTTGATTCTGATTTTCCTTATGTCCACCCTATGAATGTACAAAATCATATTCTTTTGTAACCGATACAAAATCTCCCCACGTCTCCTGTTGTGCCTTGAGTCAAAGATGTGCAATTCAGAGCCTATAATTTTCTTCTTTTAAATTTACTAATATAGTGAGAACACCTTCCATTTTGCGTTCTCCATGAGACCACGGTGATGTATCGCATCAACCATTCTGTCCCCCTAAGCCTTGATGTCAGTGGGCCGTTGACTCTGAATGGCCATGGAGATTTACCATTGGAAGCAAGGCCCACTCACTGGGTGCCCTCTCCTAATGGTCATTAGGCCTTTGCCGTCTTCACACCCAACCCCATGAGTCCCTGAATTCCACACTCATTCCCTCGAGGACTTTCTGATCTTGAAACAACTACTACTCTGGTTTACTCTATTGGACGGAATTCTTAGTTATACTAAACTGATTTAAATAAAAGATTTATTTTTCATATTTTCTATTAGCACATTTTTGTAATACATAGTGTTTGCTTCCCTTGTGTGGAGATGGTACATGTACATGACACATCTGAATTCCTGTTTTCATCCCCTTTCCCTCCTCTGCCTCTCCCTTCCCTGTATCTCTTCATCCACTTCCCATTTGAGAAAGATTTGTCTTCCTACTTTCTAATATTCATGCCTTACTTCATTCTTCTTTTTTTTTTTGTGGGTACCGGGAGTCGAACTCAGGACCTCGCGCTTGCTAGGCAGGCACTTATGCCGCTAAGCTATCTCACCAGCCCTTCATTCTTTATTGTAATTTGGGTTTCTCATATAAGAGAAACCATGCAATATTTAAACTTGTGTGTCTGATTTATTGCACTTAACTTTGTGGTATCAAGGTGCATCCATTTTCCTAGAATGACTCAAGTTTATCTTTCTTATGGCAGAGTAGTACTCCATAGTGTGTAAATACCACACTTACTTTATCCATTCATCTATCAACAAGCACATAGGCTGCTTCCAAGATTTAGCTGTTATGAATTGTGCTGCTATAAACATGGATATGCGTGTATCACTCTTTCAGGAAGATACCTAGAAGGGTATTAGCTGGGTCAAGTGGAATTTGTAGTTTTTTGGTTTTTTTTGAGACAAGGTCTCACTATGTAGCCCAGGCTGGCATCAAACTCACAGAGATCCTCCTGTCTCAGCCTCCCAAGTGCTGGGATTACAGGAGTGTGCTACCATGCCCTGCTTAGTTTTTGCTTTTTGAGGAATCTCCATGCTGATTTCCATAGTGGTTATACTAGTTTATATTCCCTGCGGCCTTGCCAGCATTTACTATTATTTGATTTCTTGATTATGGCTATTTTTTCTGGGGTAAGATGCGATCGCAGTGTTGTTTTAATTTGCATTTCTCTAATGGCCAGTGGTTTGGAGCATTTCTTCATGCATCTATTGGCCATTTGCACCTCTTTTGTGGAGTGTCTATTCATTTCAGTTGCCATTTTTTGATGGAGTCTTTTATTTTTGGGGTGGTCTAATTTTTTGAGTTCATTATATATTCTAGATATTAGTCCTTTGTCTGAGGAATAGCTGACAAACTTTTTTTCCCCATTCCGTAGGCTGTCTCTTCACTCTATTGGTTGTTTCTTTCTTTTAATTAATTAAGCTTATTAATACTTTTTATATATACACAATGATCACATTCATGATAGGGAATTTGTACCTGTACATGATATATCTTGATTCTTCTTTTTTCCCCTTCCCCTACTCTCTTTTCAACCCTTATTCACCGCCTATTCACAAAAGTTTTGCTTCCAGTTTTTCCTTCTTTTCTCATATTTTCTTTTCCCTTTCTTCCTTTACCCCTCCCCTCATCCTTTGTGCCCCTTCCCATTTAAACATTTTCTTCCTATTTCACAATATCTATTATACATTTTGGCTCTTATTTACACTTTTGATTTCTTACACCAGAGAAAAATGTGATAATTAACACATGTGTGTCTAATTTATTTCACTTGAGTATGATCTCTAGAGGCATCCATTTACCTATAAATGCCTCAAGTTTGTCATTCTTTATGGCTGAATAGTACTCTATTGTATATTTAAAAAAAAAACACCTCATTATCTTTATCCAATCACTGACTGACAGGCATTTGGGCTGTTTCCAAGATTTAGCTATTGCAAATGGTGCTGCTGTAAACATGGGTGCACATATATTGCTGTGGTATGATGCTTTTAATTCTTTTGGGAAGATACGAAGAAAGGGGATAGCTGGGTCAAACAGAACTTCTAGTTTTAGTTTTTTGAGGAATCTCCACACTGATTTCCACAGTGGTTGCACCAGTCTACACTCCCACCAGCAGTGGAGAAGGGATCCTTTTTGCCCACAGCTCCTTCAACTTTTGTTATTGGTTGATTTGTTGAAAATAGCCATTCTTTCTGGAGTGAGATGGAATCGCAGCATTGTTTAAATTTACATTACTCAAATGACCAGTGATGTTGAACATTTTTTCATTTATTTGCCATTTGTTCTCCTTCATTTGAGAAGTGTGTATTCATCCCAGATGGTCATTTTTTTATTGGGTCTTTAAATTGAGGGGGAGGCATCAGATTTTTTTGAGTTCTTTTTGTATTCTAGATATCCGTCTTTTGTCTGAAGAACAGTGGCAAAATTTTTTCCCATGCTGTAGGTTGTTTCTTCACTCTGTTGGTTTCTTTTGCTGAGCAAAAGCTTTATAATAAGATGAGATCCCAGTTATTGATTCTTTGTGATATTTCCCATGTGATCAGGGTTTTGTTCATAAAGTCTTTACCTACACCAATGTCCTCAAGAGTCCTACCTATTCTATCTTCTACCAGATTTAGTGTTTCTGTTTTAATATTTAGATCTTTGATCAATTTTGATTTCACTTTAGTGCATGGTGAGAGACGTAGGTCTAGTTTTAATCTTATGCATGTGGAAAGCCAGTTTTTCCAGCACCATTTATTAAAGAGGCTTTTTCAGTGAATGTATTTGGCCCTTTTGTTGAAGATCAGGTGGCTGAGTGAGTTTAGAGTTGTTTCTGCATCTTCTAATCTGTTCCACTGATCCTCAGGTCTGTTTTTTTGCCAGTACCATGCTGATTTTTTATCACAGTAGCTTTGTAGTATAATTTTAAGTCAGAGATTGTGATGCCTCCTGCCTTGCCTTTGTTGCCCAGAATTGTTTTTGAATTCTAGGTCTCTTCTGGTTCCAAATAAATTTTAGGATTATTTTGTCTAATTCTGTGAGGCATGCTATTGATAATTTGATTGGGATTGCATTAAATCTCTATAACAATTTTGGGAATATGGCCATTTTCACTATATTGGTTCTTCCTACCCAAGAGCAAGGGATATCGTTCGATTTTCTGATATCTTTTTGATCTCCTTTTTCAGAGTACTGTAGTTTTCCATGTAAAGATCTTTTACTTCCTTTGTTAGATTGATTCCTAAGTATTTCATTTTTCTAATGCTATTGTGAAAGATGTGGTTTCCCTAATTTCTCACTCAGTAAGTTTATTACATGTGTACAGGAATGCTACTGATTTTTGAGTGTTGACTTTGTATCCAGCTACACAGCTGAATTTGGTTATTAAACCTAGAAGTCTTTTGGTGGAGTTTTTGGGGTCTTCTATGTAGAGTATCATGCTATCTGCAAATAGTGATTATTTAACTTCTTTCTTTCCTATCTTTCTTTGTTTAATTTCTTTCTCTTGTCTTATTGCTCTGGCTAATGTTTTCAGAACTACGTTGAAGAGGAGCAGTGATAGTGAACATCCTTGTCTTGTTCTTGATTTTAGAGTGAAAGCTTTCAGGTTTTGACTATTTCATATAATGTTGACTGTTGATTTGTCACAGATGACTTTTATCAGTCTTACAAAGGAAATTTGTAGTGGTGAACTCTCACATTAGGAAAACAGAGTGAGCTTAAATAAACAGCCTAATGTTACACCTCAAACTTCTAGAAAGGTAAGAGCAAGTCAAGCCCAAAGCTCATATGAGGGAGGAAATGATAAAGATCAAAGCAGAAATTAATGCAATTGAGACTAAGAAAACAATACAATCAGTGAAAGAGTTGGTTCTTTGAAAAATTAAATAAAATTGATAAACCCTTACCAACCGTATCAAAAAAAAAAAAAAAAAAAGGAAAGAAAAGACTCAAATCCAAGCAATTAGGAATGAAAAGGGTGAAATCACAACAGATCCTGCAGAAATCCAGATCATTAATACCTGCTTCGTGAACCTTTATTGTAATAAGATGGAAAAGAAGAAATGGACAGATTCCTAGATACATATGAATTACCAAAGCTGAATCAAGGAGCTATAAATACTCTAAATAACCCAATATCAGTCAGTGAAATTAATGATATAATTAAAAACTTACCAACAAAGAAAAGCCCAGGTCCTGATGGATTCACTGCTGAATTCTACAAGAAACTTAGAGAAGACTTCATGCTGCTACTTTTCAAGCTCTTTAATGAAGTTGAAAGGGAAGCAATACTCCCAAAGTCATTCCTGAAAGCAAGTACTATACCCTGATACCAAAACCAGAGAAAGACCCAATCAAAAAAGAGAACTATAGCCCAATCTCCCTAATGAACACAGACACAAAAATCCTCAGTAAGATACAGGCAAACAGAATGCAGCAAATCATCAAGAAGATTATCTACTACAACCAAATGGGATTCATCCCAGACATGCAGGGACAGCTCAACATATGCAGGACAATAAATGTAATACACTATGTCAACAGAGCCAACTACGAAAATCACACAATCATCTCAAAAAGCACTTGACAAAGCCCAGCACACATTCATGAGAAAAACCGTACAGAAAATTGGAACAGATGTTGATCGTTTCTTCTGCTGTGCAGAAACTTTTTAATTTGATGTGATTGCATTTGTTGACTCTTGGCCCTATATCCTGCGGAATCATCAGAGTTGTAGGTAGATCACAGAATGAATCAGAGGGCCGAATGAGCAGACCTGCAATGGTTAATCGTATGTGTCAACCTGACTGGGCTACAGCATGTCCAGATATTTGGGTGTTTCTGTGAGGTCTTTTCTGAGATTAACACTTCAAGCAGTAGACTGAGTAAAGCACATTGGCCTTCACTGTGTGGGTGGCCTTCACCTTCGTGGCTGGTCTGAATAAAATAAAAAGGCCGACTCTTCCCTCAGTAAGAACTTTCTCTGTATGAATGTCCCATAACTGGGTCACTAACTTTTACCTTCCTTTGGACATCAGCTGGACCATCAGCTCTTCCTGAATCTCCAGCTTGCTGTCTTGCTCTTCAGGTTTTAGAACTTGTCAGCCACCATAATCACATGCACCAATTTCTTATTAAAAGCATCTCACCCTCCATCCTCCTTTCTTAATGGTTTTGTTTCTCTGGAGAGCTAACATCAGAGTATAGGCAGATCTCCCATTGACTCTGAGAGCTAAATTGTAACTCCAGTTAGTGAGGGGAGCTGCTACCTTGTTACAAGCAGCCACTGCCATACCTGCAGCCTCCTGTGCCATAACTTGTGTGGAGAGATGCCTTGATCCCTTAAACTCTGTCCGTGTCCACAGGAACCCTGCTCTGAATTGATCTCAGGTGAACGCATTCAACTGACAGAACCTAAGCCACATCTAGAACCATAAACTGAAGGGAACAGATTTGATTTCCAACATCTGCAACAAAGGAAGGTACCTTGGTCACTTTCTTCATCACTGAGACATAATGCACAGTACCTGCAACTTAAAGGAGAGAGTTATGTTGGCTCATGCTTTCAGGCCACGGTTGGCCAGCTCCAATGCAGGAAGGCTTGGTGGAAGGGCCTGGGCACAGGAAAGTTGCTCATGTCATGCCAGCCAGGAAGCAGAGAGGAAGGGAGGAGCTGGGGTGAGATGCACCTTACCTGGTCACCTCCAGTGATTGACTCTTCTGACCAGGCCCCACCTCCTAACATCACATTTAGCTAGTGTCCCTATGATTCAATCTCCCTTCAAAATCCCCACCTATGAGTGAGTGAGGCTTTGGGGGACACCCAGATATAAACCATAGCAGAAAGTGTGCCGCAATGTGATTAGAATGCTTTCAGCAAGTCACAGTGCCCCAAAGGTGACTGGAAGGAAGTCGAAAAGAGAGACTAAGGTATCTCAAAGCTCAACAAATGTTCAAAACAGTTACTTCAGGTTACAAAAAGAATTCACAAGTGCACACTAATAAAAATATTCAAAAACACTTCAGGAATAACAAAAGTTTATCTTTGCCTTCTATCCAACCCAAATCTGACCAACCTCCTCACAGTTCACCGATACCCATGGTTTGGCTCCTTCCAAGCCATTTCCTGCATACCTGTAGATACGCGTGTGGACGAGTGTGAAGGCTGTACTGGGTGATTACAGCAGGCCGTCATGGCGACCTGCAGGGTTGGGGTGAGTGAACACAGTGACCTCAGCTCCTCCTCCTCCTGCTGGGATGAAGGGACAGGGAAGTCCGTTCACGTGGTCTCCTGGCATGAGAACAGGATGAGCAGAGACCTGGAGAGGCTGAGGAAAGACATCCAACCGAGACAAGTCGGAGAGAGGAGATGGAGATGGCTGCCTGCACATGATTGTCATGGGCCCATCTTAAACGTCCTGCAGAAGCTCATGTGTTGAAGGGTGGATTCCTGATATTCAGAGGTGAGGCCTTGGGAGTGGTTGAATCACCTGGACCTCATCAGAGGATTCATCACCCATGGATTCAGAGCTTTAAGGGATTTGGAGGGAGAGGCCATGCTCTGTTGCTTCTGGATTCTCCTTTTCCCCCTGTGACCAGCAGTGGTGAGATGGGTAAAATCCGTCTTTATTTTTCTGACTTGGATGGCAGGAGTGGACACAGGCTGGGCTGGGTGGCACAGGTGTGGGTCAGGTACTGGTGTCTTTGGGTGGAATCATTTTCCAAACCTAGTTGTGCTTCAGAATCTCCTAATCAATGCCCACAGGAGCACTAATGGCCTGGAAAGCTTGTTTCCTTAAAAGCATCTCTGGTCTGACCTTCAGTGTTAATTAGCAGTAGCAGGTTTCAGTAAAAGCTTTTGATGAAATTTCACCTTTACTCTTGGCTCTTTCAGCCAAATGCCTTATAGGCCTCCATCTTAGTTATATTTCCTTTGCTGAGCACAGTTTTTCTCACCCCATCAAGACCCAGCTGAGGCCTTATCTCTGATGAGCAGCTTTTCTCAGGCCACCCTGGTCCCTCCTTCTTTTCTTCTCGGTGTGTATATTCGGGCCCAGTCTTCTGTTCCCCTCTTCTGTGTAGACGAGAGCAGCAGTGGGCTGTGGAAAGATTCCCTTTTCCGGAGGCTGGCTGTCAGAGGGTCCAGGTACATTGTCCACTAGCTGAATCTGGAACTTTATTTTAGTTAAACCCTTTCTCTTTTTTGTTGGTTGGGTGGTGACCAATGGAACACTATTAGGAGGTGGTAGAACCTTTGAGAGACCCTCCTGGCAGGTCCTGAGGTCCCCGGGGGCACCCACTTAGGGGGACCTGGTTTCCCAGTTCTCTGTGTGCTGATGTGAGAGGTTTGCTCCTGCACATGCTCCTACCATGATGTGCCACCCACTCCAAAGGTCCCAAGCCATGGGACCTCCTGGCTTTGAACTGGAACCTCTAGTACCATGAACTGAATCACTTCTCCTTATGAGTTAATTGCACTGGGTATTTCGTAGTAATGCAAAACTAATACAGCTTTCACATTCCTCCCGCCCTGCTTCCTGCAGTTGTGATTGTCTCTACGGCCCACATGGATATGTGCTCTGGACTCCTGGTTCTTATTCATTTGTTCTTAATGTTTTGAGGGGTATGGATCCTCTTGAGAATCAGTCAAAACCTTACTATCTTCCAAAAATGTCTGACATATCCCATATAGGTAAAACATTAGACTTAGAAACACTCCAGACCCACCCACGTAGTTGCATGGACACCTCCATCTTCCAGGATCTCTAAGCCTCCTTAGCAGGCTTCTTTCCAATCCTCTAGTTTCCCGGGGTGGTGCTTACCCGGCTCCCACTGTCCACGGATAACAACACCTTGTAATTATCATGGGCACGGGACCTTGTGTATCCTCAAAAGAAGGGGCCGATATGAAAGGCACGAGGGGATCTGATTCGACTACCTGGGACCTAGAAAGGGATTGTCTCCTGCTAGATCCTAGACATACATTGGATACAAACATTGCCATTGAGCTTTTTCCCCTCCTCACAAAAAAATAAAACAATAAATTAACATACATTTTCCAAGGTCAGTGTCCGAAGACAAAAGAGGTTCTTCCTAGAGGCCAAAATCAAGTGACTTTGCTAAGCACATGGCTACCTAACCTCACAAGCTGTTGACCATTTTCATTAGAAACTACTACATAACTCAGGGGAAGAAGTTCACGTTCTTTTGTGTGCCTCCCTCCAGGGGTGAGGTGGTGAGCGAGCTTGCGCGAGGATCAGCCCTCCACGATGGTGGGCAGTATGCCACACGGGGCCAGGAAAGCAGGGACCCTGGTTGCCAAGGGACCTGAGTTCTGTCGCTGGTCACAATGACGGCCTGATTCTGTTGACTGAACACTTCGGGTCGAGCTGGACATCTTGGTATTTCCACGTTGGAGTTTGGACACGGGGGCTCGGAGACGTAAGGTCACGTGCTAGTCACACAGCTCGGAGGCAGTGGGTCCGTCAGTCTGGCCGTCAAATAAGTCCTCACCTGTGCTGAGAGTGGCTGTCGGTGGGGATGGCCGAGGCCCCCACCTTGGGCTGGGTCACACTTGGGAAGCTACTCGGAGGCAAGCTTCAGGGGACTGTTACAGCGCTCCCTTGCCCCTCAAGAGTACCGCTGAGCCTGGGAGGAGGGTGAGGTCAGTCTCGCCTTGAAGCCCTTCCTATCTCCCCAGCTGCCGCTTGTTTGGACCCATGCAGGAGCTCAGCTCTGAGCCACACCTGTGGCCCAGCTCAGGAGCCTCAGGGGTCCCCTAAGAGAGTCCAGGGGGGACTCAATGCAAAACAGGAAGCAGACCCTCAACCTGGACTTTCCCACCCAAGGTATGAAAATCATTGGCTCTCACTCTTTCTGGCATCATTTCATTTCCCCTGAAAAAGCCTGAGGCCACTGTACATTTTTCCATCCAGTTTCCTTTTGTATATTATACCGCACAATAGAAAAGTAAAGGAACGCAAACACAACTCAAGCAAGGCAGTTGTTATTTTTCCCATTTTTGCACATGGGGAAACAGAGGCACAAATGTTGTGTGCTGTGACTGAATAGACCTGCCACACACAGTCAAGAAACCCAGCAAAGGGCCGGTGAGATGGCTCAGCGGCTTAAGCGCCTGCGCGGCAAGCGCGAGGGCCCGAGTTCGACTCCCGGATCCCACATACGAAAAAGGGGCCGGTGATATCGCTCAGCGGCTCGGGCGCCTGCTGGCGCGCGAGGTCCTGAGGTCGTTCCCCCGGTACCCACAAAAAAAAAAAAAAAAGAAACCCAGCAAAGAGGTGAGTAGAACTGAAACGCAGCCTGTGCTCTACTGAGCAAGCTCTGCGTGCTCCGGGGTGGGGAGACGGTCAGTGGCATCACTGGTGGCAGAGGCCTGGTTTCCAAATTTTCGAAGCTCATCCGTCATACCCACACCTATGCCCTCTGCTCCCGCCCATCTGCGGGCTCTGCCTGAATGCATCCTCCTCCCCACCTTCCAAATGCAACAGCTCTGAGAGACAAGGACAAAATTAAGGCAAACGGAGGTCAAATGGAAGTGAAAACAGAAGCATAATGAGCTTTAGAAAAGCACAGGCAGCTTCCCCAGGGGGGTAGAAAGGTATGCAAGTGGAGGAAGAGGAGCCCTCCCTCCCCAAGGCTCCTAGGAGGGGCGCAGGCTGCTCCTTTCCCTGGGTGCCCGCTAGGCGTCTGAACCCTGCCAGGTGCCACTAAAAGGTCTGCCTCTAATGGGTAATTTGCTGATTTCTCTTTGCCACTCCATTCCCCTGGAGTGGCATAGTCACTCCATCTTGGCAACCTTGCTTGGGTTCCTTCTGCCCTGCCTGAAGCTTCCCCCTTTCTTGCTTCTGGTCGCCACTTCCATCCCCTCCAAACTTCTGTGCCCCGGGCAGATCGTGCCCAGGCGTAGGTTTCCTCCAGTCCCAGAGGCTCTGGACACCAGCAGGAAGCTGTAGGCTTCTGGAAAGTGGCTTCCTTGGTGGGGAGGATGAGGGAGAGGGCTCTACTTCCTCCCGGCTTCCCCTGTCTCAGGCTCCTTTGCATGGACACCTAGGCGTGCTTTTCTCTCCCCGGCCCTGGCTCCCCAGCCCCTACCTTCTGGTTCTAACGGTGGAACCCATGGGCTTTTTCGCTAAGTGGTGCTGAGGCGGGAGTTAGCAACGGTACCATGCCTAAGGGATTTCTACACGTGAAAACACTCAGACTCTCTTTGATCCTGAAGGAACAATCCCTGTCAGACAATTTCTTACCTGTGTTCCCTGGACAAGTTACTTAATCCTTCTGTGCCTTCCGGTTCTCCTCTAAAATACGAATAGTAATTTGTGTACCGTAGGAATTGTGTAAAGATCAGATGAGATAAATGTGAGGTGGTTAGTATTTTGCTTCAGGAA
The DNA here is from genome assembly GCA_028451465.1 of Erethizon dorsatum. Taxonomy (NCBI): domain Eukaryota; kingdom Metazoa; phylum Chordata; class Mammalia; order Rodentia; family Erethizontidae; genus Erethizon; species Erethizon dorsatum. The sequence continues at coordinate 117,564,814 of CM051832.1, read as the reverse complement.
TAAGCACTTAGCAAATACTAGCTGCTACGTTAATCTTACTGTTTTTAAAGCGGTGTTTGCAGTTATGGGGTCTTTTCACTCCCCACGTAGTCAGTATCTGGGATGACTCAGGGAGCTGTCTTTGCAGCCCTATCCCACCCACCACCATGTCCTTGGGCTGAACGACGTGCAAGCCTTCACCCTCATCTACCCTGGCACTGACAGTCCCCTCTGTACAACAGCGCAGCCTCACACACACAGCCCCACGTGTGAAGCATACAGCTTTGGGTACAATGATCTCGGGTCTCCTTCCACGTCTGCTCTCTGCCCCTTAACCTCTTTACTTTCTGTAGACAATGTCCCCTCCCCAGAGGCTCCTGGGCTTCACCCTGCACCCATCAGAAGTTCTCCAGCTGCTTGTCTCTGTGACCACCTCCTCCACGAAATGTTCTGAGTCACTGACAGCGCGATGGCAGGCCTCCCAGAGGTCGTGCCTACCTGCTCCCCCAGCCCCTCCTTTCCTCCCCTCTCCGGGAAGGAGGCAGGGCCGGGAACTCAGGGGCCTGCAGGGATGCAGTCGCTGGGTAGAGAGGGAGGAGCTCCCAGGCCCCTTGCTACAATGCTGATGTAATTCTTAGCATCTTAGGAGTCAGAGTTCCAAGGAACCTCAAGCACCAGCCGTCACTGAAATACTCTTATTGCTGAAATCACGTGGACCTCACAAGGCCACATAAGCACAAAAGAAAAAGACTTGGATTTCCTCCTCCTGGAGAGAAGCAGTGCTGGAGGACTCTTCCCATCCATGCAGCCCATACTTCAAAAGTGGTGTGTTTTAATTCTTCCTCCCTCCAGTCCACGTCTCTAGGCCAGTGAAAGCCAAGGTGGCTCTGTCCGATGTGAGGTTGGATATTAACAGCCAAGAGAGGGGGCCATGCAGAAGGCAGCTGCAGGGGGAAGAGATTTCTGCGCTTCCTCTGGGACCCCAGGCTTCCCAGATGGTCCCTGGGGCTCGGCTGTGTCTCTGCCTGAGGTAAAGGGGTGCTCTTCCCACATCCTGGGGCTTCCCTGGGAGTTGAGTCAGCCTCCCCTTGGCATCACTGCTTCCATGCTTTTCATTGGCCTGAAGATTTTGAGGTTCAGCTCTGCCTGACTTCTATTGGAGCCTGGCCACAGACTTAGAAGCTTAGTAATCGATTTTAGGGGTACAAATTCACACAGTACAGATGTTCTTAGAAGAAGCCAAGCTTTTCGTGTCCCCTGAAATGCAAGGAGAGTATTTAACTCAGGACCCAGCATATTTCTCATATATTTTTCTCCACTTCAGGATGTTTACATACAAGTTGAATATTTTTTCAGATGTGTTAGATTTCCATTCTTTTGTGAATTACAGTGAGATGTTAACCCTACCGGGGTCTCTGTTGTGAAACAGGGCTACATTTTAAGGTGTTAATAGTCTCTTTAATAAAAGATGGGAGAAAGCAAGTGGTGGTGAAGAGAGATTTTTTTAAACAATTCTTTTTCAGTTAAGGAACTTGGAATTCTGAGCATTTACATGTGAAATTCAGCTGCAGCACTCTAGATATAAATAATACATTGAAATTTTTATGTAGTTAAGCATTACAGGAGTTGGACAAGCTCTGCGAGGATTTGCATTTAACTGTTTTTTAAAAATGTGTTAACTAAAAATAAAATAACCCCAGGCATGTAAAGTAACTAAGACAGCAAGAAGAATTTGCAATAGAAAATGATTGTTTAATTTAGTGCCTGCATCTTAAGCTATTCATGCGGTTAATTTCTACGAAAAGGTCACCCAGGTAGTGGGAGAGGGTGGAAGCCGCTCTGAGTTATACACCAGCACATTAGTTTTGTCTTCAGATATGCCCCATTTCACTTCTCCTGGCTCTTCATAGAACCAGCTCTCCTTTTTGTTTAAACAATGCCAGAGGAATGTTCCTGCAGCTAGAAGGCCAGAGAAAGGGGCAAAGACAGGAAGGGAGAGTAAAGGGATCCAGGGGCAGGACTGGAGTTTCAGTTTCCTTTGCACTCGCCCCCTCCCCCATCACTAGGGTTTCTTGAGGGTCAGGCAATTCTGAGCAGGTATCTTATTATTCTGCTGGGTTCCAGAGCAAAATGTCACTGACTGGGTGGCTTAAACAACTGAATTTTATTTACTCTCAGTTCTGGGGTCTTGGAAGTCAGAGATCCAGGTGCCAGCAGATTCAGGGTCAGGGGCGGGCCCATCCTGGTTCATAGATGGTCACTTCTCACTGTGTCCTGACATCTTGGAAGGCACTTCTAGCTCTCTGGAGTTGATTTAGGGTCCAAATCCCCATCATCACTGAGTCATCTCCCAAAGGCCCCACCTCCTGATTCCATTACCTTGGGGGTTAGGTTTCAACATATGAATGGCGGGGCACAAACATTAAGAGCATTTTCAGTTCTCTTGCCTGCGTGGGTCATATGGTAACTCTCTGTTTCACATTTTAAGGAACCTCTGCGTTTATTCTCATTTAACAGATGAGAAAATGAAGGCTCATATAGTTCAGTTCAACTGGCAAATGTAGCTGGCAAACAGCAGAGCTGGGGCTTGAGCCTGGCTGGTCCTTGTAACCCAGATCCCATGTACTGAACCCTTTCATCACACTGGGTTAGTTGTGAGGCTTGAGCTGGATCCCGAGGGACTGGAATTTATCTTGGTTGATGACAGCAGGAAGGGTGTTTTGGGCAGATGTATTAAGTCTTAGAAGTGTGAGAGAGCTTGTTGTATTTATGGAGGGAGAGGTAGTTAAGGATGGGATGAAATGACCAGGGAGAGAAGAAAAGAACTGGACCCCAAATGGTCTTACATATCATGCTCAGGAGTTGAGCACAAAAAGATTTTGACCAAAAGGATAAGTTGAAAAATAAATGAATATAAAACAAAAATAAAACCCACAACTCAAATGAAAAGGCAAACGCACTGAAAAAAAATTTTTCCAGCCATATGACATTGGGTTAATAGATTTGTCATAAAGAGGACTCCTAAAACTGATTATGAAAACATTTAAACAGAGCTAGATAAATGGGCAAAGGACATGAACAGATGATTCACAAAATAAGAAATGCAAAGCAATAAACAAACATATGGAAAAATGTTCAACTTCCTGTACAATCAAATACATGCAAATTTAAGCAAGAGTAAGGGAACCATTCTTTGCCTATCAGATTAGCAAATGTTTGTCAAAATGATAACAGCTGACTTGGGAGGGATCGAGCTATGAGACATTCTTGGGATGTTCAAATCCTGCATGCCAAATGCTTCTTTCCCTGTACCTCCGCAACTCCAGTTCTGGCAATCAACTCCCTCAGCACTGCGCCTGTACAATGAAAACAAATCAGAAGAAAGAAGGCAGATGGCGTGGGTGACCAGCGTTTGGCGTATCATACAAATGCAGACACCAGGAGGATAACTCCAGCCATGACTTCTCACAGAACTCCAGAAGTACACAGGTCAATTCTTTATGGTTTTCTCCAAACCCATTTGCCATACCCATTTTTACGTTTCATTAATAGTATCGTTGGCCAAATTGTAATCTCAACTGAAAACATTGGCATATCCCGGATTTATTCTTTTCCTCCTTTTTCTATGGGCATATCCCAGATTTATTCTTTTCCTCTTTTTTCTCATTTATTTAATGTATTCCCCTCAAATTTTGTCAGTTACAACTGACAAAGTCTCATCTTTCTAATTGCCTCTGTAATGACCCCTTACTTTCTTCTCAGTTATTTCCAGAGCTTCCTATCACGGGCTGTTCTCGTGAGGGATGTGGCAGAAGAGGGAAGGGAAAGTATGAAGGGGAAAACACAAACAGGAGTTTCACAGGTGTGTAATTTCTTTGTTTTTAGAAGATCTGAAATGAGTATTTCAAAAGGCTAAGATGTATTGAATCTGTGTGGTGAACCAGATGTTTATTAGATTCCTCTATTTTTCTCTGTATTTGGAATACTTAGTAATAAGAATGTTTCAAGTCTCCCATCTGACCTCCTTTCTGGAAATTTCCTTACACTCCTATCCTTCTTCCACAACTCTATTAATTATTTTAATAAACACATCTGATTCTGTCACTTTCTACTTGAAAACCTCCATTAGTTTACTTTCTCATCTCTTGCAGAATTTAGCTTGATACAACAGATCATTCATACTCGTATCCAAGGTGTGCCAAACCTTGTGTTTCCTCAAGCTCTAGCCCACAGGACTTCAGAATTTAACCCACACTTCCTCTACCAACACCTTCATTTCTCCACCTGGCAGATCTTAACTTACTTTTCAAAACCAAGAGCAAACCAAGAGCTCTCTAGAAGAAAGCTTCTTTTGATGTTCCTCAGATGTTGGTCATTTATCGCTTTAGTTTCTCAAAGTCTTGTTATTGCTCTTACCAAATTGTTTCATGATTTGTTTTCATTGTTTCTTTAGTAGAGTGACTTTCTCCAGGATGGGTTGGCGTCCTGTTCATCCCTGCAAGTTTCAGACTGAGTGCAGAGCCAAGATGTCAGCAGCTCTGTGGTGCTATTTGGATAGAGGAAACCGAAGCAGAGAGCCGGTGCACACCCGCACAGGGGCCCGTCCCTCCTCGGTGGAAGTTGAGGTGGCACGGACAGAAGTGTTTGCAGGAGGATCTGTTTGGTTAACATGGAGAGCAGAGCCACTGATCAAAGAAGAGGGACCCTAATCCAAAGGCAGAAAGCAAGATGGGAATTTCAGACGTTCACTTGAGGGTGTTCTGCGGGGGGAGACTCCCAGCGTAGACCAGCCAGGCGCACCGCTGTCCTTCGGGGACACACGTGCTGTGTTCCGCAGCCCAGCTGTGCTCTGGGATTGAGGCAGCCATTCCTCGAGCTGCAGAGACTGGGACTGTGGTAACCAATAGCTCCCAATTCAGTCACTTTCTGTGGGTGCCCTCAACTATGAAAGCCACTTTATCTAGTTCATGCCCCTTCATAAGGGAACCCCCCCATCCAGTTGATACAGGGATGATATAGGACTTCCAAATAATCCAGACATTGTAAGGGAAATATTGTAACTCCCAACCTGCTAGATGTCCGACACTGAGTTAGTGTTTCCCAAAATCGAAGAATGAATTCTAAGGAACAACAGAGGTTAAGAGCAGGAAATATTTATTGAGGGAAGGAAAACTTCTGTCTAAGAGAGGCAGAAGGGGACCCAGAAAGTGGGTTGCCCAGGACCCCACTTCTCAGGGGAAGCTTTATAGAGCAAAATCACTGTCAGGCTCAACTCGGGTGGGACTTTCCAGCACCCAACCTGTTTGTCAGCAGCGGCATTGTTCTCAGAGAAAACCCAGCTCAGCACCATGCTGTTGCCCTCAGCAAACAGGATGTCATAAGAGAAGAGATAAGGTGGAGCACGGAAACTTCCAAGCAGCAGGACATCTGAGAACATCCATACATTTACACCAGATGCTTTGAGGATTTTGAATACTGAAGCACCGGACATTTGGAGGTCTTTGACTGCTGATGTTTGCTCAGATCTCACTGCCTAATGCCCCTTGCCTTCCTTCAAGCCCTGTAAAGAAGCCTGCCTCTCTTTGTTCCCAGGGGATGGGCTTTTCACCTTCCATCTGCCTGCACCCAGGTATTAAATCCTAAGCCCTGTTGCCTTCACAAAAGCTTGTCAAGTGGTCTCTGCCTCCCAAGGTGGGTGTAAGGTGGGACAAAACTATGATCAACTAATAAGATTACAAGTGTAGTCGCTTAGGTAATATTGATCCAATTGGGAAGCAGGTCAATAGCAAGTGTGTTTGGAAAGAACAAGGACCTTTCCTGGAAGGGGTGGGTCAGGAACTCTTCCTGGCCCCCCACCCAGGTGACTGGTGCCCATTTAGAAGATGAGCCATTATTGTTTATCCCTAGGGGAAGTATGTGGGTGTGTCCCATCTTTTGTCCTGAGATCTGGCCTTTAAGGAATGTGCGTCCCCCTACAGCGTGCACCGACTCCTTCCAGGGCCTGCTCCTGTCTGACTGTCTGTAATATTTCTACCTAATTCAGCTGTCTATAATACAATGACTGGTCAGTGAGGAGTATAAAGGTCCGGCCTTGATAACTAAAGCACCAGAGCTCCATATGGGGTCAGATGAGGCCTTTTTTGTCTCTACAACAAAGTTCAGCTTTCTCCCTTATTCATTTCACTTCCTTTGTGAAGTTTGATGTGACATAAAGTTAAATGTGAAGTTTGATGTGACATAAAGTTATGTTTGTTGAAAGATTCATATGAAAGTTATACAAGTTGTAATTCTGATGTGTTAGGCGGAACTGTGCGATGGCCATTAGGGCTCTAACTTATTGGGCTCTAACCTATTAGACTCTAACCTATTAGATTAAGTTTCTGTTTTAGGTAGATAAGTGTCTTAAGTTTCTGTTTCCCTACCTCAGGGAAAATTCCTGGAAATCATGTGACTTGGCTGGTTGCCAAGCCTGCGCGCGGGCTACATTCCCGCGCCCAGGCTCCTTTGTCTCCTTTGTTAGCCTTTCCTCCAAACTGATTGGTTGCCCGTTTGCTAAGCTCCCCTATCTATAGGTTCCCCTAAGTAACCAATGTATGTATTAATTACCCGTTAACTCCTTGAGATTGGCTTCTGTAAAACTTCGCTTGCCTATCCCTCATTACCATACCCAACCCTATAGAAACCCCTTGCTCCTGCCCTTCGTGGTCGCCTTAGCACGTTCGCTGGGTGACCCTACACTAGTGTAGCCTTTCAATAAACCCTGTGCTTTTTACATAAGAGCCTGTGTGGTTCTTTGAGCGTCTCCCTTCTCGGACCCCTCTTCTGCGGACATTACACCTTCTCTCCCATATAGGTGATTCCCGAGATATCCTCTAATCAATTTCTGCCATGCGTATCTCTATCTTGGAGTCTGTTCCCAGAGAACTGACCCAAGACAAATGATGTTTCAGGTGTATGTTTCTATCCCAGTGTTTCCACTAGATTGGAAAATCTTCCTCATACATATTCACCAAGATGGACTCCACAGGTTTCTGAAAATCCTCTTATTGTTCTGGAATTTTGCTAGTGGCCCTGAGGTCCTTGATTGAGGGTCCCCCCTCCTCATCCATGGCCTGAGTGATTCTTTTAAAACACTGGCTAAGGTCAATTGAGTTACATTTCATCACATACAACTTTTAAATTCAAAAGTATTTGGCAGTGAACTAGGAGACAGAAAACTTTAACATTTTGATCTCTCTATTGGCTATGTTTTAGAAGAATATTTAAGCTTTCAAAACTTCTAAGGACTAATCCAACGTTAAAAGAAAAAATGACTTTGATGAGAGGTGTTTTTATTCCTAGTTGAGTCGGAGAAATGAAAGTCTGTTTACTTCAGAACAGTGAAGGGCTGTGGTTAGGAAGAGGAGGCTGAAGTATGTTTGGGATTTACAAGTCACTCTCCCAACTGTTTATTTGGAGCAGCAGGGCCTGAGACAGTCAGACACCAGTGTGGTGTTTGTCCCAGAATGGACCCTCCCCCAAACACCTTTCTCTCTTTGAGGATTTGGATGGCTACGGTGTTGGGAGGCAGACAAAATCTGTGGAAAGGATCTTGGAAATTACTGTTAGAAGATAAGACCTTCCTTCCTCTTTTCTCTTTAGAGTTCTCTTCAGTTCATTTGTCTCCAACCCTTTCTGGGACTTGCATTTTTGTTCCTCAGTTCCAACAGAATCCCTCCTCTCTAATGGTCTCTACCACTTCTGTGTCCTCATGCATATTCCTGTTCATGTTATATCAGGTATTCAGCAGGTTCCTCAATTCATTATTTTATAGAATTTATTTTAATATTTGTAAATTCATTTGGCATGCAGACAATGCAGTTATGGCTAAGATTTGCTGTTAGGAGAAATCCTCTCTTGACACCCTCCCCTGGAGCCGCTGAGGAGCTCACCACCATTAAACCAAATGAGCAGGCATTAGCATCAGTTGTAAACAATTTAGGCAGCAGAACCACTGCCATCTTGCCAAATCCTCTAAGAGTTAGATGTGGATTCCAACTCACCTTGCTAATTAATTCAGAACAAGGAGATTTTCCAAAAAGCAGCACTCTTTCATTTTGGTGGAGAGTCACACAGGCATTTAAAAATGCTTGAAAACTGGAATGAGGTGGAATATCCAGTCTGCCTGTTATTTATAGCATACGAAGATTTCTTTGCCAGAGTCTGTTTCCAAAATTTCATCACTTTCTGAGAAAAAATATACGGATATTATTGCTGACTGATTCATCTTTGAAACTCCAGAACTATCATAGTTCTGGCCATATTGTAAATATTCAGTTATTAGGATATCGAATTAAATCTTAATAGGCTTCTATAGCGTGGTAGTCGGTTCAGGAATTCACAGGGCTCACTGAGACAAATTTCAGCGCATTTCCAAGTACTGTAATGCTTGCTCTGTGTGCCTCATAACCAACTTCCTGAGAATGGAACTTGCTCAGGGTTGCACCGCTAGTAGGCAGGGGAGTAGGATTTCTGATTTTGAATTTAGCCCTGTTTGATTCTAAAGTTCTCAATCTCTTTTTCTCGCCATTCTGGGAGATCTGCCCTCAGTGGCCTTGTTTGGTCTTAGGCACGTGCGTCTTCTGGCTGTTTGAAGCACGCTTTCCATCAGGGCCCCCAGTCAAACAGCTGGAGTTTTCACCATGCCTTCTTTGAATGTGAGTGAGAAAAGGGGGCGTTATCAATAGATTCCAGGTAAGACGCTGCCCCCATGAATGGGGTTTGCACTTAAATGGAGAACATGGAAACACTGGCATTTACATTACTGAAATAGGTCACCAAACAGCCTGAGGGGTCTTTCAGAAACACACATAAGATCACTTCTGGTCTTATACTTTCCCAGTTGGCCTCCTATCTCACACAGAATAATTCACATTCTACACCGAGGGCTACCAGGTCCTACATGACTGACCTTTGGCCAGCTTCGTGGCTCCAGTGTGCGCTATCATGGGACTGGGACTGTTTTGTTCATTAAATATCTGTTCAATGAGTGAATGTCTTCAAAGGGGAAATTCAGGTCTTTGCAGAAGCAGGGGGAGGAGAGGGGAACTTTGGAGATCGGAGATAGTCTCTGGAGGTAACTCGTCCTCCTTTGACGGCTTCGTGGCCTGGCTCTCTCCTGCTTTCCTTCCGGACCCCTTGCTGACTGGGAGCTGTGGTGGGGGCCGAGCTGATACCTGTGGGTGGCTGCACCCTGCCTGGAGGAGAGGGCTTCGGGGTGGAGCTGCACAACCCCGGCGGCCGTGCTGTACTTGGATCTCTTCACTGATGAAGCAACGGGTTACATTTGGTGTGGAGTTAGCTGGAGGAAGCAGAAGAGGTAGTTCTGCTCGCCACTGCTGAGGAGGACAGTCCTCGCCTCCATCCTGTGCTGAGTGGAGGCCCCACTCGTGCACGTGCAGGTGCAGCGTGCCAAGCAGAGCGCCCGCGGCCCCTCTTCTCGGCACGGGTGGAAGGGTTTGCCGGTTACTCTTCAGTCATTTAATGAAACAAGGCCTTGGATTAATCGACACTCTTCTTCAAAGCTGGTTTTGATCTTTCTCCCTCTCCTTTTTCAACTCAACTAGGTAGCTTCGCTGTGTGTGCTGCTGAAGCAATTTTTCTTTCAGCAAGCGATTGAGCGGAAATAATGTTTCCGTGGTCTTCCACTTCTTTGATGCTACAGTGAGATTTATTGGTTTCAAAACTCTTTTCACACATATCTTATGATTTTTTTCCCTGAGAGTTTTGCAGGCTATAAGTAGTTTTCTCTCCCAACTTCATGGATTAAAAATCCTTGGTTTGAATCTAAAAGTATCTACTCTTATTAGAATTTCTCTCATTTCCATGTGTGTCTCTTAATACAAATATTTTTATACATGTAAACAAAGTTACTGTGAAAATTTTTAGAAATATAAAGAATAAAATGAAATACTTTATGGTCTTATGCCCATATAAAACTACTATTAACATTTAAAAAATATTCCTCTATATAGATAGATAGAAAGAAGTAATACAGCACATACAATTTATAACTATTTTTTTAGCCTAGAAAGTGAGTAGGTGGTTTTTTCTATATTAATAAATATATTTCTATATCACTGCCAAAAGGAATAGTATATAATTGTGGGTTTGTACCATGATTTATGATCAATTTTTTTATTGGTGATTTTTGGTTATTTCTATTGTCTCTGTGATTATAAACAACCCTGTAGAAAGAACTCATAGCTAAATATTTATGCATAGCCTTACTTATTTCTTCTAGATGACTTGGAATTGGAATTTCTGGTTCACACAATGTAAAGTGTTTTTTTTTTTTTTTTTTGTGGGTACCGGGGGGTCGACCTCAGGACCTCGGGCGCCAACAGGCACCCGTGCCGCTGAGCGATATCACCGGCCCCTTTTTCATATGTGGGATCTGGGAGTCGAACTCGGGCCCTCGCGCTTGCAAGGCAGGCGCTTACGCCGCTGAGCCATTTCACCGGCCCAATGTAAAGTGTTTTGATCCATGTTGCTAAATAGACCGACTTGTATTCCCACTAACAGTCCATTTTCTTCCATACTTGTAAACCCCTGAATATTATTATTTTAAAATGTATTTTTTCATTTTGTTGGTGGAAATATCATTTTGTTATTTTAATTTGCCTTTCTTCTATTACTTGTGAAATTGGATTTTTTCAAATATTTCTTTTTCATTGAAATCTTAACTTCCTTCTCCGGAATTTGGCCTATTTTCCTGTTTGAGAGTTGAGGTCTTCCGACACTAAATTCAATGCTTTTTCTTCGAACTACTGAGCACGTCCGTCATGAAGGTAATGCAAGATGAGGACCGGTCTCTTAGGGTGTAGTGTTTTTCTCATCTTTTGGGCCTTTTCCTCCTCAGGCTTCCAATGCAGCTTCAATTTTAGCTGTGATGATTTGGTGTCTGCGTGGCTTTGTGACCACACATCCTCTTGTTCAGTTCTTACGGTGTCCTGAGGGGCAGATGGGGCAAACCACGGTTTCTGTGTTATAGAGGAAGCCACGGTGTATTGAAGCTAAGGGTCTTGCTCAAGATCACAAACTGGGTTCTAAGCCAAGGGAAATCTTGTTCCAGGATCTCTTAGGAGTCTACCAGAAAAGTGATCCGATAAAACTACGTACTGGCGTTTAATGACTCTCGTAAGGTATTATGTTTTCCAGAGTTATTTGCATTTAAATAGAGGTACCTGAGGCAATTGCTACTTAATGTGCCCTGTCAAGCCAGGGGAAGGACTATTTCAGGGTCTTGAGCCCGCCCACCCTGTTCATCTCACTGTGTGGGTGCCTACTTGCTTCATCTGTGCGTGGTCCTGGCACTTCTCAGTACAGGCTGACTTGAAATACCAACGATGACAACCTGAATATGCACTGTAGAAGGCCCAAACCAGAAAGAAATCACAGGCAATTCTCTTTCTCTTTTCATATCTCTCTCCTGTTTTTCCATTTTCTTCACAAAATTACTCAGAGCCTCTCTCTCCCCTTTTCTCTGAAGTGAGCGAGTTACTAAGTACCTCTCAAAATGTTCTATCAGCAGCCAGAGCAGTAATAGTTTCACTGGAAAGTCACGAACAGGGAGCGGCGATGGCTTCTCTCTCGGAGGACTTCAGGCTGCAGGTTGCCACAGCTGTCCCGGCCTCCAGCACATCTGCGGACTTCTTTGAGTGGCGATATTGTACCAAGTCCCTAAGACATACAGAGACCTCTAGGGCACACTCTCCCTTGGGTGCCTGTCTTCCACCGCCAGCGCTCTACTTGTCTCCTCCACAGATTTTGCCTTTCATGATTTTTAAATGTCTTAGGAAAGAGGGAGCTTTGCAAATTTTTTGGTGATTTTTTTATAATACTTTTCTTTAGTGCTCTTTTAATAATTATCAAAGAGGATTGCTTATTTCAGTGACCAGCTAGTACCCTAACTATATTCCCTTCATCTATTTTCTGTATCATCTTTTCAAGAATTTTTAAAAAATCTTTTCTGGTACTTTCAGTTTTGTGGAATTAACACATCGATGCTAAGGATCTTGAGGCTTGCGGTAGATGGGTACATTATAGCATTATGAATTTTTCTTCTTAAAAAGACATGAGAGTCTATCTACAATCAACTCTTAATTGGCTGATGATTGCAGGAAGGAAGATCACAGATCTGTAGTTTGGTTAACAAGTTAATTCTTCTATCCAGTGTTAGATTAACCATGGGCAAAGAAGGAATGGTCTCACATCTTGAGGGGGAAATAATCAGGTCACCACCACCTGACAGCTCCCACTGGTGCGTGTGCCTGCGTGGAGGGAGGTCATGCTATTTCTGTGAATTGGGACCACTCCTAACTTGTGTTGGACTTTTTTTTTTTTTTGTGGGTACCGGGGGTCGACCTCAGGACCTCGCGCGCCAACAGGCACCCGTGTCACTGAGCGATATCACCGGCCCCTTTTTCGTATGTGGGTTCCGGGAGTCGAACTCAGGCCTTCGCGCTTGCAAGGCAGGCGCTTACGCCGCTGAGCCATCTCACCGGCCCTGTGTTGGACTTTTTCATGGCCCACAGATTCTCTTTGAAATTCATCAAATAATAATCATCATCCCTGTCTTAAAAACCTAATGGTGTTGAAATCAAATTTAAGACAGAGGGACTCTGAGAAGAAGATTCTGCTATACAAATGCGAAGGGCTTCTATTCCCTGCTACTCTTTGTAGCAAATGGGGGGGGGGGCGGTCACAGGCGAAGCCACGCGCATGCTCAGTGGCCTCCAGAGCGGAATGGCGGAGGCATCAGGATGCGTAGCTGTGCAGCCCCTTGCTGAAGTGCTACATCTTGAAGGAGATATTTCAGAAGCCAGAATGGCAGGTGCCTGAGAATCGATTTCTGAAACACATAATTTTTTTCTAATAAGAAAGGAGCGCGTGTAATTGGCTTCAGAGAAAGACCTGTCCCAGCTGCAAGCGTTAGCCGCGCAGAGTCTGCGGCTGTCGCACACCGTGGGCCTGGGTGGTGCAGCTGCCCAGGTGAACGGGCAGGGCCCTAGCCTCCTGGCAGGCAGCTGTTCCTGCTGGGACCGGAACTATACTTTCCTCTCATTTTGCCAGAAACAATGTGTTATTTTGGTAACTCTTTATTTTCCACATTGCGGCTTCCCATGTAATTATTGACTGCAGTTGGGTATCCTATGTGGCATAATTACTCAGCTGTGTCTCTGAAAGATAATAAATGATTGTGAAAGTCCAGCTTCCACCCAAAGAGGAAGCCTGGGCTTTCTGCTTACATGACAGAGATCAGAAAAAAACAAAATTTAAACATTTTGTTTTTTTATTCTATCCGCTGTATGCATGAACAAAATTTATTGTTAGCAATCCCAGCAGACTGGCTTGGTGGACTCTGTCGTTTTAAGGGATGGCTTCCTATTCTGGTTTGTGCAGACATTCAAATAAAACCCCCCTACGGCATGAAAAAAGGAGTGATGAATGGATCAGGATCCAAAGATGAACCATAATTCCAGCTCAACTGATCAGTGTGCAGGGTAGGTGGAAAGTCCTGCTTCATCTCTGCCTCACATTTATTCTTTGGGACAGGGAAGAAAAAGGAAAGAAGAGCAAGGCACATTAAAGTAGAACAAGGGCTTTGCTTTTCATACGCATCTATATTAGTCAGGATTCTTTTGATTGCAAGTGACAGAAACCCAATTCCAGCCAGCTTAAGCAAAGAAGGGGATTTATTGGTAAGATACTGGGTCATCTGAGAGAATAAAGATGAGCTGCGGGAGTGTGTGAGGCTCACAGACGAACTGGTAACTTGATGATACCAAGATTCTGTATCTCTCTCCATCTCTCATCACTGTTTTTCTCTTGATCTCGGCTCCAGTCTCCTGTATAATGGGCCTGTTTTCTCCACGTGTCAGACATTATCACTGCTAGAGATGCTGGGCTCCCATTTCTGTAGCTTCTATTAAAGGAAGAAGGGAAACTGTGTTCTGTTAAGAAAATAAAAACAACAGTGAAAGCCTGTGAGGGACTGAGATTGATCAAGACTCTTTCCTGCTGCCCCACCGCAGGCCGGAGGGGTCGATAAAGGTGTTAAGATCTGCCCACCCTGGGTCACACAGCCAACCACACACGGGAAACAAGGTTTGTGACCAGAAAAAAGTAGGAGGTGGGGCAGGGGAAGCATGCTGGGTGCATGGCAACAGCAGGGAGCAATGTGACTTTGGGCAAACTCGAGGAACATCTCCAGGACCTACGAGCAGTGCAAAATAGACTGAAGTGAACTTCTTTTATATAGAATCTTAGAATCTAATTTTCCATTCTTGGAAACTTTCATGTCCAGGACCCTTTATTTTCTGGTGAGGCCATGTAGAGATGCATAAGAACTTCTTGTAGAATGATTTTCAGGAGAAAGCCAGTATCAGAACTCCAGATTGGGTGGCAGTAAATGGTGATGGCAAAGATGGTCAATGCCTCAGGAAAGCAGTGCTAATTGACTTGCTGCGTTCAAGGTGAAGCAAGGCAGCCATGGGGAAAATGTTGGTTATTTCCCCCCTAGATGTCTCGGTGATGGGGGGGGTCCATGTCTTATATTTCTCTTGCCTCACTTGAAGATCATTTTAAAAGGGAATTATATTTTTTTATATAGACAGACAAAAACAAGTGCCCAGTGATATTCTACTTTCTAAAAACAATCAGAAATCAAGTATAAGACTTTGGGTTTCTCTACTGGACTAGCCATCAAATTTTACATGGTCTATTTTGATTTATGAGTACTCCCAGTGTCTTAGGTCAGTTTCCCCAGAAATCGAAGCCTGAGGCAAAGCTCATATGCTCTTTATTAGAGAGTAAAGCCCCTGGGACAAGGGGAGGAGGCAGAGAAGAGGGAGAGAGCCTTGATCACTTGGCCACCACTTGGTGAGTATTACCCATCACTCTATCTCATGGGACCATGGTCTGCAGGGCCAGATAAAAAGAAGACCCTAAGAATAATCCATCTAGCCAGGTGAGGGAGAAGACTTTCTCCCAGATGCCATCGCTCATTGGCCAAATGTTGACCTGCAGGGCAGGAAGGCCCTTGTACTTCAAATGGTGCAGTGAGGGTGTTCATGCCTCAGTGTCAAATGGGGACACACTGGGACAAGAGGCCTGGGGTGGCCCTGAAGCAAAACATTGTCAGGTTGTATCCACGTGAGCCTGAGGCTGACTCCAGCTGAGCTGGGTACCACAGTGCAGGCTATGGCTGGAGCCAGCGGCCCAAGTCCTACAGGAAGGGGAGGCCAAGAGAAGCGAGGTGTCAAGGGAGGTTTCTGTGTTTCAGAATCAGTTTCACACCTTAGAGAAATCTTTGAGGTACTTTTCAGGTGAGCAAAGTAAAACCCGGAGAGGTTAAGGGACTTGCTAAAAAACTCACAACCAGCTGGTAACGGAGCTTAGACCATGCTCACTCCCAGCTCCTATTCATTCCTTCTCCACAGCTCCTCAAACACCAGACCCTCATCTGTGAACATTTACGGCAAAATTACCCAGACGCTTTATGAGAAGCAAGTCAACACCTCCTAAATATTCATGAGCTCTGTTTACTTTTTTATCATTAATTAAGTTTCTTGGTACAGTTTAGATGTGCGTAATGATCACATTCATCATATGGAACTTCTATCCTTACATGATACAACCCCATTCTTATTTTTCCCCCATTCCTCTCCCCTCCCTTCTGCCCCTCTTCCCCTTCTTATTTACAAGAGCTTTGTTTCCATTTTATCTTTCTTTTCTCATTTTTTCTTTTCCCTTCCTTCCTTTCCTCTTCTCCCCTCCTTTGTGCCCCTTCCCATTTGAGCATTTTCTTCCTATTTTGCATATCTATTGTACATTTTGGTCCTTATTTATGCTTTCAGTTTCTCGCACCAGAGAAAGAAACAATGTGATATTTACACATGGGAGTCTGCTTTATTTCACTTAGGAGTACGGTCTCTCGGTGCATCCATTTACCTATGAGTGTCTCAAGTTTATCTTTTTTTATGGCTGAGCAGTACACTAGTACATAAAAAACCACATTGTCTTTATCTATTCATTGGTTGACGGGCCTTTAGGCTGTTTACAATATTCAGCTATTACAAACTGTGCTGCTATAAACATGGGTGTGCACACATTGCTGTGGTATGATGCTTTTAATTCTTTTGGGAAAATATGAGAAGGGTGATAGCTAGGTCAAACGGAACCTGTAGTTTTAGTTTTTTGAGGAATCTCCACACTGATTTCCACAGTGGCTGCACCAGTCTACACTCCCACCAACAGTGGAGAAGGATTCCTTTTTCCCCACAACCCCTCCAGCATTTGTTATTGGTTGATTTCTTGATGATAGCCATTCTTTCTGGAGTGATAGGGAATCTCAGCTTTGTTTAAATTTGCATTTCTCGAATGACCAGTGATACTGAATATTTTTTCATATATTTATTTGCTGTTTGTGCTTCTTAGTCTGAGAAGTGTGTATTCATCTCAGATGCCCATTTTTGGATTGGGTCTTTAAATTTGGGGGGTATAATTTTTTGAGTTCTTTGTATATTCTAGGTATTAGTCCTTTGTCTGAGGAAAAGCTGGCAAAATTTTTTCCCACTCTGTGGGTTGTCTCTTCACTCTGTTGTTGATTTCTTTTGCTGTGCAGAAGCTTCATAATAAGAGGAGATCCCGGTTGTTGATTCTTTCTAATATTTCCTGTGCAGTTGGAGTTTTGTTCATAAAGTCTTTGCCTCCTCCTATGTCTTTAAGAGTTCTACCTAT
Source organism: Erethizon dorsatum (assembly GCA_028451465.1). Taxonomy (NCBI): domain Eukaryota; kingdom Metazoa; phylum Chordata; class Mammalia; order Rodentia; family Erethizontidae; genus Erethizon; species Erethizon dorsatum. The sequence goes on along the minus strand of CM051832.1, from coordinate 117,548,053 downwards.
TCTCTCTTCCAGCAGATTTATGTTTCTGTTTTAACATTTAGATATTTGGTCCGTTTTGACTTTAGTTTAGTGCATGGTAAGAGACATGGGTCCAGTTTTAGTCTTCAGCATGTACAAAGCCAGTTTTTCCAGCACCATTTATTAAAAAAGCTATCTTTCATCCAGTGAAGGTGCTTGGCTGCCTTGTAGAAGATAAGGTGGCTCAGTGTGTTTGGAGATGGTAGTTTCTTTCTACTGGTGTTCTTCAAATTGTGGTCTTCATTATTTCTTTCTAAAATATCCTTCAGAACATTTTGTAGAGCTGGTTTGGTGGAATTTCTTCAGTTTTTCTTTGTCATGGAAATATCTTATTTCTCCATTGATTCTGAAAGACAGTTTTGCAGAGTACATCAGTCTGGGTTGGAGATTGTTTTCTTTCAGGACTTGAAATACTTTATTCCAAGATCTCCTTGACATAGGGTTTGAGTCAAGAAGTCTGCTGTAACACTTTTAATGTTCTGTTCTTGTGCTGGAATCTTATTATATGCCTTGTTGTAGATTTATTTTGGTCATGGCTAATTGGAGTTCTATATGCCTCACTTATCTGTATGTCAAATTCTTTTTCCATGTTTGGGAAGTTTTCTGCCATTGTTTCTGTGGACAGGTTTTTTGTTGTTCGCACCGCCTGCTGCTTGCTTATTGACTGTGATCGATCTTATGCTGTTCTTCTTTATATTGTCTTGCAGCTGTTGGATTGATTTTTCATGGTCCCTTGCAAGTTTTAAAGATCTTTCTTTTCATGATCACTAACTGCACTCCTGTCTTCTAGGTCTGATATTCTGTCTTCACTTTCATTCATTCGGTTTTGCAAATTTTCAGTGGAATTTTTAATTGCCTGGATATCTGTTTGGATCTGTTTCATGGATTCCATTACTTTCCTATGTTAGGCTTCATGATTTCCATCATTTTCCTAAGTGTCTCTAATTTTTAAATCTATATCCACTCTACATTCACTGACCAAGTCCTTCATTATGGTTGCATTCTCTTTTTTTACCTGAGAGATTATTTCCAATAATTTTCTCTATAGCCTCATTCATCTGGTTGTTTCGTTTTGTTTTGTTTTGGGGTGTGTGTGTGTGTGTTTTCTTCTGCTGTTATCATTTCAGAAAATTCAGGTGAGTGGCTTCTGATTTTCTCTATCTCATTGTCCCCCTGGATTTGTCCTGGGTGAGCTGGAGGTCTGGGGTTGCATTTTGCTTCTGTGTCTTGTCATTTTCTTTTTCTTTTAAGTTGTTTTCTGTGTTGATGCTTGTTTCTTATGTTAGGTAGATTTATCACTAGTATCAAGACTTCCCTAGGAAATGTCTATTTCTCAGAAATGTCTTTCTAAATGTAGCTGGCTCTTGGTCTTTGTGTCTGTTCTAAGATCCTACCTTCCCAATTTACTAGGGATGAGAAGTTACTTCATATTTGGCTCAGCACCCAGTCCTTTGGTACTGGACCATGGTGATGATTATGATCCCAGACAATCACAGTGTTGTTATAGAAGGGTGAACAGCTGATTACATCAGGTATGGCACCTTGGCTATGGTAATACAATTAACAATAACAATAGCATCAAGCACAGCCTAGAAACTGACAAACTGTGAGAACTGTTAATTTGTTACTTATAACCATAGTAGCAAAATCTATAGTTATATAATAAAATCCAACATAAACCAGGAATTTGTTTCCAGTGTTTCCCTTTGGTAGAGTGATTTTACCCTTTGGTAGAGTGTGTGGGGGGGTACTTTAAGAGGGATAGGGGCACAGCAGAGCAATAACTGAAGATAAATATAGTAGCATCAAGGATAAAGACAAAGTATGATCACCCAACCTTTGAGGAACTGGAGAAGAGGACAGGACAGAAAGGATGAAAGAGAAAGCAAAAGAACATTGAAGCAAACCAGAAACACTAGAGACCATATTCAGTCACATGTAAATAGCAAAGAATCTAGAAAGACAGGTGAGGAAAGAGAGATGCAGAATGGACTAAATGAAACAAACAATGAATGTCAAAACCTAAATAATCCCCCCAAAAAACTGACAGAAAAAGGAAAACAAACAAACTAATAAACAAAGAGAGAAAGAATAAAAAAAAAAAATGCTTCTGATGCCCTCAGTTTTTTGTAGAGTCCAAGCCAGAGCCCAGATCTGTGCTGGGTGACCCTGCCGAGTCTGCAGTAGGGTTAGTGCTGGATGTGGGGCTGATCTTGACTTCTAGATGTGGGGGCTGGGGCCAGGGTCTTTAGCCAGCAACTTTCTGTATGTCCCTTGGTGGCCTGCCCACGTCTCCCTGCCCTGTGTGTCTCTGTGTTGCTTTCCCAGTTGCTGTGGCGCCCTCAGACAGAGACAGCCCAAGGCTGCTTGCAGTCCCGTGTACAGTGGGCCCCTCCTGGCCCGTGTGCAGCCTCCTCTGTTCCACACTGCTGGCTTCTCTCATGCTGGCTCCTGTCACACACTGGTCCCAGGATGGGGAGAGGGGAGTGCTGGCTTCCCACCTCTTGTTCCTCCCCACCCAAGGCTGCTTGTGCCACTGCTTGCAGCTCGAGAGGAGTACTGACTTCCTAGGCCAAGGCTGCTTGAATTGTGTCCCTCTCTTGCACCAGTCAGTTGCAGGGCAGGAGGGGGTCATGCTGTTCCACTCACTACCCTCACCACTGCCTCTGCAGTCCTAACCTTGTCACTAGAGGTTCTAGTTAGCCGCTATGGCACATGCAACAAAACAAAACAAAACAAAACAACAAAACAAAATAAAACAAAAAATACCTGGTGGCCTTTCGGGGAGGGAGCAGCTTCCCGGTCACTCGCGCCTGTGTGTGCCCTTATGAGCTATTTAGTGGTTTGACCTCTGTGGGTAGCAATATGTCTACCAGGATCTCTTTATTCTCATTATTTCAGTGCTGTTCTGGAGCAATGGATTATGAACAATATATGATAAATGGTAGGGTGCTCATCCAAAGAGGAAGAAATCTCACCCTGGCAAACAGGGTGCAGAAACGGGACTCAGAAAATGCTGATGGGAGAGATTTGGACGTTAGTGGGCTTAGCCGTGTTCCTGCAGCCAGCAGGCTTTGGGCCACAGCGCTGCGGGCCTTCCTTATCCTTCGCTTCTTTGAGTGTCTCCATGACAGAGCCTGCAGAATTTCTCTTGCCCAGGAGGGCCCCACATCAGCCAATGCAGTCGCCCGCACAGTCTGTGAACATAAGCACGCTTGAGTTTCTAGTGCTTTAGTGACTTTTGGGTGGAGATGCCATTTTATTTACCAGGCCCAACAGTCATTCCCTTGAAGCTTCTGGTGAAAGTAAGTTTCTAAAAGTCAAGGTTCGAAGCTCTGGCTAAGCCACTTTATCACTTCAGGCTGCTATTTTGAAAAGTGTGCCCGGGACTAGACAGAGCCAGTGCAAGTTCTGCATTGTCTCAAGTGATGGGCACGGGTTCATTCTTCTCTACCACTTATAAGGACTGCCTAGGTTTCTTCCTCAGCCAGGGCAAGACCCTGCTTTCCTCCTCCTCCTACGTCTCTCTCCTGTAAAAGCCCCAAGCAAACAAAAATCATTTTAAGCTTTTTCCCACCCAGGATACACATTATGGGAAAAATATTTGTTAAGCACTTGTGTTATTCACATTTTAGAAGGGGAAAAAAGAGAGGAAGGGCTGATTTGCTCAAGGGTAAAATGATGGCATATGTTTGGATTTGAAATCTAAGCCTCATTTGTCAGGTCCCACGTCTAGCTTTGAGTGTGATCATGCCTCCGTGCACCTTGAGAAATGGTGTGTACCTCTCAGTGCCTCATTTCTCTCATCTATAAATCGTGGGTTTTGATAAATTGCCTACATACCTCAAAGGCAAGTTCTGAGGATGAAATAAACAGACAAACCTAAAAGCACATTGAAAAAATTAGAAGATATGGGAAAAGCAAGGGGGATATTCATGCTCTTTTGTCTTTTTTTTTTTTTTTTTTTTTTTTTTTTTTTTGGGTACCGGGGGGTCGACCTCAGGACCTCGCGCGCCAGCAGGCACCCGTGCCGCTGAGCGATATCACCGGCCCTTTTTTCGTATGTGGGTTCCGGGAGTCGAACTCGGGCCCTCGCGCTTGCCAGGCAGGCGCTTAAGCCGCTGAGCCATCTCACCGGCTCTTTTGTCTTTTTTGTTGCAGTTTTTGTATCACTCCAAAATTTTCAGTGTCATTTGTGGGACCTTGCCCTGTGGTCCCATACCCACCACACAGGTGAACTACAGCGCTCCGGAGAAACACATTTATGTCCATGTCTCCACTGATCTTCAGAATTCTGTGATCTAGGAAAGGCAGGAATGATGTCCTTTTATTTCTGGGTAAACTGAGTCCTCTATGGACTCCTGTGTCCAGAGTAGGTGAAAGGATTGCTCAGCACTGCACAGCAAGCTGCCAGCTTAGCTGAGGTCTCTCCTTTCCTTGCACCGCACAGCGTCACTGTGCTCCAACTGAACTGTCATAGAAGAAAATCTTGAATTCAGTTCTGTGCCTTGTGCTGGGCCGGTTCCTGCGGATGGAGGACATACGGCGAGGATTCTAGAAATTTCTTAGTTGGTTTTCAGCTATTCCTTCCTTTCTAAGTCTCATACACCTTTTCGAAGTACCTTTTCACTTTCTCACTCTGGTGTCTCTCCTTTCCTCTTCCTCAGTTCAAAGTTCAGAGTGACCCAAGTCAAGAAAGGAAGGAAGAAATGACCACAATTTTATGTTGCTGTCTACACTTTTCTGGATTTAGTTATCGCACCTGTAGCTATACAATTTTTAACTGTTTATATATATTTGGGTGGAGGACCTCGTACTTGCCAGAAAGGCACTGTGCTGTTGAGCTATATCCCTGGCCCCCTTAACTGTTTATATTTACATCATATGAATCATTGAATGGCCTATAAAGGGCATAGAGGCAGACTTAAGTAATAAAGTTCACTTGCTAATGTATGCCTCTTATGAATTGGTAACTGCTGAAGCTGAGGGATGGCTAGATGAGGTTCATTAACTATTTTTGTTTTTTGGAACCAGGAATCAAACTCAGGACCTTGAACTTGCCAGGCAAGCATTGTGCCATTGAGCTATATCCCAGGCCCACTCATTAACTATTTTTTAAAAGGCTAGACAGTGAAGATTTTAGGCTTTGGAGGATGTATGATCTCTGCCACAGCTATTCAACTCACCACTGTAGCATGAAAGCACCCTCAGAAACATGCAAATGGATAAAACGTGGTTGAATTCCACTAAAATTTTATTACAGAAACAGGTGCTGGGCCAGATTTGGCCCATAGGACAAAACTTTCCAACTCTACTTTATTCTGTCTAGTTTAGTAGATGTTTCAAATTTTCTGCAGTGAAACATTCAAATATTTGCATGTGAAGTTTTATGTGGTAATTACTGCATAGTATGTGATAAAAGAATGGAGACCATAATTATAAAACTCTTACCCTACATGCTTTGTTCAGAGTCAATATTCACTCAATAACAGTAATTACTTGCTGTAAAAGAAAGCTTTTTCCCTGTGAATTAACTAGAATATTTAGCAATTATTTATAAAATGTTAGAGACAACTAGGTAGTCTTTCTGTAAACTTTGGTGGAAAAAAACTAATTTTGCCTGAATTATGTAAACTGACTGGCGAGGCTTAGCTGGGGAGTTGAGTGCCAAATCTGGCAGAACTCTTCTTTTTACTTTCCAAAGTTAATAATCTACAGACTCCAGCCATGTATTTTATGCCTTGGGCTGGGCAGGTGCAATTGAGGAAACCACAGTCCTGTTTTCAGGCAGCAATTGTTTCTGACGCTCCCCAAAGCCAATTCTCTGTCTCCTGCTATTACTTTGGTTTCCATGGAAATGAACACCAGCTCAGCTAAAACAAGGTAACTGAAGTTTTAAAACAGTGATTATTTGGATTCCCTTTCAGTTTCTATGAAAATCACAGGGAGCAATCAAGCGTCTCTATTTAGAGCCTGACTTTTTTCCTCCCTGAGGTAAGATGCCAGACTGTGCAGCGGTCTGCCCTAACAGCAGAGATGCCGTCGGCACTCCAGAGGCTCCAGAGGGTTAAACGGTAACTAAGGACAATCGTAAATTATAGTATATCATGCAAGTATTAAAGGCAATGTTATGGAGAGTGATGGCAAGAAAATGATTACTGTGTCAGTCAGTGCTTACCAAAGAAACAGATATAAAACAAGATATACAAATGTATAAGAAATTGCAAGATCAGCTTACAATGGTCACCCACAGGGTAGGGTGAGGAAGCGTGCAGAGGGCGTCTGCACACTGGAGACCGAAGGATTCAGTCCAAGGTCTGGAGCCCACTGCAGTGCCTGATGAGAATCCGTATCAGGAGGCCGATGGGTCTGCAATAGAAGACTGAAGAGTCCATGCTGGAAGGCTGAAGGATCCACGCTGGAAGCCAAAGAGTCTATGCTGGAAGGAGATGACATCCAAGCTAAAGGCAAAGACTGGAGCTCCTCCAAAGAAACAGAAGCAGATCTGTCCTTTCTCATTTCCCCTTTATACCATCCAGGCTATAAGCTGCCCCAGTGTGGGTCTTCCACACCCTAGGGTGTGGAATTGCTGAGCCAATTTAGTTAAGCTTCTCTTACTCAAGTTGACACAATCAGTCAACCATCACAATTACATTAAAAAGTTTATCTCAATAATTTAAAAATATACATGAGAAAAATCTGGACATCATAGTGAAAAAAAGGTTCTTATTAGTAAACTCAAATTATTTTCATTTTTGCAAAGTGATTCTATGTTCAAGGTCTAACACTAACTCTAACATTATGAATTGTTTTATATGACTACATTTTGTGTGTGTTTGATTTTTATATGATTTGATGATTTCAAAGAGATCCTATAGGTATGTTTCTATAAAGCTGTCCTTTATATAGAATATAAAGTCATATTTTGAACTCAATGCATTTCCCAAAGCATCTAAAATGCCTTGTTGCAAAATGAAACCTGCATCCTGAGCTAGTTGTCTTAATTACTTTTTTTTGTTGCTGAGACAAAATACTGGACACCCAAATTTAAAGGACGAAAGGTTTATTTAGCTCACAGTTTGTAGAGGTTTCAGTCCATAATTGGCAGGGTGGCTCCCCAGAGGAGAAACAGTTCATGGTGGGCAGAAGGTAGCAAAACAGCAAGGGGTGACCACAGGTCTTTCTATCCCTTATATCTTATCCAGGCTAGCCAGGGTGGGCAGCACTCATGCTCTTAATCCTAGTGCCCTTGATTCTAGCATTGTACCATGAATCAATTCCAGCATCACACACTCTAGATCCAGCCACCTCTAAAAGCCCCACCTATGACTGCATGAGGTTTTAGGGGGACATCTAGACACAAGCCATAACACTCCACCCCTGGCCCCACAAAGACTCATCGACATTCCTCTATAGAAAAGGCATTTAGTCCATCTGTAAGGGTTACCAAAGTCGTAACAATTTCAGCTTGCTGAAAAGTCCAAGTCCCAAGTATCCTCTGAGATTTAAGGCAAAACTCTTAGCTGCAAGCCCCTGTGCAAATGAAAAGAAAGTTAAACACTTCCAATATTCCATGGTACAAGATAGACACTTTTACTCCAAAAGTTACAGGGGATAGCAAGGAAGGGGAACAACGCAAGACCAAAATCCAGCAGACTAAACTTTAAATTCCACTGTTCCACTTCCAGCATCCCTGCCAGTCTGTGGCAAACCATGAACTCCAAAATGCTTGGGTGGCTCCACCCCTAAGACACTGCCAGTGACTATAGCTCCCATGGCTTCTCTCTTGGGCCGGCTCTGCTTCCTCCTTGCAGGTTTCCTCAGACGACCCACATTCCTGGCTTCTCCAAACTTCTGCAGTCTCCACTGCACCCTTGGCTTCACACTCACAGCTTCACACACTGCTCTCTCAGGGGCAAACTGCCTGGGCTTCTGAAATCTGGGTGGAAACCTTCCTGACCCCACAACTCTTGCATTCTGTATGTGCCGAAAACCAGCACCATGTGGATGATGCCAGGGTCTGCTGCCAGCTGGAGCAGTAGCCAGGCTTCCTTCTCTCTTGGCTATAGGGGATCAAGTGCCTTTGAACCAAATCCCGAGGAAGAGCTTCCCCGGGCTGTCACCATTCTGGAAAATGGTGCTCTGGGCCTCTCTTCTCAAAGCAAAGCCTTTCATTTTTTCAATTTTGAGGCTGCAAAGGGTGGAATCCTGCTGCTTTTTGTGATGTTCTCAGGCCATCTTTTCTATTGTCCTCTTCTGAAATACTTGGTTTTTCTTGCTAGACTTTTCAGCAACCAGTTTCTCCTCTGTTCCATCTTCGGTGGCCACAATTTTACTAGAGGTTCAGTTCTGGCCAAATGCAAAATGTTTTAAATCATTCTGCTTGGTTCTTTGCTCCTGATTCTCAACATAAATCTGTCTGAAAGTCACCAAGCATAGTCATGCCACTATTTCAACTTTAGACTGTCTTGAAATTTCTTCTGCAAGATCAATTAGTCTGCCGCCCTTAATCTCAGTCTCAGGCAAAGTCTCTGGACACAAGCAAAATGCAGACAAACTTTCTGACAACCCATAATATACATTGTCTGGAGTCCAGCAACCAATGCAGTCCTTCTCCCCTGCATAAACCTCCAGAGCCTGGTCTCTACCAGCAGGATTTCTATCAGCGTTCTGGTCTTCGGAGCTCTCACCAGAATCTCCCATGAAGTACCGCTTAAGGTGTTCCAGAGCTGCTGCTTCCCACAAGCCAGTCCCAGAGGCTCCTGAACCACATGGTCAGGTACAGTCACAGCAACAACCCCACTCTTGGTACCAAATTCTGTCTTAGTTACTGTTCTCATCGCTGAGACAAAATACCTGACACCCAAAGTTAAAAGAGGAAAAGTTTATTTAGCTCACCGTATATAGAGGTTTCAGTCCATAATCAGCTGGCTCCAAGTTAGGGTAGCATGGCAGAGGGGCGTGAAAGAATAGAAACAGTTCTATTGTTCATGGCAGGTAGAAGGTAGCAAAACAGCAAGGGAGTGACCACAGCTCTTTCTATCCCTTATGTCTTATCCAGGGTACTCAGGGTGGTAGCACTCACACCCTTAATCCTAGTGCTCTTGACCCTAGCACTGCACCATGAATCAATCCCACTGTCACACACTCTAGATCCAGCCACCTCTGAAAAAGCCCCACCTATGACCACATGAGGCTTGCGGGGGGGGGGGGGGCATCGAGACACAAGCCATAGCGTTAGCCTGGGCCAGGGTTACTTCTGTTGGATGCAGTGGGCTCCTGGTTCCCTCTGCTCCTGGAAGTAGGAGCACCAGCACCAATGACCATTGTCCTGCCCTACTATGGGGGGCTTAGGAGGTGGCCCTGGGATCAAGAGAGGTGTCAGGCACCGCAGCAACGCAAGTAGTTGAAAAATTGCTTTCTACCAAAAAGAAAATTAACTTTGTTCTACTTGCCATTCCCACAATCTGATTCATTCCATGTTGCTTACTGCCACATTTTAGCTGGAAGCACAGTGTACTCCCTCTTCTTTCTCTCTCTGTCTTTCTCTCTCTTACCCTCACTCACTCAATAATGAAACTATATTTTAGACTAAGTAAAGGACTATTTAAAATGCAATACTGAGGATTGAACCCAGAGTCTTTGCACCAAGCTACATACCCAGTCTTTTAAAAAATTTTTTTATTTGAGACAGGGTCTCACTAAAAATTTTTTTATAATGGGATTTGCCTCCAAGAAACATAAAATAGAAATTAAAGAATTGTTAAAATTTTTTTCTAAATACTGTCAAGGTGCTCTCCTGTGTTGATGGATGAAATGATATAATCTTTCTGAAGCTCAGTAAGTCAGAGCTTACCAGGAGCCTTAGCAGGGCGCCTACCCTTCGGTTCATTAGCTCCTCTTCTGGGAATTTGTCCTCAGGAAGTGATCCAGTATGGTGACAAAGTTGTCTCTTCAAGTGTTGTTTTTCCATCCAAGGCTGAAAACTGAAACTAACTGCAGTGTCCATAAGCAGTGAGTGGCTTAGTTAGTAAATTATAGTATATTTATACAGATGGGACACTGGCATGTCCCATGCTTGGAAAGTTTATTTTTTTTAAAACAAAACAATCCTATGTATGTCGTAATTAGTGAACATTACCAAGATTTTAAATTGCAAATATAGTCTACTCTTATTTGTTATAACATATAATAATATAAAATGGAACGAAATACAGCATAAAAGGATCATATTTTCTTTGGAAGTTAATGTCTAATTATAAGAAAGGTGTGAACACATTTTGCATATAAAGAATTAAAATATTACACTAAAGCTAAATCTTTTGACCACCATACCCGGTCCTAACAACCCATCTTCTTCCTCTGAGGTAATAATTGATGTTAGTTTTCATGTGTTGAATTTTAAAAACAATATTCTTCATTCTTCTGTACTTCCTCTAATTTTTCTATATTAGTATATGTTACCTTTATAGAGTGCATGTGTTTATAAAGTCAGAAAATAATTTAAAAGAGAAGTGAAAAATAAAAAATTGTGAGGCAATGTTTCACACCCATTAGAGTGGAAAAATATTTTAAAATAATATAATAAGAGTGTGAGCTTGCAAGGGTATAAGAAAGGAGTACAGAATGTTAAGCCCTTCCCAGCAGGAGCAGCAGAAGTGTTAGCTGGCACTGTAACTTTAGAGAGTAATTTTTGATGCATATAATACATTTTTTTCACTCAGCAAGGACACTTTTTTGGTGGTGGGGGAGCACTGGGAATTGAACCCAGGGCCTTTGCACTGAGCTATATTTCCAGCATTTAAAAAGGCTTTTTAGCTTCCCAGGCTGGGCTCCAGCTTGCAATCCTCCTGTTTCAGCCTCCCAGGGGTCTGGGATTACAGGTTGTCACCACCACACCTAAGTATATGCCCTAAAGAAGCTGTCACTTATGCACACAGGGAAACAACGATGTTTCTTACAACACTGTGACAGTAAAACCTTGGAAACAAAGTAAATATTCATCAGTTGATCATAGTGCCAAGAACTTGAAAGCAGATGAACATTAAAACTACATTCTACAGAAAGTGAGTCCTTGTGGCCTGATCCTAACTGGATTTATTGCTTCCTAAACATAAATAAGTAAAATTTTTTTTTTATTTAAACAGGACAGAGAACCTCTTAACATAATATTGAAAATGTCCCATATATAATAAAAATTACAGTGCGACCTTGGTTCATGAACTTAATTCTTCCCATGACTCTGGTTGCAAACCAAATTGGATGAGAACCAAATCGAATTTACCCACAAGGCCAACATGGAGCTTAACCACTGAATTTGATTCGGTTCTTTTCCAATCAGTTTGCCATCAGAATCATAAAAAGGATTAAGGTCATGAACCGAGGCACCACTGTCTTTAGCACAGAAAACACCAGAAAAATTAAAACTACATACAAGGGGAAAGATAATCAACAGATACCCTCTCAAAGATAAACTCAATGTTGGAATTAGACCAAATCTTTGAAGCTGATTTATTTGTAATCTATTTTTATTAGTGCCTATTACTTTTAGAATGTACTGGGTTACAGTGTGATATTCTCATACATACGTATATTTTGATCATAACCATTCCCTACTACTCTTTCTGACACCTCCTCCCCCTCCCCTTATACCTTTCCTCTTGGCTAATAATAGCATCCCCTCTACTTACATGCTATCTTTTAAAGCTGCTTTAAAACTATCCTGCAAGAAGTAAGGGTGAATGTTCTGGAAATACGTGGAAAGTTTAAGCAAAGAAGTAGAGCTATTTTTGAAAAGAACCAGCGCCCCTAGATCCTACATATGAGTGAGATCACACAGTATTTCTCCATTGTATTTGACATGAAGTCTTCATCTGTGTTGTCACACACAATCAGATTTCATTCCTTTTTTATGGCTGAATAGTATTCCTTTGTGTGTATATACCACATTAGATTGACTCCATGTCTTGGATACTGTGAGTAGTGGAAATACATGTACTCTTTGACATACTGATTTATTTTCCGTTGGATAAGCCCAGTGTTGGGGCTTCTGGATCATACAGTAGTTCAATTTTTAATTTTTTAAGAACCTTTTTTTGTTTTCCATAATGACTATACCTGATTTGGTTATTACACAATGTATACACGTATTGAAATATCACACTGTTCTTTATAAATACGCACAACTATTATGCATCATTTAAAAACGAAAGAAGAAAGAACCAAATGGAAGTCTTATAACTATTTATAATAACAAAGATCTTAGTGAAGCTGCAGCTAGGTAAATAGAGAACACCCAATCTAAAAACAGGTGGAAAGGATTGTGGTAAAATTACTACTGAATCAGCATCAAAAAGCATAATATGTCATTAGAGTTTCTGAAGAAAAAGAAGAAATGTGCATGAACCTTACTTGAAATAGTGACTAATAACTTCCAAAATGTGGTAAATATACTACTTTATAGATATAATAACTTCAGCAAACCTCAAAAAGGTTAAACTCAAAGAAATCCACATGGCAAAAACGTCACAATCAGACTGCTGAAAACCAAAGACACACACACAAAAAAAAAAATCTATGAAATTTGGCCAGAGAAGAGCAGACATTACATGTAGAATGTAGAAAAAGGCTGGTCTGTATTTGCCATGGAATATCTCTAAAGAAGAAGTCAGCTCATCCAGGTAGAGAACCGACTGAAGGACCATAGATTTCTCACTGGAAACCACAAAGGCTGTGAGGCAACAAAACATTTTAAAAATGCTTAATGACCCAGAATTCTGCATCCAGTGAAAATATATTTTTGGAATAAAGATTTTAAGAGGACATTCTTGAGTAAAGGAAAGTTAAGGTAATTCATTGCCAGTGCACTTGCTCTAAAAGATGTGGTAAAGTAAATTCTCAAGTGGAAGAAAAGTGATAGTAGAGGGAAACTGGAAATTTGAGGTGGAAGGCAAACAGTGGAAATGCTGTGCTGGAAAATAGAATAGACTGCTTCTCCCCCTTGAAGTTTTTCAGAGGAGAGGGACAGCGGCTGGAGGTAAACACAGTAACACCGTCCCGCAGAGCTTTTACTACGTGGGTGGACTACTTACGACAATCACAGGTACAGAGGAGAGAAGAAGGGGCCTGTATGATAAAGTGAAGTGACAATGGTAACTCTGTGCAGACGATGAAAGTTAAGTACAGTCGATTCTTCTTATTTACAGCAGCTATGTTCTATAACATCTTTGTAAACACCGTATTAGCAAATGTTGAATCATTGCTCCCAGGAGAAACATAGGGTAAGGTTCCTGTGACCCTTTGGTCACAACATGTTTCTCAATTGACCAATACATGATGTTGTTTCATGTGTGTTTCTGTTTAAAGACACCTTATTTCACACACACGCGCACACACACACACACTCACTTGATTTTGTTGACATTGAATGGCCATGAGCACTTTAACTTTAACTTGTTCCTGAATCAGGTTTGTCTAATTACATTTTCTCTGTAATATATTCACAGCCTTTTTAGTGCTTAGCGATACTAGACAGCCCTTCAGGGTTATATTTGGGGGGCACTTGAAGCATCAAATTTATCCGAAATAGTACAAACCAGTAAGTCAGTTGCTTAACTACTTAACTACCTCCCTGTAAGAAGATGAACGTCTACATCGAACTTTTATAAGATCCAAGTATGCAGCATTATTTAAAAGAATAGGAGTGACTTAACTTTCACTTAAATTCAGATAAGTAAAAGTCAATTTATAGTTCTTTGGTATGATGAGTTACCTGCAAAACTGGATAAAGAGGTGGTAGAACTCGATAAAACTGAAAGATTAATGAACAAGGGGAAAGTAGGTCCGCCTATTGTCTTCTGCTCATGTCTTCCATTCCTCTTCATCCCCTTGTCAAGCAATTTTTCCTGTCTTAAGGACAGTACATTTTCTTCTCGTTTGAATGTAGAAAAGGGCTGGTCCGTATCTGCCATGGAATATCCCTGAAGAAGAAGTCAGCTCAGCCGGGTTCCCTTCTCTCTCTGGAGTGAGTACACGTTTCATTTGTCCTGGAGTACACACCGGTAAACCGTGGAAAACTGGGCCTGGGGCACTCTGGGCTTTAAGAAGAGATTCCTTGTAAATTAAGCCAACGCAGGCGTCATCACAACGCGAGGCCTTGCTGGTTGCTGTACTCACATCATCTGCTCCTTTTACAGCAAGGACCTCATTTTCTGCCCCCCCCCGCAGCTGCAGACTTCCAGCCCTACGGCTCCGGCTTGAGTCTGACCTCTGGCCGGAGGATGCGGGTGGCTCAGCATCGAGGCTGGTTCAGTTCTGCCTCTTTTCTGCTTTTGTTCTGTCACTGTATCTCCTTGGTCTCCAGCTGTAGCCTCATAATCTTCACTTATGAATGCCGGTCGCTACCACCTCACCACACGTTCTGTTTCTCAAAAAAACCCTCTCTGACCTCCCCTCTTCTACCACTATCTGCGTGTCCCTAGTCCTGGCCGAGAGGCTTGTCCCTATTAAGGGGAGCGATGCTGCCAGTTGCCCTTACAGGAAGGGTGGTGTGGAATATCGTACATGGCGAGGGCTCTAAAACCAAACAGATGTGGAGATTAAGAGTCTTAGCTCTGGCCGGGCCTTGTGCACACCTGTAATCCCTGCACTCTGGGAGGCTGAAGCAGGAGGATTGCAAGTTCCAGCCCAGCCCCCGCAACTTAGCAATTTACTGAGTCCCTGTCACAAAAAAAAAAAAAAAAAAAAAGCCAGGGGATGTAATAGTGGAAAGACCTGGGTTCAATCCGCAGTACCACCCAAAAAAGGAGTCGTAGCTGTGACCCTTACACACTGTCCTATTACCTAGCCTTTTTAGGTCTCTTTTCTCTCATTTGTAAAATGAAAGTAACAATGACTATCTTGTTTTTCAAAATGAATTTTATTGGTACATTTTTGACATACGTAATGACCACGTTAATCATAGGGAGTTTGTACTCGTACATAACATATCTTGATTCTTGTTTTCCCCATTCCCGCCCCCTTCCCTTCAATCCTTCTTCCCCTCCCCATTTACAAAACTCTGTTTCTATTGTTTTCCTTCCTTTCTTTTTTTTTTAATCCCTGTTCCCTTCCCCCTCCCCCCTGCCTTGCTCCTCTTCCATTTGAACATCTTCTCCCTACTCCCCAGTATCTGTCCTCCAGCGTGCTTCTTATTTACCCTTTGGATTTCTCACACAGAGAAACAATGTGATGTTAAACTTGTGTGTTCGAGTTATTTCGCTTGAGAGTATGGTCTCAAGGTGCATCCATTTACCTAGAAAAGTCTCAGTTTATCCTTCTTTATAGCAAAATAATTAAGACCCATACTGACTTCATCCATTCATCATCGATGGGCATTTGGGCTGTTTCCAGGATTTAGCTACTACAAACTGTGCTGCTATAAACATGGGTGCACATATATCACTGTGG
Source organism: Erethizon dorsatum (assembly GCA_028451465.1). NCBI lineage: Eukaryota > Metazoa > Chordata > Mammalia > Rodentia > Erethizontidae > Erethizon > Erethizon dorsatum. The sequence continues at coordinate 117,532,588 of CM051832.1, read as the reverse complement.
TACGATGCTTTTAATTCTTTTGGGAAGATACCAAGAAGGGGAATAGCTGGGTCAAATGGAACCTCTAGTTTTAGTTTTTTGAGGAATCTCCACACTGATTTCCACAGTGGTTGCACCAGTCTACACTCCCACCAACAGCGGATAAGGGCTCCTTTTTCCCCACAGTCCCTCCAGCATTTGTTATTGGTTGATTTCTTGATAATAGCCATTCTTTCTGGAGTGAGATGGAATCTCAGTGTTGTTTTAATCTGCATCTCTCAAATGACCAGTGACGTCAATTTTTTTTTAATATATATATACTTATTTGCCATTTGTACTACTTCTTCATCTGAGAGGTGTGTATTCATTTCAGATGCCCATTTTTAGATCTGGTCTTTAAATTTGGGGGGTCTGATTTTTTTGAGTTCTTTATGTATTCTAGATGCTAGTCCTTTGAGGAATAACTGGTAAAAATTTTTTTCCCACTCTGTGGGTTGTCTCTTTACATTGCTGGTGGTTTCCTTTTCTGTGCAAAAGCTTTCTAAAATGATGAGACCCCAGTTGTTGATTCTTTGTGACATTCCCTGTGCGATTGGGGTTTCGTTCATAAAGTCTTTGCCTATACCTATGACAATGACTACCTTATGAGTTTGTAGGAGAGTTAAATAGCATTAATAGTTATTGTAAAAGCATGCTTTCAGACCCATATCCCCCTCCTTCCTGAATCTCCATGAACAGATCTTCCTCTTCCTCAGGTCTGTGGCATCTTCTTGGGAATTTATGTTCCCTACAGTGGCTCAGTGTCTTCCATTTGATCATTTCCATTACCTTCCAAGAGCCTGTAATCATGGTTTCTCCACATCCTTGTCAACATCTGGTGGCCCAACCTGAGAAGTGAGAGCCGAGACACAGCCTGCAGCGCAATCCCTTTCCGTCACGGCATCTACTCTGTTCCCAGGCTCTCTGGGGTGAGCGATTCTCCTTTGACACCAACGCCCTGGAGTTAGTACTGCTCGCCTCCTGAAGACTGGGTTCACTTCAGACAGCAGCTGCACTTCTGAAGAACTGGCAGTAAGTCTGGGGGTTCCTGTCACCCTGGCAGTGTTGGTAATTCACTAGAATGACTCACAAAACTCAAGAAAACACTGTATCTATGGTCACAGTTTTATTATAAAGGACATACATAAGGCAAGATCAGGGAGGATCCTAAATGCATAGCTTCCATGGCCTCTGCTCATGAGGAAAGGCGTGCCACTTTCCTGGCACATCGATATGTTTGCCAAGCAAGATGCCGTGCGAGTTTTCATAGGAGATTCATTACATCGGCACACGTGATCGGACCACTGGCCACGTGATCAAGCTCAATTTCCAGCCCCCTTCTTCTCTCAGGAGGTCGTTCTGGTCGGAAGTCCCAGCCCTTTAGTCACTGGGTTGGTCTTTCTAGTGACCAGTCCCCAACCTGAGACACTGTAAGGGCCCAGCCTGAATCACCTTATTAACATAAAAAAGCACTCCTGTCACTCAAGAAATTCCAAGGATTTTACAACTTCCAGATGTGTGACACTGGACAAAGACCAGACAATTTTTTTCACCATACCACAGCATCTGGTGAGTGCTCTTTGAGTGGAATAAGAGATCCTTCCCTCTCTGGAAGATAAAAGACATCCACTAGAGCCAGAGGCGTGATGTATTAAAAGCTGGAAGGAAGACAGTTTTTGACACTTTTTTTTTCCCGCATGTAATTCAAAGTGAGGTGCATTTAGCTAAGCAATTCATGTAGTGCCTTTTTAAAATAAGAGTTTATCAAAGTAGAATTTTCTCCGACTTCTCAAGCATGAGTTTTATATTGTTAGTATCGTGTTTACTAGGAATTCTTTTCTACTAACCAAAGATAACACTTTGCTGATTTTTCCTTTGCAATTGTGCTCTACCAAACAGATTCCTAGTTTCAGTCCTCGTTTTGGATACTTTTCAATGTTACCAATTATTTTTCTAAAAGGAAGTGCTAAGAATAAAAGAAGAGAGAATGAGGGCATGGAATCCTAGGGTTATTCAAGTCCTCCAAGGTCTTCTAGTTCAGTTCCTGGATGCGATACTTGGATCGTTTCACAATATTTCCAACAAATGTTCATTCAGCTTTTACCTGGGTAGATAATAGCTAACATTCACTCTCTCCACAGCCAGCCAGCCTCCTATTTAGACAATCCTGTCGGTGAGAAATTTCTGCTACACTGAGCTGAAACCTGCCCACCATATTTTGCAGCTAGTGTTTCTAGTCCTTTTCCTTGGACGCTGTGAAAGAAAGATGAGAAACAACCTCCCAAAGATATGTAAGAACAGATATTCCTGCAGGCAGGAGAAGATCCTATGGGAGTTTCAGCTCCAGCAATGTGATGGTCAAGAGTCTGTCCTATGGCTCCTTTTCCCGTTAATCTGGGGATTTTGTCACCCAAAACTTTGTTAATAACAAGGACATAGTTGATAAAATAACAGCTAACTTTTTAGTCCTGTTAGGTGCTGAGTACAATCCTAGGTGCTTTCTTTACATTGTCTTACTTCATTTTTCAAGGCAATCCTATGTGATAGACATTACTGCTTCCGTTGCTTCACAAGTAAGTTCATTGAAGCACAGAGAGGCCAGACAACTGTTCAGAATTCCTTGACTAACAAGGCCAGTTTCAAACCTTGTATCTTAGCACTAGGACCCATATTCTTTTTTTTTTTTTTTTTTTTGTGGGTACCGGGGGGTCGACCTCAGGATCTCGCACGCCAACAGGCACCTGTGCCACTGAGCGATATCACCGGCCCCTTTTTTTTTGTATGTGGGATCCGGGAGATGAACTCGGGCCCTCGCGCTTGCAAGGCAGGCCGCTTACGCCGCTGAGCCATCTCACCGGCCCAGGACCCATATTCTTGACAACTACCTCTAGTCTGCGTCCCACTCTGCTCGTAACGATGTGTGGGGCTGCTGGCGAGCCTTGCGGGACAGTCTTGTCTGCAGACCTCCCTGCGTGTCACCGACTCCTGGAGGAGGCATCATTACCTGCACAGACAGACAGTGTTAGAGTGCGGAGACGAGAAGGTAGCAGCCTCACAGGGGAAAGAAACAAAATAAACACAACAGTGCTCCTTGGTACCAGAATCTAATTCAGTGACTGGTTGCCTCGGAGTCTGTTTTTCTAATCCAGATAACTTTTCTGAGAACGTCTCTCTGCAGGGCATGTTACTAGCTAGAGGTCACTTTGCAAATGCTTTTGCAGATGATTAGTGCCACAAAGAATGTTAGCCTAAAATTGTCTCTCAGATTAGTAACTGCCCAGGGTCACCGTGATTCAATCAAGGAAGCTTCCTCTGGGCAGAGGATGGCAAATAACTTCGATGGTGAAGGACTCAGGGCTGGTGCAACAAAAGGAAGTTTTGAGGGCGTCTTGTTGGAGAATGGAGAATGAATGCAAGGTCACACCCACTTTCCTACCTTCAAAGCCTTCATAAGATATCTAACTGCACTTGCTTATGCACTTTCTAGTTAGAAAATAGACGCAGTTCTTGCCCTATGAATTTTCTTCAACAAATCAATCTAGGCCAGGCATCATGAGGTTTCAGACATAAATCACCTGTGATTTCTACCTTGCAAATCTGGAGATTTATGTGAAGGCGATGAATGCACAAACCACATAATACAAGGCAAGATGTGCAATGAGTCATCTGAGAGAGAGAAGCGAAGTGACACAGACACGGAAGGAGAGAGCAGGCGTTTCCTCTCCCTGGGAATCAGAGAAGGCTTCATGGAGAAGGCTTCACGCTGATCTCGAAGTCACAAACCGAAGCCCACCATCAGGAGCTGGCCCCTAGCTGTGCGGGAAGGCAGAGGTCATAGTCTTGACGCAACACATCAGGCAAGAGTGGAAATGGTGTGGAAAACCTCCTTGCTCTAGGTTTTTGTAATAGACATTGACCAGGAAAAGCAAGAGGCTGAATTTATAATATAGGCCAGGGGCAGATTATGGTGCACCTTGCTGGTCTGGGTGTCCCCCCAGAGCAGTCACAGGTGGGCTTTTCAGAGGTGGCTGGATCTAGAGTGTGTGATGCTGGGATTGATTCATGGTGCAATGCTAGAGTCAAGGGCACTAGGATTAAGGGTGTGAGAGCTGCCCACTCTAAGTGGCGTGGGTAAGATATACGGGAGAAAGAGCCGTGGTTGGCCGTTGTTGCTTTGCTACTTTTTGCCTGCCATGAACTGGTTCTCCTCTGCGATGCCCCTCTGCCGTGTGCCACCTTGCCTTGGAGCCAGCCGATTATGGACCGAAACCTCTACAAACTGTGAGCTAAATAAATCTTTTCCCCTTTAACTTTGGGTGTCAATATTTTGTCTCAGCAACGAGAAAAATAACTAAGACACTTGCCAAGGAATTTGAGTTTTGTTTCTTTTAAGAACGTGCCATACAATGATCCTCACAAGCTAGCATGGTCCTGTAGCTCTCTACACCTTTGCTCTAGGAGAACATTTTAAAAGGATAGAGGTGAAACTGTCAAAATACTCATGAGTCATTCCTGCTTATTTGGTGACAGTATTACGTGCTGAGGGGGGTTATTATTATAAGACTGGGAAAAAGTCATGGTTAGCAGATGAAAATTCTTTGTGTGGCTAAACAAAGAAATAAGAACATCTCAAAGGGTATGTTACTGGGAATAGAGTGTATTCTGGGTGAGCTTCATGTTTAATATAATACACAGATAAGATCCCCACAGAAGCCAGCTCTGGACCGTGGCTCCACGAGAGCCATCTTTCTTCCCGACCTGCTCCGGCCAGCCGGTCTCTCCTCTATGCTGCTCTGGATACTGCAGGTTGGAATAAGTCAACATTTCTTTAATGTTCCACTTATGGGTCTTACTAACATGTTCAGGGGCAGTTTTCCAGAAGTCCTGTCTCGTTGTGTAGATTAAATCAGTTATGTTGATTCTGTTCCATGGCAGCACACGTGGGACAATTGCTATGCAGAGTCACTGCTTCTCATTCCCGCTCTGTATCCACAGCTCGTCGTCGTAATCAGCTCTCTTCTCCTTGCACTCGTCTCTGACTGGACACAGAGCCTAGAGTTTTTCCGCTCTTCTTGCCTGAGCAGTGGTAAATGTAGCCTTGCCACTCCACAATTGTGACAGAATTATTTGAACGCAAAACTATACGGACTCCATCTTGGTGGCACAGAACCTTAGACGGCTTTTTTGGATGTGATGAAATCACTGTACCAGAGCCACAGACCTGGATTCTTGCCCATCCATGAGGTTTTGACAAACTGATCGTAGCTGCAGCTTTAGTGTAAGGCCTCGTTTGGCTCAAGCCAGCCTGCATATCCCGTCCTAATGGCCAGCGTGATGGGTTTAGAGGTGGACCATGTACCAAATCAGGTGAATGAGGGCCAACAAGGCTAACTTTTGTAGCTTTGGTTGAATTATTGAGGGAGATGGTGTCAGAGATGAAGCATGGAGTTCTGGAATGACTTAGGCCCCATTTTGGTTCCACGATGGGTAAGGGTGTGCTATATGGCTTCAAATCAAGTCAGTGAAAGCTAGATGTACCTCTAAACTGTTCAGTTCCATGAACAAATACAAGTATTTTCCGTGTAAGCCTGTTTGAATCAAGATTTTAAATTCATTGCAACCCAAAGCATCCAAGTGTGCGGTGTGTGGTGGGTCAGCTCTGTCTGAGTGTCACATGAGGGGCTCAGTTGGCCAAGGGCCATTCACATTCAGAGATTCCGAGAGCTGGACTTTTGCCTCCCCTCCTTCATAGCACCTGGCTCTTTTCCCTGATGTGAGATGGGAGGTGTGAGCGCAGAGCTTCTCAATTTGTGGTAGATGGCAGGAGCGGGTCAACAAAGGCTACTCTGAGGGAAACACTATTTTAAATTGAAACCCAAAGAATGAAAGACAATGAAGATGCAAAACATGGTGTGTACTTTCCAGACAGCGGGAATAGCAGGTTGTAAATGGAAGATTTGGGCATGGGGTGGGTTGACGTCTGCAAGTCACAAGCATAAAAGCAAGCACTGTCCAGTCTTGGGGTGCACATCCCCCCTCCTCTCCCACATTCCCCGCCATAAAGCAGACCCTCCTGCATATGGGCGCCTCCGTTTCTATTGTGATTTCAAATCCCTTGAGCGTACAGGTTGCATCCTAATCAACGCACTGCCTCCATGGTACTGAGCGCAGTGCTCTCTCCACACACCGTGAGCTGAATTCCAAGGGGAAGAACAAGATGAGTGAAGTTTTAGAGGCAGGAAAGAGCATAGCAAGATCTGACAATAGGGAGCCGGTGAGATGGCTCAGCGGCATATGCGCCTGTCTGGCAAGCGCAAGGGCCCGAGTTCAACTCCCGGAACCCACATACGAAAAAAGGGCCGGTGATATCGCTCAGCGGCACGGGCGCCTGTTGGCGGGCGAGATCCTGAGGTCAACCCCCGGTACCCACCAAAAAAAAAAAGATCTGACAATAAAAAGGAGTCAGCGCTGGCTGGCATGAGGACTTAGGAGGATGATGAGGAGAAAGAGGGCTCCGAAATTATACTCAGAGAGAGCCTTGAATGCCAAGGGAAGGTATGAGGCCATTTAATACCTTTAGAGAGGAGATTAAATGATAAGGTAATCAGAGGACGCATCTGTGCAACCAAAACGCACTCAGTCTTTTTAATGGTCCCGGCTGCTGACAGACCATTTGGCAACGGGGACTTTGTGTGAGCTGAAAATACATTATCCTCTAGAGACAGCTAAGAAATTTCAGGCTTTCGCTTTTGCTTTTGGTAACCTTCCAAGAATAATCAATTATATATTTAGGCCATCCCATACAGGTGTGCACAATCAGGGTTTTGGTAAAAAAAGGTAACTGATGATAGAAACACGGCGTGTTCAGATAGCTTTTCCGTGCACCCAGACAAACAAAGTACTGCTGGGCTCCCCTCACCACACACACACACACACACACACACACACACACACACACACACATGCACATGCACACGCATGTACATATACAAACACATCTACGCACCGACACATACTGTGTTTAGCATCTTCTTATCCAAATCCTCACACACACCTGGAGTCTGAATCAGCTGTGAACTCAACACATTCAGCGCCTCTGAAATAAAACTCATTTTCATTGTCTCGCAGCTCTAATCTGCTTGCGGACTGTTTCTATTTCCCTTCTTTTTCTAATAAGGCACCAATATCTTCTCAATTTTTGGGTCTGAGAATTGACTATCCTATTATCCTATTATGACCTGCTGTCATTGCCCCGTCCAGCCTCTGAGTCTTGCCCATCTCATCCTTATCCTCTGCCTGTGATAAGGGCTCTGATAACTCTACGTCCATATTTCCGAGATTCGTCTGAACAATAGCTACAATCACTAGTAGCCTTTATTTTGAAAAAAAAAAAAAAAAAACTTTAAATTTACAGAAAGTCATAAAAACAATGCAAAACCCCTTTTACCGTGACCAATTTGAGAATACGCTGCCAATATGATGTTAACTTTGATTAACCGAATTACCACAATAACCGTAACACAGCCCCCAGATTGAGGAAATTAAAATTGACGCATGACTACAATGGAAGTCAGACTCCACGCAAGTTTTCCCAGTTGTTCCAAATTCCCTTTTAGTTGAAAGACACAGTTCCAAGCACACGCTGTAGGTAGGTGCCATGTCTATTTAATCTTCCTTGGTTTGTAACAGTGCTTGTCTTTTTTTGACCTTTACGACCTTGATAGTTTTGAACACCATGGGCCACTTATGTTGTAAAATACCCTCAGTCTGGGTTTGCTTGTTGTTTCCCCAGTTCCATATCTCTGGTGGGAATAGCACAGAAATGGTACAACATGCTTCTTGTTGATTGTGACTTGTCCCCTTACCAGTGATGTTAACTTCAATCATTTAATAAGGTGGTGTCGACCTTGCTTCATTACAGAATTTCTTCTTTCCTTTGTAGTCTACAAGTTTTCTTTTGGGTGGGGTGATATTTTGAGACTCTGTGAATAATCTATTTCTCCTCGAGTTTCAAGTTATTATTTATATCAGTGCAGAATTATGGGTTTGTATTTTAGTCGATGATTATAATGTCACTGTATTTTGATGTTCAGTGTATCCTATATTTGATCTGGATTCCATACCTTTGACATGACCCCAACAACTTCTGAGCATGTTTTTACATCTGGCACAAAACCTGGGGTTATCTTTTACTTGCCCTGTGCCAGGACTGAAAGAAATAATTTCTGTAAGGTGCCCTGATACCTCTCATTGAAGAATGGCATTTAGAGACCAAGGTCTGGATTCTGGGTGTACTTAAAAATAGTTATTGTCACTGTTCCCAGGCATTTGCAGTGGACAAGCTAGGGAATATATATTTACACGTTTACATCTATCTTTATTTCCGTATTGATGCATATTAAAAACCCTAAGTTCGTGTCAGTGTCACAATTCATTACAATTTTGTCCCTTTCCATTTGTAACTCCTTTTTCTGACAATAAGAAACTTGTCTCCCACTCTCCTTATCATACTTATATATTGAGCAAATCTCCTACATGTAAACCCACCTCTGACCACCGTAGCCCTCACCTCCTACGTGGATACCCCATCCATGATCCCTGACGCCCCACACCAGGCTGCTGCCCTGCTGGGCTGTGTGTGACACCATCCTCACTCCCATGAATCAGACTCTCTATCTGCTACCCCACGTGGCTAGGCCTTACCTTGCTTAACTCTTTGTCACCTCTGGTTAAGCGGCCCTTCCCTAGCCCACAGAGGAGATGTCCTCATTCCTCCTGGGCTCCGATATAGTGTGTTGAGATGTCTCCAGTGTGGCTTCCCTTTTCACTCCAAGCGGGCTCTGATACTGTGCTGGACTGCCGGCCCTAGCCCCCCATCACCCCCTCAGGCCATTAAACCTATCTTCCACAGCTCATTCCCCCGTGGGAGTGTCCTCAAGTGGTCTTCCTCTGCCTCTTCACATGTCTAAAACAAAACTCTATACACATCCTTCCACGGATCAAAAACTCCCGGAAGAAAGGGATATTTGGAAACCTCGAAGAGAGTCCTAATGTTCAACTCAACAGTCAAGCCTTCCTTAACATGAGCCAAACCTGCAGTGTCTGCCACTGTTCACTGTCATTCAGGCCGTGGTGCTCCTGTATCCTACCACACGGTGGCCCACAGGTGTGTCTCAGTACTTCTCAAACGTGCTTCTTACTGTTCGCATTGTGGATCTGGGGTCCCACAGCCTGTCACTCTAATGACACCATCCCAATTTCTTGCACATCCAACATCTGCCTTCCTTATAGGCTCAGCTCAAAAGCTGCCTTGTCTATGAAGAAATTCTTGACTGCTACGCACTCTGAATTCAGATACATTTTTTTGAAACAATGCTTAGTTCATTTAATGATTATGTTCTTATAAATGAAATTAAATTGCTCTCAAAATAAATCCTCTGAGATTCAGTGCATCCTCTGCAAGTAAGCGACCTCATTCTCAAAGCCAGGACTTTGTGATGCTTCAATTTCATTCCATATTGCAGCTTCAGAGCGTCATATCCCGCGACATATCAGACTCGAGCCATGGCCAGCTCCACTTCTGAGCTTCTTGTATTTGTTCTTCAGTTACATAAAGATCAAATTTGATTCCTTTAAAATTAAAATTTGGACATTCTCAGCATTTGGACCAGGGCGTAGGCTTCATTTTTACATTCTGCTTATTAACAGGAAGCTTTTGGTGAGTCTCTCGTTCTACCAACTTCACCTTCAAACCAGAAGTGCTGTGTTCAAGCAGGGCATCTCATAATACAGTAGGCCATTGTTCGATTATCTCTCTGATTTGACCGCTTGAATCTCAAGGGTGTGAGGATCATAAAGTTCGAAGTAAACCTCAACACCTTGTCTTTTGATAGTGTTCCCAACAATGCAAGTAGCTCCAAGTCATCTTCCTGATCTTGGATGCAAATCCCCGGAAACAGACTGGCTTTCCCACTGATGTTTGGTCAGCCCCACTATCACACAGTCTGCTCCTGGCATAGAACATGGAATGTGGTTTCGATCTCACATATCCCCTCAGAATCCGATGTGCTCGGTGCTGGGACTTTCTGAAAGTTATTGATGGACAAGGGGACCCATTCATGAGCCATCGCTGAATGGGCTATTAGGAGGGAGGGCCCAGTTGAAAGAAGTGAATCACGGAAACATGAAGTTGGGGACAATATCTTGTCCCCACCCTCTTCCTCTCTGGCTCTCTCTGCTTCCTTGTTGCCATGAGGTAAGCAGCTTTGCTACTCCACGCCCTTCTGCCAGGATGTTTCTACCTTGGAGCAGCCAACCATGGAATTAAGCTCCTGTGACCTTGAACCAAAATAAACCTTTCCTCCTTCAAGCTGTTTTTCTCAGGTATCTTGTCACAATGATGAGACATTGACTAATGCAGTGAAGTATTTTTCTCCTTCTAACATCCCTTTTCTTTCTGTTTTACATTTCAGAGGATCTGTTCTTTCCTTTGGAGGAATGAAGTCGGGATTTATAAAGAGCAGGCAACCAAAGGTGATGCAGAGAGTGGTGCCCCGAAGGCTTCAAGCTCAGGTCAGGCCCTGTGTGGCTCTGCAGCCCACCGCGATGCAGGCAGCCATGGCGGCCACCAGGCTGAGACTTCAGTGCAAGCTACCAAGTGTCACTGCACTCAGCACTGCTCAAGTAATTCTATGGAGGACATAAACACACAGCAGATGTCCCTGGCTCACAATGGTTCAACTTATGATTTTTCAACTTTCTGATGCTGCGAAAGTGATACGCATTTAGTGGAAACCATACCTTGAATTTTGATTTATTTTTCAGACTAGCAACGTGCAGTACAATACTCTGCTATGATGTTGGGCAGTAGCATGAGCTGCAGCTCGCAGTCGGCCCCAGTCACGAAGGCCAACAACCGACACTCCGGAGCACTGTTACCAAGCTGGAACCTGCAGGGGTTCAGGCGTAGCGAAAGTACCTTTGACTTAGTATACTTTCAACTAATGATGGGTTTATTGGGACATAAAAAGATAACCAATATCACTTAAATAAAGTGCTTAGGAAAAGGCAAATTGAAGCCACAATGAAATATCACTACACACCAGTAGAATGGCTAGAATTTTCAAAACGATGGTAATAGCAAGGATGTGAAATGAGTTTACAAGTTTATAATGGTCACCACGGTGAGATTCCAATACAAGCTATTGAGTGATATTAAATGTATCTGTGTGTGTGTGTGTGAGAGAGAGAGAGAGAGACAGACAGACAGACAGACAGACAGACAGAGGGAGTTAACTAATGTATACTTTATATGTAGTAAAATTCACACCTTTTAGGGACAACAGTGGTATAGCTTAGATACCAAGTTGGAGGTCATACTGAAAATAGAGGCAAGAATTATATGTTAATAGCAAGGAACCTGAAATTCCAGACAGTCATAAGAGAAGCAAGAGATTATGGGCAAAAGATATGCGAGCACTCTGGGAGGCTGAGGCGGAAGGATCTCAAGTTTCAGCCCAGCCTTGACAATTTAGTAAGACTCTGTCTCAAAATAAGAAGTAGAAAAAGAGGAAACACGTAGCACAGTGTGACGCCCCTGGATTCGATCCCCATTACCATAGGAAGAAAGAAAGAAAAAGAAATTTCCGAAGGTAATTGATATATAAGAAAGAGAGGAAGAAATAGAAAGAAAGAAAGAAAGAAAGAAAGAAAGAAAGAAAGAAAGAAAGAAAGAAAGAAAGGAAGGAAGGAAGGAAGGAAGAAAGAAAGAAAGAAAAAAAACAAAGAAACAAAGAAAGGAAATAGAAATGGAACCTGAAACCTTTCAAGAAGCTGGGATAACCCTTTTAGAAAAATTATGACAGTTAAAAGCAACCATATATATTGGAATAGTAAGCATACAAACCCAGAGAAGACACACACCCAGGGAATGTTTGAGGCCCCAGAACCATTTGGATTGGTAAAGAACACACATGAAGTTAGTCCATGGAGTCTGGAAAGCTAGCTGTTTATTCAAATGGCCAACTCACAACACACATTACAAGGCATTTAAAGAAACAGAGAAACCTGGGTCACTCAAAGAAATAAAAAGTCTCCAGAAACTGACTCTAAAGACACACACATATCCAGATTATCTGACAAAGACTTTAAGACAATTGTTGCTTTAAATATGGTCAGCCATACCGTCAAGAAATCAACCAATAACAAATGCTGGAGGGGCTGTGGGAAGAAAGGAACCCTTCTCCACTGTTGGTGGGAGTGTAGACTGGTGCAGCCACTGTGGAAGTCAGATGGAGATTCCTCAAAAAACTAGGATTAGAGGTCCCATTCCACCCAGCTATTCTCCTTCTGGGTATCTTCCCAGAAGAATTAAAAATGTCATACCACAGTGATATATGGGCTCCCATGTTTATAGCAGCACAATTTATAATAGCTAAATCTTATAAACAACCCAAATGCCCATCAACTGAAGAATGGCTTAAAAAAATGTGTTTAAAAAAATATATATATAATGGAGTACTCAGCCATAAAGAAGGATAAACTTGAGACTTTTATAGGTAAATGGATACAATCTGAGACCATACTCATAAGTGAAATAAATCAGACCCATATGTGTAAACATCACATTGTCTCTCTAGTGTGAGAAGCTGAATAAGTAAATAAGATCCAAAAGGTATAATAGATATTGTAAATTGGGAAGAAACTGTTCAAAAGAAAAGAGAAACTGATGGGGGAAAGGGGAAAGAAAGAAGAGAAAAGGGAAGAAAAAATATATATATACAAACAAGATAGCTAAGATAGTTATACAGCTATTTTCTCCTGGTTCTTTGAAAAGAGAGATTTGTGCTAATATTGCCTGGACATTGTTCCACACCTATATCTTGTTCTCTGAGTAACTACTTTGAAGATAACAATGCGCAATGTATTAATTATTGTTACTCTCTTTTTAGCGTAATTTGAAACTCTGTTTTATTTTATTTCTATTTTTCTCCTTCTTCTCTTTAAAATAAAATTTAAAAAATATAGTCAGCCATATAAAAGAACATACCTTAAATTAGAAAAACGATGAGAACAATAAAAAAGATCTGATGAGAAATTTTGGAACTAGAAAATGTAATAGCTGAATGTAAACATTCACTAGAGGGGTTCAATATTGGACTTGATCAGGCAGAACGAGGGACCAGGAACTCAAGGATAAGTCATTTGAAGTTATCAAGTCCGAAGACCGAAAGAAAGAATGAAGAAAAGTGAGGAGAGCCATGAAGAGGTTCATGGGACACTGTCCAGCACACCAATTTAAGTATTACAGGAATTCTAGAAAGAGAAGAGAAAGAGAAGGGGAGAAATTAATTTGAAAAAATAGTTTGCTGGAAATCCCCCAAATTTGAGGAAATAAATTGTTCAAAAGTCTCAAAGAACTCCAACTATGATAACCTAAAGAAAGCATACAGAGCTACGTTATAATCAAATTGTCAAAATTGAAAGACAAAGAATATTGTAATATTATTGGCAGAAACTACAGGCCAGATGGTAGTGAGATGATATATTCAAACTGCTGAAAGGAAAAAAATAAACTATTAAGAATAATTCATACGGCAAAACTGTCTTTTAAAAATGCAGGAGACATTAAGACTTTCCGTGATAAACAAAAGCTGAGGTAGTTCACTGCTTCTAGACCTTCCCTAAAAGAAATACTAGTGGGGTTCTCCAAGTAGAAACCCAAGGTGATAGACAGCAATGTACCATCATATGAAAATGTAAAGTTCTCTGACAAAGGTAAGTATATAGACAAATACAGAAATATGTATCATTGTAATTTTGGTGCTTCTATCTTTTCCTAAACCTTGTCTGGAATTTAAAGACAAAGCATAAAATAACTATAAATCACACTCAAGAAACTAGGAGTAAATGCAAATATCTCAATGTAATAATGCCATATATGAAAAATCCACGTGGTAAAAGACTGAAGGCTTTTTCTGTGAAATCAGGAACAAGGCAACATAGTACCAGAAGTTCTAACCAGACCAAAAGGCATGAAAAGAAAGAAGAGAGAGAGAGAGAGAAATTAAACTTGGAAAGGAATAAGAAAAAGTATCTCTGATGAGATATTATTATTATATTGATATAATATAATCATTATAATACAATATTAAATATATTATACTAATATTTATATTAATAATTGTATTATAACATATTAATAATTGTATTATAATTATAATATATTAATAATTATATTAATGATGATATTAATAATATTATAATACAATTATTAATATAATAATATAATAATTGTTATATTATATTATATTGAAGATGATATAATCTTACATAGAGAAAACCCCAAAGATTCCATATAACCATGTTAAACTAATAAATGAATTCAGCAAAGTAGCAGGATAACAAAGTCAATACACACAGTCAATTGTATTTTTATCTACTAACAGTGAACAATATGAAAAGGAAATTACAAGAATAATTCTGTTTATAATAGTGTAAAAAGAATACAATAAATAAGGTGAAAGATGTGCATAATAAAAATTACAAAACATTGCAGAAGGTCATTAAAGAAGTCCTAAATAAATGGAATACTCCCCATGTTCATGGATTGGAAGCTTTAATATGGTTAATACTAGCCAAAAGAATCTGTAGATTTAATGCAGTCTATCAAAATCTCATAACCCTTTTTATTTTTCAGAAATAGAAAAACCCATCCAAAAATTCACATGGAATATCAAGGGATCCTGAGTAGCCACAATAATTTTGCAAAAAAAAAAAGCACATAGCTGGAGAACTTACGCTTCCTGGTTTCAAACTTTACTATAAAGCCACAGTAATCAAAACAGTATAGCACTAGTTTAAGGACAGATATATGCACCAATGAATCTGATGTTCCCATGAAAAGAGTGAAATTGACTCCTTACCTAGCACCATATACAAAAATTGACTCAAAATGAATGAGAGACCTAAATGTAAGACCTAAAACTATACACTCTTAGAAGAAAACGTGGGGCCAAAACTTCATGACATTGGATTTACCAATGACTTCTTGGATACGATACTAAAGCACAGACAACAACAACAACAACAACAAAATAAACAAAATTCATGAAAATTGCAAAAATACATCCACCAAAGATCATATAAACAGTAAACAATAGAATAAGCAAAGGAAAAGATGCTGAGTATAATTAGTCATTAAGGAAATGTAAATAAAAACTACTGTGAGGTACTTACTACTTCATATTTGTTAAGTTGTCTACTTAAAAAAAAAAACCCAGAAAATTGCAAATATTGGTGAGAATATGGGGAAGTAAGAACCCTACGCACTGTTGGTGGAATTATAAAATGGTGTAGATGCTATGGAAACCAGTAGGGAGTTTCCTTAAAGCAATTAAAAATAGAATTTACATGCGACCCAGTAACATAGCCATTTCTGGATATATATGCAAAACAATTGACAGCGGAGTTTTGAAAAGGTTTTTGTGCTTCCGTGGAAATAGTGATGTTACTCAAGTAGCCAAGAGGTGAATGTGACCTGAAAGCTCGCTGACAAATGGATAAACGTTGCACGGACAGACTTTCCGAAGAAGTACGTCACACACGCGTTTATCAACTTCTCTGGGTCGCTACAGCAAATACCTAAATTGGGTGCTGAAGCGACAGGAATTTATCTTCTCACAGCTCTGGGGGTAGGAAATTCGCGATCGAGGTCCTGGCATGATTTGTCTCACCCATGGCCTCTCTCTGGCTTGCAAAACCTGGCTTCTCGTGTGTCCTCACAATGTCCTTCCTCTGGCTCTGACTCCCTGAGGTCACTTCCTTTTCTCATCATGGATCAGGGACCCCGACTGGTCTCCTCCTGGATTGGGGCCACCTCTTTGATCTCATTTAACCTTAAATGTGTCTTGAAGCCCAACACAGTCACATTAGGAGTTAAGGCTTGTAGATATGAATTTTTCTTTTGGTGGGGGAAAGAAATGATTCAATCTGTAACAACAGATAGCTGTAAAAGGAAAGAAATTCTGTTAACGTACCACAGTGTAGCATCTCCTGCCTCCCAAAGTGTACGTTCCTTCCGACCACGAGCTTCTCGTCGCGCGTCTCTGAGCCTTTGCATGTGGCTGGTCACTCCCTTGAAGTACCTGCTGTTCTTCACTCTATCAGAGCAACCTCATCCATCTTTCTAAATCCAGCCAAAGTGCTGTATTTGGGGCTCTTTGTGAGGGAGTTCATCTCTCCTCCGCTGTGCTTCTCCAGTTATTTGAATGAAACACTATACATACTGCCGCTAGCGCCTTTGCTACAACCTGTGATAGTGACCTGATCGTGTCAACTTGAGTGAGAAACAGCTAACTAAATTGGGTCAGCATGCTTTTGGGTGTGGCTGAGGGGATTTACTGAAGACAGAAGACCTGCCCTGGGCAGGCTCCTGGCCCGAGCAGTATAAAATGGAAATGAAGATGGAGGGCTCACTTCTGTTTCCTCAGAAGAGCTCGTCTTGACTCTCACCTTGGATGTCATCTCCTGGATTCCAGCACTGACCCTTCAGCCTTGCATCGCACACCCTGCCGCCTCTGGATAAAGGCTCTCACGGGACACTGCAGTGAGCTCCAGGCCTGCGACTAGATCCTTAAGAGCTCTAGCACACAGACGGACCTTGTGCACTCTTCCTCACCTGACTCTGTGGGCGGCCATTGTAAGCCGATCTTGTCAATTCTTATCTATTTGTATGTCTTGCACTAAATCTGTTTCTCTCATAAGCACTGGCTAATACACTGCCTTTTCCATAAACTGAGATCCCGAAGGCACACGGGATCTTCTCTCCCCTCACTCATACGTGGCACGGTGTCCACGCATGGTGGATGCCAATGCTACGGGATGGATGGAGGTACAGCTGTGCAAACAATGGGAACTGGGACTGTCATGGCCCATGCAGATTTGGTGAGGTCGCTGTGTCTCGTCTTGGCAAAGTGTGGTGTATTTATCAATAGTGGCTCACAAGATGATTTTGGTAATACTGGGGTGAATGTGTTTTAAAAAACAACTGCACCTCAAACCTGTGATGTCGAGGGTCTCATTACTTTTCATGAGGCTAAGTAAAAATCAGGGAATCAACTTAACTAAAATGGAGTAAATAATACTATAGATGATAAATGGGCATGGCAAAAATCCAGAATGATTGACCGGGGGAAACACTGGGCTGGTCTTTGGCCTCATCCTCAAGGAAAAGTGTCGACTAATGTTCCCATTGATGTTACGAAGATGATATTTTCCTTAATTCCTTCTACTTTGCAGTCTTCACTGGCAGGAAAGGAGGGTGACCCGTGGAGAGGAAATAAAAGCATCCTTAACCATGTCTCCACCTGTCTTCCAAGATGCTGTCTTTGGTCTGTTTTGAGTGAGGGATGATGAGCTCTTCCCGCGGAGCGCACCAGCTCGCTCCTTTCAGAGCCAAGTTCATCAGCATTTCTGGTGATTGTGCATTGTGCTAACTGCAAACAAGTGATGTGTACTCTATAGGCCTCTCTATCAGGGTGTTTGTAAGATGAATGTTTAAAAGATGGATCTTTGGTTGGCTTCCAAGCCACAAAATCTGAGGCCTCTTAAAAATGTTGATGCTGGGCCGGTGAGATGGCTCAGCGGCTTAAGCGCCTGCCCGGCAAGCGCAACGGCCCGAGTTCGACTCCCGGATCCCACATACGAAAAAGGGGCCGGTGATATCGCTCAGAGGCACGGGCGCCTGCTGGTGCACGAGGTCCTGAGGTCGACCCCCCGGTACCCACAAAAAAAAAAAAAAAAAAAAAAAATGTTGATGCCTAAAGCTGACCTTGACAGGATTGAGTGGGTGGGGGCAGGTGACAACCAGGAGGTGGCAGAGGAGGAAAATTGAGATGGGGACAGGTGGTAGTCGCATTTTTTATATTACAGAAAGACTCTTTGCCTTCCAAAAGGAATAATCACAGCATTCTTTTTAAAAAGAAAGTGTCATGCATTTTAAAAGAGGATTCGATTTATAAAAATCTTCAGGAACACAGCTGCCAGGCAAAGCAGTCTATTTACAGTGACCTGAAATCCATTTTATGAGCCAGGAGTCTGGGATGTGAGGGGTGTGATAAAACTCCCGTAGTTTTTAATTGACGAGTGATATTAACCAGCACTGTTAGAAGCCCAGCTATAGGGCCTGGGCCAGTGTGTTTCTGTAGTAAATACGTGTGAATTGCTGAGTGCCTGAGTATCGATCCATTTATGTACCTGTTTGGCAGTTGCTAGAAAGGGCTTTGTATTTTGCAGCTTGAGAGCCAAGCCGCCTTTCAGAGAAGGCTGTGTCAGAAAGTAGTAGGTTGTACAGCATGAATCATCTGGCCTTTGGGGAGGAGGCTGGGCCTCAGACATCACTCTGCAGATCAACTCAAAGACGTCCACTGTGGGGAAGAGAGGGGGTGAGGGCTGCACCAGTGAGGAGATGAGCTCTGCACTTTGAAAACAATCCGTAGGGCTTCTCTCCAGCCTCTTCTCCCTCCTGTTCAGGCTGTTAATTGTTCGCTCCCTCCCAGGGGTCTACTCCACTGGTTTTTATTGTCATCTGGTCCTGCAGAAAGTCCCCAGGGGCCCCAGGTCCTTAAATGATTCTCTCTTTCCCTGTGTCCTGCTGCAGTGGCACAACAGCAAAATGTCAGGCTGAAGCTTCTAGAAAGACAGGCTGTCACACCGCTGAGCCTCCGGTCTCCACCGGGCAAAGAAAACAAAAGGGATTCGTCCCACGGGTTCAAAGACCCACCTTGAACACGCTGTAGGGGATTTCATCCTTGAGCTGGCAAAATAAGGATATCACACCTAGAAAAGGGCTCCTTTTCTCCGAGGGTAAAGATGTGAGCAATTTGATCATTACCAAAGGCAGATGGTGACTGAGTGTCAGAAAGAGAGGTGGACATTTCCAGTTTGCTTAATTAGGGGAGAAAACCCACGCAGACTGACCTTGAGTTGCGCACAGTGTGAAGAAAGGACACCAGAACGCACGCTTGCGCAGCAGCCAGTGAGCAGCCCGCGGGACTCTGCACTGCTCGAGGCCACCGCTTTCCTTCCTCGGCCCTGGCGAGCTGCGCGGAAACCTCAAGCCCACTTTGTGCTTTGCTGGACTCTTCTTTCCCTCAGGCCACGCTCAGTGGCTCTCTATCAACTGGGCCCCGAGGGAGAACAACAAAGATGACGATGCCCAGGCTGATGTGACACAAAGCCCCCAGCTAACCCGTGGGGGATGGAGCCGAGCCAGGATAAACCTTCGTACTTTTCAACCTCAAGATTTCAGGGACCTTTGCTCCCCCCACCCCTCGCTAACTCTCAACTGACAGACTTTGGCTTGATTCTGAACAGCTGTAAAGGTTACACTTAAATTGATTTTAAACTGTCTAATGTTCATTTATCTTCATTTTATAGCAAATGTCGGAGAAATACTTGGGAAACAAATATCAAAACAGAAATTTGAGGACTGAAAGGACTGTCGAGCTCTGTCCAACCCAAGGGTTTTACAACTGACATTCTGCTTGTGTTTGCTTGCTCTTATACCTCCCCCTCTGTCATCCCTCTGTCCATCCATCTCCGCCTTGGATTGAGCACCTCAAGTAAGTTTCCGCCATAGCACTTTTAAATGATATCATTTACGCTGCTCGTTCAGCTTAGGTTGGGCAGTTGCACTGTTGGTTTCATGGAGAGGGGAGGCTCGAGTGAGATAAGGAATATTTGAGAAGTTAAAAGCAGCACTCAAAAAGCGGATCCAATACATGTTTCCTGGGAATGCTGGCTCTAGGAACAGTTTTTTGTGAAGCCTTTGGAACACGAAGATCAATCACTGTCCTTGCACTGGAGGAACAGGAGAGCATCTCTTTAGCAACAAAGACTGGGCTACATTTGACTGTATTGTTAGCTGTGATTTTAATGTAGGGCTCAAGGCCACCATGAGCACGCTTTATAATAGGGGAACACACAGACGCTGGGACTTCTTACTTTGCTTTTTCGTTCCCTCCCTTCTCACCTCCAAGGTATTTAATTTTTGGCTTGGGGACAGATACAGACTTTCTAAGAGCACGTCTGCACTCAGACACACAAGCTCAGGTGAACGCAGCTGGGCGATGAACAACAGAGTTGGAAAGAAACCAATTATTAAAAACATGACACGCAGCGGAATGAGTTCTCCCCAGCTCGGAGTCTGCAGACGCCTTTTGTACTTTGAGGACCTGTCGTGGGGAAGTGGGGAGGGAAACCTGCTCTTGGCCAGCGTGGGTCGGTGCTGAAGAGCAAAGCCGTCTCGGCACTAAGGGGCGGAAGAGGCGTCGCGCTGGGTTAACGGTATCCGTCGCAACCCCCGTGCCTGCTGGAGTTAGTAACTGTTTTTCAGACCTCTGCTGCTGCTGTCCTTTGGTGGGTGTGGGGAGGGGCGGGCTTGGCTCTGTTCTAATCATTCTGACTTTCCCAGTTGACATTTCCTGTTAGAGGCACCAGTCCCTTCCCATCAGGGTGGCCAGAATGGGAACTGGTGCGGTGAGGGCTTCACGGTGAGACCTGCGGCAGCGTCTGCTGCAAACGTCCTGTTCCCCGCAAGCAAAAGATTCTTCTTTGCTACATCACAAGGAAAGTTCGCCTCTGTGCCTCCTCACCTCTGTGCTCCTGCCTCCGTTCCTGGAAACTGAGTCTGTGGACGATGAGCAGGTTGGACTCCGGAGCTGGACAACCTTTGTTCGAATCCTAGCTTGACGACTCAAAATTTACTCGTCCTGTCTGTGCCTCAGTTTCTTCATCTTTAAAACCTTAGAAGGAGGTTATGGTGGTGCACACCTCTAATCCCAGCTCCGCAGGAGGCTGAGCTGGGAGGACGGGAGTTCAAGGGCAGAATGGGCGGCGTAGCGAGATCCCATCTCTAAAAACAACCACAGAGATAACAACTGGGTCAGATAATATGTGCCCAGTGTTTAAAACAGTGCCTCACCTCCGTCTTACCAGCATTATTGGTCCCGCCACAATGGAGGCTCACTGAGTGCCCCAGAATGCTGGGAGAGGCTGGGGTGACCCTGGGGGTTGTGGTCCCCGCCAGTGGTAGACGAAGCTGACGCAGGAAGGTGAACTCATGTTGCTATGACTGGGAATAGCTCGAGCATATCATCTCCTCTCTGGCCCCACCACACCCTGGAAACCGGTCCATCATCCAGTTTTCTCCATCTCAGCAAAGGATAAGGCCCACCCTCCCCTTATCAGAGCGATCCCCCTCGAGGGGGCCATAACAGCTCCCATCCCAGTCAAGCCCCTTAACAACTGGATTAATGAGTAGTTTCTTCAATAAACAGGAATTGGGCTTCCCCTCCACATTAGACATGGCTCTAGGCTCTTAGATAGATCGGTTAAGACGGTAACATTCCTGTTGCCATGAAGCCAGAAGGGAAAGACAGCAAATCCAAAAATCAGCCAATGAATAATGCCTGTATTATTGCCGACACTCTCTGGCTGAAGACCACCAGGAAAGGAGTGAAGCTGAGCACAGCAGAAATGGAGATGCCCCGGCCCCGGCCCTGGGTCTCCCTCAGGGATAAACTGAACCTCGCAGCCACACCGCGCTCCTGGTGGCTTGGCTGCAGGGCACTGGCGGTGCGTGAGAAGCTAAGGGTCACAGAAAGAGCAAAGTGTAAAAGGGGGCAAGTATTAGAGGTACCCTGAGGGGCCCTCTTCAGTCTTAAATAGGTCTCTCTGTGAGCCTCACTGGGAAGGTGGTATTTGGGCAAAGATGTGACGGGGAAGAGGAGGGACATGCCAGGTGGAGAGGAAGCCGGGGGGAGGTGGGAGGTGGCAGGACCAGCAAGGCTGTGTCATTGAACACTAAGAGTGAGGTGACAGGCCAGGTCACACAGGGCCTTGTGAGGACTTCTGCGTTTATACATAGGCTAGGGGAAGTGACCGGAAGGTGCTGAGCAGAGGGGTGGCGGGATCAGATGGCATTTTAACGGGGTTACTTTGCGTTCTAGTTGAGAGAAAATATAGAGGCCCAAAGGCCCAGTTGGAAAGTTACTCGCCAAACCCCATTTCCCTCCCCTCTCTCCCACCACACCTAACTCCCCAGTGCCCCTGCGGGGAAACACAGCCAATTCACACAATTCAGGAGGCCCTGCCTGGCCTGGCCTCCCCGGAGCCCTGCTCCGCTCAGTCCTCTCCGCCCCTTCCTCACCTCTCTCCCAGGTGCCCGTGCGCTGCAGTCCGCAGCACTGTTAGTTCCGGGAACCGCACGCTGAGGTGGGCGTCCTCCCGGATCCCCCAAACGCGGGTGCCGTCTGACGCGCTGCAGCCCCGGGAGGGGCTGTGTCCAGCCTCGCACTGCACTGTACACAGCTACATATTCTCCCCTCCCTACACACACACACACACACACACACACACACACACACACACAAGCACGCACGACCGTGGCTCTGCGCAGGCAGGAAACGTGCCTATTGTGTTGAGCAGTGGGACTCCGTGCCAAGCACTGTGCCCAGGGTGTAACAGATGTTCACCAGTTATTCTAAACAAACAAATGCATAAAGGCACTGGGCCAACGCTTGACACACTTTTTCTAAATTCCACACAATCCTGGAAGATTTGTAAATTATTCGTATTATACAGAGGATGAAATGGAAGCTGAGAGGTCTGGCCAGGAGTCACGGACGTTAACCTCTCCGAGTTTCATTTCCTCCTTTGGAAAGCTGGGTCCTTACAGCAAAACTTCCAAGGCTGCTTGGGGCCAAGCACCCTATTGTGCTGGGCACATTTGCGCCCCCACCCTCCCTCTGCTCATCTCTCTGGCCACAGCCCTGGCAATGCAGAGCCCCAGAGACCCAGAATCAAGTTGAGCGTGAGGACTCCTCCCTCTCCTAGGAGGAGGCTGGTGGCAGGCTCAGGCATCTGAGGTTTGGGGGTCCAGAGGCAGCCAGGGTAGCAGGGAGCTGGGAGAAGCAGGATCCCAGCTGAATGCGAGTTGA
This sequence comes from Erethizon dorsatum, assembly GCA_028451465.1. Lineage (NCBI taxonomy): Eukaryota > Metazoa > Chordata > Mammalia > Rodentia > Erethizontidae > Erethizon > Erethizon dorsatum. Next base: position 117,509,570 of record CM051832.1, on the reverse strand, counting down.
GATGTCCCTCAGCCAGGTGAGGATACAGTCACATTTTTGGGAGTAAAGGGGAGCTACTGAGTTCGAGGGCATCTCGCCTGCTTGATGCCTTCACAGGTGGCTTGGGCCAGCTGGGCTCCTTTGCCCATCTGTACTCATGAAGACGGGACTGTTTGGAGACCATGGGGGTGGCAGGCATGCTGCCGAATTCAGCCCAGCTGATCCTGAGTCTTGCTGTGCACCATGGTGTGACCTCCTAGCACTGCCTGTGCAGGCTGGGCTCCCCAAAGCATCTGTTGTCCACGCTGCCCATATCTTTGCCCACACCCTCCATTCACTTTGGCAAATCCCTTTGTAGTGGTTGATTTATTCTGTCAACTTGAGAAGTTTAGAAGCTTAACTAAATCAGCTCAGCAATTCTACACCCTGGGGTGTAGAATTGAGCCCTACTGTGGCTCATCGCCTGGATGGTATAAAAGGGGAATGAGGAAGGACGGATGGGTTCCTGTTCTTTGGAGGAGCTCCAGTCTTCACGTTCAGCTTGGACGTCATCTCCTGGCTTCTAGTGCAGACTCTTTGGCTTCCACCTGGGATTCTTCAGCCTCCTGGCATAGACTCTCCAGCCTCCATTGCAGATCCATCGGCCTCCTGATACAGACTTGCACGGAACACTGCAGTGAACTCCAGACCTTGGACTGAATCCTTCGGTCTGCAGGGTGCAGACACCCTCTGCACGCTTCCTCATCCTGCTCTGTGGCTGACCATTGTAAGCCCATCTTGTAATTTCTTATACATTTGTATGCCTTGTGTTATATCCATTTCTCTAGTAAACCCTGACTGATACAGATTTTGGTATGGGGAGTTCGGCATTGCCATGGGCTCTAGGTCTTCAGCTGGACTCATGCAGGACGTTGCTGTGGAATCCAGGCCCTCAGCTGGATTCTTTGGGTCTTTAAGTGTGTGGACAGATTTCCTGCACTCTTTTGTACATGACTCTTTGGGGGACTATTATAAAATAATCCTATAAATTTTGCACCCTAAATTAAATTTCTTTCCTTGCAAACCCTGGCTACAACACCCTTCCCACACTATTTCACTCAGGTGACAAAAATCCACCTTACATATGCAAAGAACTTTTGCATTTAAAACTCTACTTGTCATTTATCTCAGATTTGACCTCTTCCTGGAACTTCTTTTTGATTTCTCCTTCTCCACCCAGGAATTCATTCGTTCTTCCTCTGTGTGCCGTGGCTTCTCGTCTGTACTCCGCGGCATGACTTCTCTCTGCCTACTCGGTGGGTAAAGTCAAGAGTAAAGCAGTCTGGTGTGAGGCAACAGGGAATGCAAGGGTCTGGGGCAAACTGGTGAGCACCCCCCACCCCACCAGCCACCAGGCTTCTCAGCTCACTGTCACCATGTGGGAACAATCACGGGCTCAGCACTGTTGTATCTGCTATGTTTAGAAGCTGGACATGTGGTGGGCCAAGCAAACTATGCTTGGGATCAAGCCAGTTTGTGACCCCTCTTTAAAATCTTACCTAGATGGGCTCTTTGAGGAAGAGTGAAACAGGCAGAGCGGAAGTTGCAGATGGTGACTAAATCCTCTCGGGAAGGTTCCACTATCCAGGACTACCTGACGAGCGATGTCACTCTCGAGTCGTCAGGGTCTCAGGGAACAGGTATGGAAGGGGCCCTGTGGAGCAGACCGAAGCCGGGGCTTCTGCACAGAGATGCCTTTGTGGACCTTCCAGTCATAACCTACTTCTCAGCCTGGTGCCAGGCATGCAGTAGGTGCCAATTAGTGCTTGTGGTATGGATGGATCATCTGTGAGCAAGTCCACTTTTCCCAGAGGGCGGGGAGATGGGCCATCTTGGTGTCTGACAAGGAGTACTGGAGAACTGGGCCGAAGTTCTAGATTTCCCATTTGGGGAATATACGAAGTATGATTGAAAAATACAGTGAATGTTTAAATTTTAAAAATTATTATAGCAAAAGACACATTGCCATTCATCCCTACAAAATATTCCCCCTCACTTTTTATCCTTCCATTCTTGCCACTTTCTGAAAAGTCCTGAAGTTCTCTTTTGTGTCTATAGTTGTGCTATCCTGGCTGCCTCAGTGTCCTGAATCGATTCAAAACATTTCCCTTTCATGGTCATTTTGAGTTTGGGAAAGAGCCAGAAGTCACACGGTGCCAGATCCGGTGAATAAGGTGGATGAGGACACAGTGTCATGTTTTTACAAGCCTGCCTTTCCAGTGGATGCCACTCAACAGCAGGATTCTCCATATTTTTTATCACACCTCGCAATGACAGGAAAGAGGACTTCCAGAACGGCTTCAGAAAGTAGCAAGTGTGTGGGATAAGTGTGTTGGAAGCAAGAGGGAGTATTCAGGGGAGAATTAATGGCAATGTATCATTTACTGCAATAAAATTTTAATTAAAATTAAAATTAATTAATTTAATAATTTAATAATAACTTAAGAATTAATTCATTAAAATAACTAAAATAATAAATTTGTAGTAAAATTTTAATAAAAATTTAAAATTCACTGTATATTTTGATTGCATCGTAAACTTGGGGCAAGTTATTGAGTCTCTTTAATCCTGTGTTAACATCTGAAAATGAGAATAACAGATAACTTTAATTTTGTGACAGTGAACAATCAAGTCAAGTCTTGGCACGAGGTAGACAATGACAGTTATTAAAGTGGGGAATGTGGGAGGGCGTCCTGTGCCCCAGCCACATTGGTTGGTTGGCCTAAAGTTAGGCATCAGACCCAAGCAGGGCTGATCAAAGCCATGGCCGTCCTTTGCGGGGTTTTTGCTGGGAACATTGGTGTTGTAGTCAGGGTTTGCAAGGAATAGATTTAATACAGGACACATAAGTTATAGGATTATTTTATAATATTCACCCAAAGAGTCAAATGCAGATGAATGCAAGAGACCTGTCCAAGTGCGAGAAGAGTCCAGCTGAGGGCCTGGATCCCACAGCAATGTCCCACATGAGTACAACTGAAGACCTAGAGCCCTTGGCAATGTCTCATGCAATTCTGTATCGAGGATCTGCTCTGGGAAGGCCCAAAGGCCAGTGGTGGAAGCTAGAAAGTCTGCACCAGTGGGATGAGGGATCTGTGCCAGCAGGCTGAGGGGTCTGCACTGGAGCCAGGAAGCGACACTAAAGGTAAGGACCAGAGCTCCCCCAAAGAGAACCGCAGCCATCCTCAGTGACAGCGAGGACCTGAGCTCCTCTGATGATGAGAACAGCTGAGTTCCTGTCAGGAAACCCAGCATGACCAGCTTCTCCAGGAGAATCAACAGCACCGTCTTCCCCTCCAGTTCTCCTTTTCTGCTGTTGGCAACAATCCTCAGGTGGGCTCTCCACACCCAGCACCACACTGACTCAGTTCAGCAGGGTGTTATAAGTTGACCATTAGTTAAACCACCACAACTGGCAAAGCAAACTTCTGCCCCTTGGGAAGGCCAAACTCCTAAGCTGTAGGGTTGACACTGGAGCTGTTGGGAGCTGCTGCTTGCAGGGCCTGAGGACAGCCCACCCGGGAGAGAAATGGCTGTGGAAGAAAGCAGAGCCTGAATAGGGACGCTAATGACTGACATCTTTTGACGTTGGATCCAGCTGTTTGTGAGGCTGAGCTCCCCCTAAGCTTCTCCAACATGGAGACCTGTATGTCTCTCCTTTCTTGCTGAGGTCACTTTCAGTTGGGTTTCTTTCACCTGCTCCCAAGAGGCCTGATCCTTATAAACCTCTCTAAAGTGAGAAAGGGGACCTAGGAGGACAGTGACTTATTTCTCAGTGTCTGTCCTTGGGGGAGATCTGAAGCGCTGATTTCTGTGCGTATCGGAGATCTACATTCACACAGCTGATCATTTACGGGGTAAACAATAGTTTTCACAGGAGTCCAACTCAGCTCAGATGGAAGGTCCAGCTTTCAGGTGAGCATACAGTGAGATTGTTTTTTTATTTTATTTTATTTTATTTTATTTTATTTTAAAGAGAAGAAAAAACAAAACAAATCAAAAGAAGAACAAATATTCAAAACAACATAATAGGAGGGTAACAATGGTTAATACATTACGTATTACTATCTTTAAGTTAGTTATTCAGGACACCAGACATTAGCATTCAATTGTCCAGACATTATTGGCACAAACCTTACTCTTCAATGAACTAAGTAAAAATGGTAGTGTATCTATCTTAACCATCTTATATATATATATACAATTTTTTTTCCCTTTCCCTTCTTTCTTTTCCCTATTCCAGTCTCTCTTTCCTTTTGACCAGTTTCTTTTTGATTCACCATGTCTATTGTACATTTTGGATCTTATTTACTCTTTCAGTTTCTCATACTAGAGAGATAATACGATGCTTACACATGTGCTTCTGGTTTATTTCACTTATGAGTATTTTCTCGAGTTGCATCCATTTACCTATAAAAGTCTCCAGTTTATCCTTCTTTATGGCTGAATAGTACTCCATTGTATAAAAATACCACATCTTTCTTATCCATTCCTCAGTTGATGGGCATTTGGGTTGTTTCCAAGATCTGGCTATTACAAATTGTGCTGCTATAAACATGGGTGCACATATATCGCTGTGGTACGATGTTTTTAATTCTTCTGGGAAGATGCCCAGAAGGGGAATAGCTGGGTCAAATGGGACCTCCAACCCTAGTTTTCTGAGGAATCTCCACACTGACTTCCACAGTGGCTGTACCAGTCGACACTCCCACCAACAGTGAAGAAGGGTTCCTTTTTCCCCACAGCCCCTCCAGCATTTGTTATTAGTTGATTTCTTAATAGTAGCCATTCTTTCTGGGGTGAGATGGTATCTCAGTGTTGTTTTAATTTGCATCTCTCGAATGACTAGTGATGTTGCACATTTTTTTGTATATTTGTTTGCCATTAGTATTTCTTCATCTGAGAAATGTGTATTCATCTCAGATGCCCATTTTTGGAGTGGGTCTTTAAATTTGGGAGGTCTGACTTTTATGAGTTCTTTATATGTTCTCGATAGTAATCCTTTGTCTGAGGAACAGCTGGCAAACATTTTTTCCCACATTGTGGGTTGTCTCTTCACTCTGTTGGTGGTTTCTCTTTCTGTGCAAAAGCTTTTTAATAAGATGAGATCCCAGTTATTGATTCTTTGGGATAGTTCCCGTGCAGTTGAGTTTTTATTCATAAAGTCTTTGCCTACACCAATGTCTCCAAGGGTTTTACCTATCCTACCTTCCAGCAGATTTAATGTTTCTGTTTTAATATTTAGATCTCTGATCCATTTTGAATTTAGTTTAGTGCATGGTGAAAGATATGGATCTAGTTTTAATCTTCGGCATGTGTAGAGCCAGTTTTTCCAGCACCATTTATTAAAGAGGCTATCTTTCTTCCAGCGAATGTGTTTGGCACCTTTGTCAAAGATAAGGTGGCTTAGTATGTCTGGGGTTTGTTTCAGCATCTTCTAATCTGTTCCATTGATCTTCAGGTCTGTTTTTTTGCCAGTACCACACTGTTTTTATCACAGTAGCTTTATAGTATAATTTCAAGTTGGGGATTGTGATGCCCCCTGCCTTGCCTTTGTTGCCCAGAATTGCCTTTGCTATTCTAGGTCTCTTCTGATTCCAAATGAATTTTAGGATTGTTTTCTCTAATTCTGTGAGATATGCTGTTGGAATTTTGATTGGAATTGCATTAAATCTGTAGAACAATTTTGGAAGTATGGCCATTTTCACTATATTGGTTCTTCCTATCCAGGAGCAAGGGATATCTTTCCATTTTCTGATATCCTCTTCAATCTCCTTTTTCAGAGTACTGTAGTTTTCAGTATAGAGGTCTTTTACATCCTTCGTGAGGTTCATTCCTAGGTATTTCATTTTTTTGGATGTTATTGTGAAAGGTATTGTTTCCCTAATTTCTCTTTCAGTAAGTTTGTTATTTGTGTACAGGAAGGCTATTGACTTTTGAGTATTGACTTTGTATCCAGCTACACTACTGAATTTGCTTATTAAATCTAGCAGTTTTTTAGTGGAGTTTTTGGGGTCTTCTGTGTAGAGTATCATGTCATCTGTAAATAATGATAATTTAACTTCTTCCTTTCCAATCATTATTCCTTTTATTTCTTTCTCTTGTCTAATCGCTCTGGCTAAAGTTTCCAGAACTATGTTGAATAAGAGTGGGGACAGTGGACATCCTTGTCTTGTTCCTGATTTTAGAGGGAAGGCTTTCAGTTTTTGGCCATTTAGTATAATATTGGCTGTTGGTTTGTCATAGATAGCTTTTACCAGATTGAGATAAAGACCCTCTATTCCAATTTTCTGTAGGGTTTTTATCATGAAAAGGTGCTGGACTTTGTCAAAAGCTTTTTCTGCATCTATTGAGATGATCATGTGATTTTTGTCTTTGGTTCTGTTAATATGCTGTATTACATTTATTGATTTACGTATGTTGTACCATCCATGCATCCCTGGGATGAATCCAACTTGGTCATGGTGTATAATCTTCTTGATGATTTGTTGGATTCTGTTTGCCAGTATCTTATTAAGGATTTTTGCATCTATGTTCATTAGGGAGATTGGCCTGTAGTTCTCTTTCTTAGTTGGGTCCTTCTCTGGTTTTGGTATCAGGGTAATGCTTGCTTCCAGGAATGAATTTGGGAGTATTACTTCCCTTTCAATTTCATTGAAAAGTTTGAGAAGTAGGGGCGTTAGGTCTTCTCTAAATTTCTTGTAGAATTCGGCAGTGAATCCATCAGGGCCTGGACTTTTCTTTGTTGGGAGGTTTTTAATTACATCTTCAATTTCATTGGTTGATATTGGTTTATTTAGGATTTTTAAATCTTCTTGATTTAGCATTGGTAATTCATACGAATCTAGGAATCTGTCCATTTCTTCTGCATTTTCCATCTTAGTAGAATATAAATTTTCAAAATAGGTATAGATGATCTTCTGGATTTCTGCAGGGTCCGTCGTGATATCACCCTTTTCATTTTCAATTGCATGGATTTGAGTCTTTTCTTTTCTTTTTTTAATAAGGTTGGATAAGGGTTTGCCAATCTTATTTATTCTTTCAAAGAACCAACTTTTTGCTTCATTGATTCTTTGTATTGTTTTTTTATTCTCCAATACGTTAATTTCTGCTCTGATCTTTATAATTTCCTCCCTTGTACGGGCTTTTGGCTTAACCTGCTCTTCTTTTTCTAGAAGCTTGAGGTTCACCCTTAAGTTGTTTATTTGCACTTGCTCTATTTTCCTGATATAAGTATTTAATGCTATAAATTTCCCTCTTAGGACTGCTTTCATTGTATCCCATAAGTTCCGGTATGTTGTACTGTCATTGTCATTCAGTTGTAGAAAGTGACTAATTTCTTCTTTAATTTCATCTGTGACCCATTGGTTGTTCAGGAGGATGCTGTTTAATTTCCATGTGTTTAGGGAGTTTTTGTAATTTCTTTTGCCATTGATTTCCAATTTCATTGCCCTATGGTCTGATAATATGCATGGGATAATTTCAATTCCTTTGCATTTACTTAAGCAGGTTTTATGAGCTAGTATGTGGTCTATTTTGGAGAACGTCCCATGTGCAGCTGAGAAAAATGTGTATTCTGATGTTGTGGGATGGAACACTCTGTAGACATCTACTAAGTCCATTTGTTCAAAAGTTTGGTTCAGTTCTACTATTTCATTATTGATTTTCTGTCCAGTTGATCTATCTTTTTGTGACAGTGGAGTATTGAGATCTCCCAATATAATTGTATTAGTGCTTATTTGATTTTTCATGTCCTTTAGTACTTGTTTTATATAGCTGGGTGCATTGGTATTTGACGCATATATATTTATGATCGTTATCTCTTCCTCTTGGATTGTTCCCTTTACAAGGATGTAATGACCGTCTTTATCTCTCTGAATCCTTCTTGGCTTGAAGTTCACTTTGTCTGCAAAAAGAATAGCTACCCCTGCTTTTTTCTGGGTTCCTGTGGCATGGAGTATTGTTTTCCATCCTTTGACTTTCAGTCTATGAATTTCTTTCTGAATTAAATGTGTTTCTTGTATACAGCATATTGTTGGATCTTGCTTCTTGATCCATTTCACCAGTCTGTGCCTTTTGATTGGTGAATTGAGACCGTTAACATTGATGGTTAAAACTGATATGTATTGACTTGTCATGATATTTTCCTGTTGTTGGTTCCCACTCTTTGTTTTTCCGCTTTCCAGCTATTTAATTATTTGCCCTGCCTGGTGGATTCCTTCTGTTGGGGTTCCTATCTCTTTCTAGAATGTCCTTCAGAACGTTTTGGAGTGCTGGTTTGGTGGTCATAAATTTTCTCAGATGTTCTTTGTCATGAAAGTATTTTATTTCTCCATCAATTTTGAAAGATAGTTTTGCAGGGTATATCAATCTGGGCTGAAAATTATTTTCCTTTAGAGCTTGCAATACATCATTCCAAGCTCTTCTTGAATTGAGGGTTTGTGCTGAAAAGTCAGCTGTGATTCTGATGGGTTTTCCTTCATAGGTGATTTGTCTCTTCTCCCTAACAGCTTTTAAGATTCTGCCCTTCTGTTGAATTTCTGGGATCTTGACTATGATATGTCTGGCTGAAGTTTTTTTTTGATCATGTCTAGTTGGTGTTCTAAAAGCTTCACTTATAGGGGTGTCAAATTCCTTTTCTCTTCCAGGAAAGTTCTCCCTGATTATGTCTTTGAACAAGGTTTTAATGTCGTTGATGCTATCTCCTGCTTTTTCATTTATTCCAATTATTCTTAAGTTGTTTATCTTTGAGTCATCTAGCAGCTGCTGAATTGATTTTTCATGGTCCCTTGCTATTTTTAAGAATTTTTCCATTTCATGATCACTAATTGCAAGCCTGTCTTCTATATCTGAGATCCTGTCCTCACATTGGCTTATTCTGCTACAAATACTTTCAATGGAATTTTTTATCTCTTGGATATCTGCTTGAATCTGCCTTATGGATTCCATTTCTTTCCTATGCTGAGCATTCATGGTTTCTATAGTTTTCTTAAGTTCATCTATTTTTTTGTCTGTATCAGCTATAGTGTCCTTAAGCATGGTCTTCATTGTAGACATTATCTCTGCAGTTATCTGTGAGATTATTTCTGTTTTAATTTTTTCCAGAACCTCATTCAGTTGCTTTGTTGTTACCACTTCAGATAGGCCAGGTGGGTGGCTTTCGGATTGTCCCACCTCGTTGCTCCCTAGGTTTGCCTTTGGTGAATTGGATGTGTGGGGTTGCATCTTGTTTAAGTGTCGTCTCATTTTTTCTTTCTTTAATTCCTGGGGTGATGTTTGCAAATTACCTATAGTAGGTTACTTTATTGCTAGTGTTTAAGATCTTTAGAAGATGACTACTTCTCTGCAGTATCTTCCAAGTGGAGCTTGCTTTTAGGTTTTGAGCTTTCTGCCAGATCCTACCTCTTCAATTCGTTGGGTATGCGAAGTTGCTACCTTTTTGGCCCAGTCCTTGATTCTTTGGTACTGTGCCACTGTATTTTCTGTGTCCCTTAGTCAATCTCAATCAGGAAATATCAGGAAGGAAAGATGTTTAGAACAATTATTTCACATTTGGCTATAATGTTAACTAAAGCATCAAACACAGCCTAGAAAATGACAGACTGAGCTAACCAGTTATTTACCACTTTTAGCTGTATAGAGTTGTGGTTATATAACAAAATCTAAAACACACCAGAAAAATTATATGCAGTATACAAGTCCTATGTATGTCAATTTTTCCCTGAGGAGTTTAAATTTAAAATGAGTTAAGGAGGAAATAGAGTATTGGGAGAAGAGGAAGGAATTAGATGTAAGGTTAGAGGACCAAGAGGGATCCCACTAAAATTGGGACACTAGTGCAGAGGACAGGTGGTAAAAAGAGAAGGAAGGGATAAAAGGAAGAACAGATCACAACCACAATCACAAAGAAGTTAGAGGTGCTGTTTACACTCATATAAAAAACCAGAGAGAATAATGAAGGAAAGAGCAAATACACATACAGAAACAAAAACGAAGATAAAAACAATAAAACAGACAGATCAAAAATAAAACCCCACCAAAAAACAAAATAAAACAAAACAAAAACAAAAAAACCCTTCGCCAGAACAAAAAACAAATCAGTGAGAAAAAAAAAGAAGAAGAAAAAAGAAAAAATAAAAATAAAAATAAAAATAAAAATAAAAAAATAAAAAGAATCAGTTCCAGGTGTTGACTCTGTTGTAGGCAGGTACTTTGTGACAAAGTCCTGTTCTGTGCAGGTCCGTCCCAGTAAGCCAGGAGCGCCCTCTGGCGGGCGGTGAGCAGAGGCGCGTACTTTCAGGCAGAGACCAGTCTAGCTCGCCTCCGCTCTCGCCGCCCTTTCACGATCCCTGGGCCTGAGAGGCACAGCGCGCTGTCCGGAGCGCGGGTTCCCTGCACTGGTTCCTGCCGCTCTGGTTTTTCACCACGCCCCCCACAATGGCGCCGGGCCAGTCGCTCTCTGGCGCGGGACAGGTGTGGCTGAGAGTCCAGTCTCGTTGGCCTGCTGACCTCAGCACACTTTCGTGGGCCTGAGAGGCCCCGTGCTGCCCTGTCCGGAGCACAAGTTCCCAGAGCAGTTTCCGAGCCGCTCTGAGTTTCGCCACACCCCCCACAATGGCGCCCGGCCGGTCGCTCTCTGGCGCGGGGCAGCTGTGGCTGAGAGACACTCACCGCCGGTCAGCGCCGTTCTCCGCCGCTCCCCTGCCCCGCCGCTGTCTCAGGATCCTCCGTGGGGGCTCCCTGGGCGCCAGCTGCCACCGTGTGTCCATAGAATTGAGCCTCCGCGGCGCTGCAACTCCCGGGATAGTAGAAGGTGCGCGCGCGTGGTCTGCTCCTTCTTTCCTTCTTCTTTGTTGGAAGTCACCCGTCACTGGTGCCGGGGGTCCCAGATTGCACTTCAGAACTTTTCTGGGTTTCGGGGAGGCATCTCCCCCCCTCCTGCGCTTTCCGGGTCGCTATATTCCCGTGTTCCAATGGTAACTTTTAGAGAGAGTTTCGCTGCCTGCTTCTTACTCATCCGCCATCTTGAGCAGACATCAGTGAGATTGTTTTTATAGATTTCTGACTCCAAGATCTTAGGAGGCAGAAGGGTCTCTGTTTTATAAGATTCATACCAAAACAGAAGTGACAAAGGAGCCATGAAAAATCTGCAGTGAGGTTTGGCAGCCAACTGCTGCCCCCGTCATCTCGTATCACCCTGAAAGACTCGATTCAAGGTAGACAGGTGTCCTTGTCTGTCTTGAGCTGCTCTGGTTCCTGAGCAACATGCCAGGTTTCATGACACGGCTCAGAGTCAGCCACGAGGGTACCACGGCCATAACCCTCGCCTCCAGCCCCCGCCTCACACGTCTCAGGCCAGCATCTCCCACATGTCTAGCTCAGGCCTTGCCGCACCCCAGCCCAGACTCTGCCACAAGAACTAAAATGAACCCATGTTTTACCAAACTGCTCAGGCACTGCCGGGCCGGCACAGTGCACTGCAGCGGCAGAATTGGACTGGGAGGGTGGGGCGGTGGGGGAGGAAGGAAGGAGCATGTGCTGAATCTCTCTCTCCCCGAGAGCACTTGGCAGGACGCCCATGTTTCAGGCTCACTTTGACAGTTCCAGGCCAGGAGTCCTAGGACTGGAGCTGCAGGGGGCCCAGGAAACACATTTCTGCCATCCCATCAGCAGGGTCCCGGAGCCGGTTGTTGGGGCAGGATGTGTGTCATCATGGACACTGGGGCGAAAAGAAATAAGCGGTCTGGCTCAGGTGCCGAAGCTCGCATCACAAGAAGGAAAATGACATTACTGAGCACCGGGGCCATCAATAGCCGGTATTTATTGGGCGCTTTGCATGTGCCAGGCACGACCTCACCAATCCTCTGCTTAAGCTCCCGGGCAGGCCGCTCCCCCCACCCTTCTGCCAAGGAGGAGGCCGTGGAGGCCCAGAGCGGCCAGGCAACATCGCAGAGGCTGCACGCAGTAGGTGGAGCTGCGGGGATGAGGAGAGGTTTACACGCCCCCAGCCCGAGTCCTTTCCCCCATGTCTGCTCCAGCGGCGGGAGTGGGGTCTCTCCGCGTAACCCCAGGCGGGAGCTGGGTAAATCACACCTGGCGCAGGGCGGTACCAGCTCCACTCTGCAGACGAGGAAACAGGCCCCGGGGATGCGATGACGCCCGAGGTCGCCCACAAGTGGCCGAGTCTCCTGCCTCCAGTCCACAGACTTTCGCATTGATTCCCACTGACAGGGAAGGCAGAGAGGGCCCATTAGTCACTCAGACTGAGCTTAACGTAGGAACGAACAGAAGTTCTGTATCTTTCCCTCCTGCCTCTGTGTGTGTGTGTGTGTGCTTTTTAATGCAGAAAAGTGTGAGTGTGAGTGTGTGTGTGTGTGCGCACGCGCGCGTGTGTTTCTTTAATGCGGAAAAGCACGGCACATTCTCCTTTGAAGTCATGGTGTGCTGAGTTTAGGGGCTTTGTGGGGAGGACCCTGGACGGCTCTCCTTGAAAGAAGAGCAGTTGTCTCCATCTTGGCTGAACCCGGCCCTATTTCCATGTACTGATCTGTACAGAGCTGGCTGGGACTCTTCCTCATCCCTTCAATTGGCTTCAAGCAATGCAAATCGGTCCAGACCAGGTGCTGGTGTAGCCTTTGAAGCAAGGCGACAGGTCAGTGTTTCTCCGCCCCTGTAGCTCCCAAAACACATGGTTGAGCCTGGCGGGATGGAGAGCCATGCTCCACACTGTCAGTTGGGATCGAGCCTCGAGAAAGACGCTATGACTTCCCAGGGCATAGAAGATTACACATCAGAGCTGAAGCACCGACCTCAAAACATTAGATACTACCTTGAATTGTGTTATGCAGATTATTCCTTCTGCATATCCTTCTCTCTGCATATTGCAGAGGTGATTTCAGGAGACCTATCTAGCCCAGCTCACGGTACTCACGGACTTCCCACCATTCTCACAGTCAGTCGTCCCCAAGCCACTCCCCTCCTCGAGAATTAATAAAACCCAGGTTCAGCCCTGGGTTGAGGCCTTTGTTCCAGTAACCACCATCCTGACTGGACTTAGGACCCCCTTGGCTCCCCACAACTATAAATATGCCTTAGTGTGTCTTTATTCTCACTATGGGTTGCACTGGAAGTGGTAGATTGGAATTAACTCACTAGAATTCCAATAATTTTTCATGGGTTTACCAATATAAACTTCCCAGACCACGATGAGGACTGGGAAGGGCTCGCTATAGCTTTGCTTATAAGCAACAGTAGCAGACTTCAGCTAGATGGAGTAAAAAGAGGTTTCCTGGAAAGACATACGTGTTACTGTTGTAAGTCAGTGAATAACTATGTCCTGAGCACCTAATGTGCCAGGCACTGGTCCAAGTGCTGGGATGCTTCTGAGAACATGACAAAGATCCTCGAACTTGAGGAACTTAGTTTCTTATTGGAGAAGGGGAAGGAGAACGATTGGCAGGCAGATAGAAAAAATAAAAATAAAAAATGTATGAGATTTGTGATAAAATTATACAGAAAGAATAAAAAGGAGTGTGGCTAAGGTATTAGGAGTGCCAGGGCGGTCAGGACGGCTGCACTAAGAAGGGAAGATATGCCCTTGGAGAGGGGTTAGCTGCGAAGGTCTCTTAGGGCGGACCTTCCAGGCAGAGCTCAGGAGGAGAAGCGCTGGTGTGAGGCCCTGGAGTGACAGGGGACCACAAGAGCAGGCAGAGAGGCGAAGGGGCCCAGGGTCCCGGGGGCTCTTGTGGGCCCTGGCTGTGACTCTGGGTTGTACTGTGAATTAGCTGGGGAGCCTGGAGGTTCTGAGCAGAGGGGTGACAGCCTCTAATTTTCATTTTGGAAGATACTTCCTGGCTGCCAGGGGAGCAGACTGTAGGAATTGAAGAGAAAAGCCAGGAGGCCAGTTATGAGGCTGATGTGGCAAATCCTATCAGAGATGAGGCAGCCAAGAGGTGGTGAGAGGCTGGGCTCTGAGTAAAGCATGAAGGGAGAGCCCGCAGACTTTCCTGACAGGTTGCATGTGGAAAGGGAGACAGAGACTGGACTCGGGGGCGACCGCAGGTATCTGGAAGCTGGGACAGAGCGGCCTGTGACTGCAGCAGGCTCTGGGAGGAGATTAGGGGTTAGCGGGTGGAGGTGTCCTCCAGGCAGTGGATGAGTTGAGTTTGAGAATAAAGTCTGGCCGAGAGCTAGAATAGTTCACAGAATCCAAAGTAAGTGGGGAGAAAACACCCCAAAATAGCTCAATGATTTGGGAAAGGATAGGAACCATTTTCTTGCAATTTCCCAGTAGCAAGAACATCAAAGCTTTTCCCCCGAGTGGAAATCAGAATGTTCCAAGCAGAGGGTGAAATGAGAACAACGCGGGGCAGGGAGAATAACCAGAGATGCCCGCTGCAGGGCCCATTCTTCCTACCGTGTCAAGTAATGTTCCCGGCAGGCTGCATTCCCTGCTCAGAAGACTCTGGCCTGGGTGAGGAGTGACGGTGCCTTTAGGCTATCTTATTAAACACCGTTTATCTCCTAAAAGCAGCCAGCAGTACGTTTAATCAAAATCAGGGCAGGTGTGATTTGTAACATCGCTAAGTCACTCTTCATCCTGCTTCTCTCCCCTAGAGAAGAATGGCCCCCCCGCCTCACCCCAGTCCTGGAATAATGTGATGGACGGACAACCGGGACGTCTAAGTCCCGGGGTGGTGGGGGCACCCTTTGCCTGCCCCTGACAATTCTGCCCCTCGTCTTCAGCATCCTCCCACTTTGGAAATGGAAAAGAAGGGGAAACCGAAATAGAAATACAAGAAAATCTGCAGCTACCCTATCTCTATTCAGATGCTGAGTAGGGAAATTTAGACTCAGACTAATCTGATCACTGCTTTTTGCATCTTAAGACTTCCCATTAAAGATTGCCCCGTGTTGAATGGGCAGATTCCATTTCTTGGGGTTTTCAAGAGATTGTAGATTTTTACTTCGTGTGTGTGCATGTGTGTGTGCGTGTGTCACTGGGCCTTGAAGCTGGGGCCTCATACCTGCAAAGCAAATGCTCTACATTGAGCTACAGTACAACCTCAGCCCTAGATTCTTCATTCTTTTTTTTTTTTTTTTTGTGGGTACTGGGGCTCGACCTCAGGACCTTGTGCGCCAGCAGGCACCCGTGCCGCTGAGCGATATCACCGGCCCTTTTTTCGTATGTGGGTTCTGGGAGTTGAACTCAGGACCTCGCACGTGCCAGGCAGGCGCTTACGCCGCTGAGCCATCTCACCGGCCCCCAGATTCTTCATTCTTGAAGAAAAAATAGCCAATGTGTCTAGAGCCTGTGTCTTCTACTTCTGCCCCCAAATATCTGAGGAAATGAACTGTGTTCTGATGTTCTAGACTGTCTGCCCTGAAGTTCACAGGCTGAAATCCTAATCCCTAGTACCTCATAATGTGACTATATTTGGAGATAGGTCTTTAAAGAAGCAATTAAGGTGAAATTAGGTCATTAGAGTGGATCTTAATCCAATATAACCGATGCTTGCATAAGAAACAAGAAGTTTGGACACAGGGAGAAGATAGGGAGAAGGCAGCATCTCCAAGCCCAGGTGAGAGGTCTCAGAATAAACCAGCCCTGCCTACACCTTGTTCAGATGTCTCGTCTCCAAAACAATGCGGAAATGATTTTTTATTGGTTAAGCCACCCTATCAGTGGTGCTTCGTTATAACAGCTCTAGAAAAGAAATGTACCTCATTTAAAGGTTAAAGTTCCCTTTGAACAAACTCCATTTTGCTTTCCCTTGTCAAAATAAGAAAGGCCAAGGATTTCAAAAGTAATTATCAAATGTAGGACACACTTCCGATTCCAGTTGTGTTGGAAAGGAGACAAATGAAGGGCAATGAATTATAGGCAAGCAGTTGTGACTTCATGTCTAGAAAGCATCATCAAGATAATTTTATCTTAATAGCCTGACTGGAGAAATATTTATAGATATTCCCTCAGTGGGCAGACCTGTGGCACAGCTTTGGCAGTGTCTGGACATCTCTGCAGCCACATGGCACTGTTTCATTTTATTGCAGCAGTTGCCTCATCCACTTTTCTTTAGGAAATAATTGCCAAGGGAAAAAAAATCCTCTCTCCTGGATGATTTAGTGTTTGGGAAGCTGGCCAATTAAATGTGGCTCCAAGAATGTATTTAACCTTGAAAGTGATTTCATTTCAAACAGAAATGAAGCCTTAGGACAAAAAGGTAGCATACGCCGGGGCCGAGTGTGGCGCTCTCAGGAGAGCTCCTTCCCCGTCCTAGATGTCTGTGGGTGAGACGCAGATCTGCGGGTTCAAGGTCAAGTCTGAATTTCCAGGAAGAAGGACTGTGTATCTAAGGGAATGGTGAGGCACTTATATTCTTTTCCTCTAATTTTTTTTTTTGTGTGTGTGTGGGTACCAGGGTCGACCTCAGGACCTCGCGTGCCAGCAGGCGCCCGTGCCGCTGAGCGATATCACCGGCCCCTTTCTTCGTATGTGGGTTCCGGGAGTCGAACTCGGGCCCTCGCGCTTGCCAGGCAGGTGCTTATGCCGCTGAGCCATCTCACCGGCCCCATCCTCTAATTTTTTAAAGTCTTTCTTATCTCCAGTCACGTCCTGTTCCAACCTGAGGTTGCCTGCTGTTTTCACTGTACAGCTTTGGGTATAAATGCTTGTACGTCGCCATCCAAGCAATATCAGGAATTGAGTCTATCTCAGAAAGAAATACTTTTCCAAGATGCATTTGAGCTTCACCTCGTCGTCTCGTGTTCGTCCCTCACTTTGTAAGATTCTTAAGTAAGGATTTTCCTTGCCCAGGAGCAGCCCGTGGTTAAGAATTCTCGTTTCCCTTCTTTTCAACGCCGGAGGCAGCTTCCTATGAAAGTGTGTGCACAAAGGAAAATGGACATTTTCTGCCTAACTTAGAGGCTCTGGGTCTTATTCCTAACATTCAAAAGCAACCCTGCACGGCAGGGCTCCCAAGAGCCAGGCTGTGAATCTCCAAAAGCATCCAAGGGTAGAGGCACCACGTGTTAATATTAATAGGCTGCAGTTGGTTCTCTGGAGGAATTTTCAAAGGGCTCATTTTCCTGTGTCCTTTCTCTTCCCTCTCCCTCATTGATGTTTTTTCAAGTTTGGATGGCTCAAATCAAATATAGAAAAAGCAAAACTGTTTCTGGGAGGACAGTTTGCATTTCTCAAATCTTGCAAGTCCTCCTGGGTGAGTGTTGCCACCAGGCCAAGTTTCAGTGACTCTTTTCTCTGCTCATCACCGTGGGAAGAGTCTGGGTGGGAAAGGGCTTGCAGAGCCAAAAAGTCAGTCTGTGCTTTTAGATAGCGCGGCAGTATATTCTCTCTTTTTTTTTAACTTCCAGGTCACGGCCCTAGTGACCTCCTCCAACCAGGCCCTACCTGAATTCTCTCATGAATTCAGCCATAAACTAACTCAGCCATGGATGAGTCCTCTGATGAGTGTGGCATCCCATGATCCGGTCACCTTCCACACATGTGAGACTTTTGAGGGACATTTTAGATCTGAACCATGACGAAGGTGATAGTGAGGGACAGATGGGGGGACCCACTTGTGTAGCTGATAGTGTCTGTGTTGGGTCTTCCTGGACTGCCCCCAGCCCTGACATGGCTGGGACAAGCTGGCTGTGGTCCCAACACCCCCTTGGGGGTGAGGAAGTGATGCTTGAGCACCAGAAAAAGATCCTAGTTATTCAGTGAACAGTGCCCCTCTGCTAAGGGGGAACAGAGAGAAGGCAGCCAATTCCATTTTGGGGTTTCTTAGGATATTTCTTAAAATGTGCAAATGGCAAAACATGATTTACAAAATCATAGCACATTTTAGTGCTTGTCATTTAAATTAAAATTGTAAGATGGATATTCTCTTCTTCCCTCCTGTAAGCTTAACTTTGTATGAGAATTCACAACTTATTTGCAGATAGCACAAATGTCCAGATTTAAAGCCAAAAAAAAAAAAAATAGATAGCAAGACAGGACACTTTCCTACAACATCCTTTTGCAAAGTGCAGGTAAGGAACCATTCCTGCTTTTAAAGCTTAGATTTGATGTGGAAGGCTTTTCAGAAATGGGGCAGTACCTGCCACTGAGGCCCTAATATTTGTGAGAATGCTATGTTTGAATTGTTTATATTTCTGTTCTTCTAAATTAGTTAAGACCAGAGTATAACTTGCATAATGTAGGGAAATAAATTCATAGAGAAAAGAATTCATAGAGAAAAGTCAGAATGTATTTTAAAAAGCAGAGAGGGTGCTGTAGGGTGGGGTCCTGGGGGGTATCTAAATTACACACGACTGTCTGCACTTCTTAAGAGATAAGCTCGGGAATTCAACACGAAATATTTATTGAGTACCCATTTTGTACAATAGTTTGCAGGGGATTTGATTGCCTACCTAGAAAATTAAAAAAAAAAATGACACCCACAGGTATTAATTCTGATATGAGTTTAGCAGTGTGGTAAAAAATAAATGTCAGAAATAGAAATTGTTAGTTATAATGTATATCATTAATAACCTATTGGAAAATATATGGGAAAGAATCCCGTTCATAATAGAAACAACAAAATAAGATCCAAAAGGCCTATATAAAAACAACACTTAACTTTACTGATGGACGTAAGATGAGATCTAAATAAATGGAAATATATACCATATGCTTAGGAAATCTAATATTAATTTTTCCCAGTTGAACTATAAACTCCAAATTAGGAAATTTCAATTAAAATCACAACAGGAAACCTAAGATGATTTGGTTATTTTATATGAGGAAGAAATAAGCACCCGAAATTAGAGAGGAAAAAAAGAGAGGAAGAAAAATAAAAGAAATGGCTAGCCATAGAAGACACGAAATTGATGTTACAAGCCATTCTTAAGGAATGGTGATAAAAAGAGCAAGTCAAAACCAATGGGAGGCAGCCAAAGTAGCATTTAGAGGAAAAAGTACATACTTAAGTGCACACACTGGAAATCAGAAGTTCTGAAAATTCGTGAACACATTGCTGTGGCTTGGGTGTTCCTTCCAGCACCTGTGTTGAAGCCTTCTCCTTATCCAGTGGTGTTGGGATGGGGACGAAAGTGGTGACTAGGACCCCACCCTCAAGCTTTCTTGATTAATGTTGCTCTTAAGGGAGCGAGTTAGTTCTTTTGGCTGTGCCTTTGTTCTTTCCAAAGTAGGTTGTTACACAAGCCTGCTCAACTTGCTTGGCTTTCTCTGCTCTTGCCCTGCGGTCAAGGTGTCTCTCACCATGGGTACACTCTCTGCTACACTATGACGAAGCACGAGGCCCTCACCAAATGCCACCAACACCACGCTCTTGGGCTTCCCAGCCCCCAGAACCACGAGCTAAAGAAACCATTATTCTTATAAATTATGGAGTCTGTGGTATTCAGTGCTGGCAGCAGAAAATGAGCGAGGAGCTAATTTTTAAATACAGGAAACTAGAGAAGATAACAAAATAAGTCAAAAGAAGTAGAAATAATGACACAAAGCCAATGACAATTAATTTGTTAATCATCAACTAATTAAACTTGATTGAAAGGGAAAATGACTAGAGTTTTAAAAAATACCTGAGAAGACAATAATCATGAAAGAAATGGAAAAAACAATCAATGATGTAATCCCCAAAGTGTACTAGGTTCCCTTAATTTAACTGAGTTATAAACCATTAAGGAATGGATTAATTACCACGCTGTAAATGTATGTTTATATGTATACACGCACACATAAGCACACACTTTTGTAAGAGCTCATCATGATATTACTAAAATTCTTTCATATAATACTCAAATTATATGAGCTTACAGTTATTGTAAGCACTGTTATTGTCTTTTCTACAAATTGGAGACTGGTGATAACCCCATGCTATGCAAGCCCATCAGTACCTTTTTTCTAACTGTATGTGCTCGCTTCATGTTTCTGTTCTACGTATTAGCAATTCTCACAATATTTCAACCTCTCTCATTATTATTATACCTGTTATGGTGACCTGTGATCAGGGATCTCAGATGTTACTCTTTTTTTTTTTTTGTGGGTACTGGGGGTCGACCTCAGGATCTCGAGCGCCAGGAGGTGCCCGTGCCGCTGAGCGATATCACCGGCCCCTTTTTCGTATGTGGGTTCTGGGAGTCGAACTCTGGCCCTTGCGCTTGCAAGGCAGGCGCTTACACCACTGAGCCATCTCACCGGCCCTCTGATGTTACTCTTGTCATTGCTTTGAGTGCCACCAACTGTGTCCACACGAGGTGGTGACCTTGGCTGATAAATGCTGTGTGTGTCCCGACGGCCTCAGTCACTGGCCATGCCCCCCCACTCCTAAGATACAGTATTGAAATCAGGCCAATTAATAACCCGACAAGGCAGCTTCTAAGTGTCTAAGTGAAAGAAAGATTCGCACACCTCTCGCTTCAAATCAAAAGCTAGAAATGATTCGACTTACTGAGAACGCATGCTCAAAGCTGCGATAGGCCCAAAGCTAGGCCTCACACACCAGTTAGCCAAGTTGTGAATGCAAAAGAAAAGTTCTTAGAGGAAACTGAAAGTGCTACACCAGCGAACACGTACATGTATGGTAAGAAAGATAAATAGCCTTACTGCTAATGTGGAAAGTTTAGTGGTCTAGATAGAACGTAAAACCCGCCACAACATTCCCTTAAATTGAAGCCTATCCAGAGCAAGGCCCTGAGTCTTTTCAACTCCATGAAGGTTGAGAAAAGAGGTTCAGAAGTTGCAGAAAAAAAGTGTGAAGCTTGCACAGGTTGGCTTGCGAGGCTTAAGGTAAGAGGCCACCTCGAACCTCAAAGTGCAGAAGTGTGTATGCTGCTGGGGAAGTAGCAGCAAGTTATCCAGGAGATCTGGCTAGGATCATGGATGAAGGGGCCAGGACTACACAACACGTTTGCAACGCAGATGAAATCGCTTTGTATTGGAGGAAGAGGCCATCTAGGACTTTCATGGCTAGAAAGGAGAGGTTAATGAAGAGTTTCAAAGCTCCAAAGGTCAGGCTGATCTGTTAGGGGCTAATGCAGCTGGTGATTTGAAGTTGAAGCCAGCGCTCACTTACCATTCCTTGAATCCTAGGACCTGGAGGAATTGTACTCTCTACTCTGCTTGAGCCCTGTGAGTGGAACAACAAGGCTCGGATGAGAGCACATCTGCTTACGCCATGGTTCATTGAACATTTTAAACCCACTCTGGAGATCTACTTGTCAGAGAAAATGGTTCCTTGCAAAACATTTCTATGCATTGATGATGCACCTGGTCACCCAAGAATACTGATAGAGATGTTCCGTGAGCTTAATACTTTCATGCCTGTTAATGCAACATCCACTTGGCAGCCTAGGTGCGATTGTTAACTGTGATATGTCAACTTGAATGGACTGAGAAACACCCAGTGGATTAGTGGAGCATGGTTCTGCATGTGTCTGCGTACAACTGACATGCAGGCCACAGCTGAGGAGAACGACCCGCCCTGGATGTAGGTGGCATCAGCCAACAGACTGTCACCCAGACAGAATAAAAAGGGAAAGAAAAAGGAAGCCTTCCCTTTTGTTCTTCAGAGTAGCTCCCATCTTTGCTGTTACCTTTGGATGTTTATCTCCAGTTCCTTCAGGCTTCCAGCACAGACTCCTCAGCCTTCCAAACCTTCCTCAGCCTTGGGACTTTGGACTCTGCATGAGCTCTAGTCCTTTGACCTTAGACTGGATCCTCCAGCTGTAGCATGCAGATAATCATTTTGCATTCTTCCATTTCTGATTCCAAGGGTGGCCACTGTGAGCCTACCTAGTAAAGCCTCTATGTAATCATATACATAATCTGTTCCTCTAGTGAGCCCTGACACACCTTGGATGAAGAAATCATTCTGACTTTCAGGTCTTATTATTTAAGAAATACATTCGTAAGGCCATAGGTACCATCAATAGTTCTCTGGTAAATCTTGGCAAAATAAATTGAAAACCTTCTGGAAAGGACTCCCCATTCTAGATGAAATCAAGAGCATTCTTGATCTATTGGAGATCAAGTTTAGAGGAAGTGGACTCCAACTTCTGTGGCTGACTGTCAGGGATTCGGGACTCCCTTCAGTGTAAGAAGTAACTGCAGATAGGGGGCAGAAGCAAGGGAATTAGAACTGGAGTCTGAAGACGTGACCGAATCGCTGCCTTCCTAACCCTAACCCTAACCCTAACCCTAACCCTAACCCTAAACTTCAACAGAACAGGTGTTGCTTCTTATGCATGAGCAAAGAAAATGGTTTCTTGAGACGAATCTACTCACGATGAAGACGCAGTCAATGTTATCAAAGTAACAACAGAGAATTTATAATATTACATAAACTTAGTTGATGAAGCAGTAAGTTTAAGAAGATTGACTCTCATTTTGAAAGGCATTCTGCTGTGGGTAAAATGCCGTCCAACAACATCATACGCTACAGAGGAGTCTTTCATGACAGAAAGAGTTGGCTGATGCAACAACTTTGTTATTGTCTTATTTTAAGAAATCACCACAGCTCCTAACCTTCAGCAACCACTGTCTTCATGGGTCAGCAGCCATTCACAGCGAGGTAAAAGATTGAATGTTAGTGATTTAGCAATAAAACACTTCAGAAGTAGAGATAGACATTGTTTTTAGACATAATACTATTGAACTCTTAATAGACTACAGTATACTGTAGAGATAACTTTTATATACACTGGGAAAACAAAAACTCACTTTATTGTGATTTTAGTGTCACTTTAGTGATCTGGAATCAGGTCTGCTGTATCTCCAAGGTGCCTGCAGTGCAAAGAAAGACATAAGCCACTATCACTCATGAACATATATGTAGAAAGCCTGAGTTGCAAAACTGGTTGGGATAAATCAATGCAAAAATGATAACAAAACCCATTCTTCATGAAATTAAGCATTGAGTGAAAGGAATACTATATCAAGACCAAGTATGGTTTATGAGCGCCTTGGGATATCTATCTTATTAATCGATTAAAAGTAAACACTTTTCATTTCAATCATTTCAATCAATTCAGAAGAATGCTGTTAAAATCAACACCCATTTATTATTTTTTTAAAAAAAATGCCTCTCAGTAAGCTAAGAGAGAAGGAAAATTCCTCAGTTTGATAAAGTGCATGCATCAGAAGCTAGTAATAAGCATACTCCCTAATGATGATGTATTAGAATTTTTCTACTAAAATCAGGAACAAAGTAAATATGTCTACTAACGCTGTGACTCTGCAGTGGGAGGAAGTGTGGAAAGTTGGAACAAACCAGTATGTAAGGAGGTGGAGTAGCCAAGACGTGTCGGATGTGGGGCTAAGGGGGAGAGATCAGCAACTCCACACTGAGGCCCAGCTTCCTGTCCTGGGCAACTGGTAGGGCTGCAGGTTGTTAGATGTGGGTACAACGCGTGCAGGGCTGAGTGGACTTAGAACATAAACACTGGACGCATTTCAAAGCACCCCAGAGAAGGCAATCGGAGAAGAGATCCCGGAGCTCGAGGGAAGTCTCAATCAAGAGAAAGAGGCTGAGGAGAAGTTGGCTTAGAGATGACACAGGCAGCTACAGGAGCGGAGAGGCCCAGAGCAGCAGGTGAGGAAGGTACTGAGTCTGCTCCCATCAGAGGAACAGCGCGTGCGCCCCAGGCTGAATGCATCCTCCCTCACCTCCCTCATCTCTCCCACTGGGAGTCCCTGGCCCCAGCCCAACACCCCTCATTCTACTCCAGGCCAACTCAGACTTGTCCTCCATGACCAGCACTTCCTTCTCAGACCAATGCAGGAGGGTGAGGTCCCACCTCTGCTTTCCCCTGGGGCGAGCAATCCCACTCTCAGAGTCAAGTTTTGGCTACAGTGCTGTGTAACAGCCACCAAATCTCTGGGGCTCATAACAACAACTATTTCATTTCCTTGCACACATATAAGGGGTGAGTAGGGAGGCATCGGCTGGGGTCTTTCTCTCTCTCTCGCTCTTTTTTATGTTATTTTTATTTTTTTATGATACTGGGGATTGAACCTAGGGCCTTTGCACTGAGCTACATTCCCAACCCTTCTTATTTCTTATTTTGACACAGTAAGTCACTAAGTTGCCCAGCCTGGGTTTAAACTTGTGATCTTCTGGTCTCAGGCCTGAATGCTGGGATTACAGGCACCGACCTCCGTACTCAGTATGCGTCTCATTCTAGGACAAGCCTCTTATTGTTGTAGGTAGAAGACAAACAAGAAGACCAGTCAAGCTGTAAGTTCAGTTAAAGCTTCGGCTTTGTCACAACTGCTCATATCCTAGTGGCCAAAGCAAGGCACCTAGTCAAGCCCGAAGTCAGAGGGGCAAAGAAGAATACCGCACAGTACAAAGCCGCAAGGTAGCAGGCAAGGCCAACAATTCAACTGCAGGACTGCAGCGAGGAGTTAAGGACAACAATCCAATCTACCACGTCAGGGTCCAGCCTCCGTTAGATTCCTCGTGCCTTCAAGGCAGGACTCCAGATGTCTTGCTGATTGCTGTACCTCTGACCACGGTGCCTGCCCTGTGTGTAACCACAACCCACGAACAGCTAGGAAATGAAAAACGGGATGGAAGTTCCCAGAGCCAAGGTAGAAGGGTGTTTCGGGAAAATGATGCGTGACCAACACCTGAGAGACAGTAAGCCTGGAAAAGGCTGTTTTGATGGAATAACGACAGGTTCACTGCTGACTTGGAAAGCACTGTTTCTGGAAAGTGCTGGGGTAGAGGAGGGAGACAGCAGCCTCAGGATGAGCAGGGAGCGGGTGGCGAGGAAGGGATGGTGGAAGGGAAGAGCTCGCTTTTGACTCTTAGGTTGCGGATTATGAGCAGTGAAGGGTAGTAGAGGATTTTAATGACCCTACAGATTCAAACATGCTATAGGCTAAGGAGAAAGTCTAGCAGAGAGGGAGAGATTGAATATACTTAAGAGAGAGAGGGTGATGGAGAGAAGGGGATATTTTAGGACTGTAAGGGGGTAAAGGAGAGAACAGAATTTAGGCAGGTGTGTGTGTGTGTGTGTGTGTGTGTGTGTGTGTGTATTTGTGCATTCATGAACACTTGCCACGTCCGGCCTGTCCAGCCTATGCCAACCCTGGTGTATTGGAGCAAGCCCCACTGCTTGTGATCTTGAGGGGAGGCCGAGGGCCATGCTTTTCCTCTGCCTCTTTTGTGAGCCAACATACTGGCTTATGACTTGGGTTCAGCCCGTCGAACCCTCCTACCAAACTGAATTTTGAGACAGGACACACAGAGAGTCCACTGGGACTCTTTCATGACAATCACGGAGCATCTTGCCAGAAGAACCTTGGGCTTCCTCATGTGCATCCTCTGGGGTTGCCCCGGTTTTGGACTTCTTTTTTCTGTAGTCTTCAATCGCCAGTCAATATTTTGTCTACATTTTTCTGGTTTCTTTTTGTTACTATTTTTTTCCTTATTCTTTGTGATTTACTTTTGTTCTTCTGTGCCCCGTGCTGGTCATATGGCACCCTCTCTTCCACACATGAGCAAGCAGGCCTGTGCCAACAAACAACACCCCGGATGCAAGGGCAAGACCATCCAGCAACTACACCGGCTCTGCATTTTGCTTCTGGGGCACGGTCAGCAGAGGCAAGGAGTAACCAACCAACCTGATCCTGGACAAGCCTGGGGAGAGAAGGGTGCAACCAGACCCCATGTTTACGGACATTAAGCCCAGCAGTCCTTTGAATCCCCACCTGTGTCCTAAATCCAGCAGATACCAGAGGTCTGATTTGGTTCCCCGTCTACCAATGGGAGCAAGGACATGTCTTGCACTGGACATAATCACAGTCTGGGGGAATGGACAGAGCGGCCTCAGGTGCAGGGAGGGCACCGCAAAACCTCAAAGGCCTTAAAACTAAGCATAGAAAATTGTGACTGGCTGGAGCCCAAGACTGCTTATCTTGGAAAGAAATCACTCGTTCAATAAAACAGGAAGTTTTTCATTGACTCAATCTTTTTTTAAATTTTTCTATATTGTATTATTTTTATCTTTCTTTCATCAGGTTTTTTTTGGGGGGATTGGGGTTTTTCTCCTTTTTTTCTTCTTTTAGTTTCTTTTCTCCTCTTTTCTTTTTTCCCTTTCAATGTTTTTCTTTTCCTTCTTCTTTTCATTTTCTGTTTTTGCTTTTTGTTTACCTTTTTTCTTCTTTTTCTTGTTCATTATTTCTTCTGACTGTTCTCTATCACTATTAATTCCTTTTTACTACTCAATAGGACTGTACACTCACTTCTCTCCTCCTCCTCCACATATCTCATTGATTAATTTTTCAAATTTTACTTTTCTCATTCCCCTCTTCCCAACCCACTCTGCCTTTACTAGTGTAACTCTTAAGCTTTATGAATCTCTAGATAGCTAGTTAAATTTGCACTACTGCTGTTGAATAACTGCATTATTGTTAGTAGAGGCAAAGCTTTCCATTCAGTAGATATTCACTGTAGGTCAATAGTATGTCTGTATTTGATTTGTCTTATTGTTCATACTATAATTATAATCTCTTTTCCATGGACAAGAGTGGCACTTTACTCGCCCTTAGGGTTTGTCAATATCATTTGTATTTGATGTTACAATTAATGCTGATTTTGTTACTATAACCAAGAAGACATACCGAGGTTGTTTCTATTGATTGGTTTTTATGGGATGCAAATAACTGGATTGCCTTGGGGTCGTTAACAATACTGTGGCCCATTCCTGGAAAACTGGGTACTGGGACAAGCGTGCTGCAACCTCCTGTCTCAAGTAAATGGAGGTGGCTGGAACCTGAGACAGAGACAAAGCCCAGCAGTTAGCCATGCTGAGGACACCACTGAAAAAGGAGACATCAACTAAAGAGGTCTTTTTTTTTTTTTTCCTAAAGAGGTCTTAAAGTAGAAATAAAGCTTTCCACTACAATCAGCCCACAACCTCCACACAAAAACAAAGAAACAAACAAATAGAAATACGAGAAACCAGGCCAATGAAATGCCTCTGAAACTCCCAATTCCTCCAAAGCTAATCCGTAGGGCATTGAAGGAGAGGAAACCGAAATCCACACAACTGAATTATTCAAAATGACATCAGGGGATATAACAAAATGAATCAATAAGGCATGTGGCAAGCCCACAGAAGGTACAGGTAAAAAGATATTGGGCCAAATAAACAGAAGACACTAACAAAAAGATGGAAGAACTAAAGGAAATGATGCAAAGACTCCAAATAGAACTTCAGAAGATTGAAACTTGTATTGAATGCATGGGCTGGAGAAGTGACCAATGTGAGGACAGACTCTCATAACTACAAAACAGCTGTGGTCTGTGACCAACTAATGAGAAATAGCTTAAAAAC
Organism: Erethizon dorsatum; assembly: GCA_028451465.1. Classification (NCBI taxonomy): domain Eukaryota; kingdom Metazoa; phylum Chordata; class Mammalia; order Rodentia; family Erethizontidae; genus Erethizon; species Erethizon dorsatum. The sequence goes on along the minus strand of CM051832.1, from coordinate 117,482,198 downwards.
AACAAGACAGCATGAAAAATGGACCCAACAGCTCCTAGATGATGCAAAGAAAACTAATACAAGATTAATTGGAATTAGTGAAAAATCAGAAGATAATACAAATGGCACAAAAAACCTGTTTACTGAAATAAAAGCAGAAAACTTTCCCAATAAGGGAAAAGAAGGGAACTTACAGATAAATGAGGCACATAGTGTGGCAAATAGCCACAGTCAGAAAAAGACTTCTCCACAATACATCATAGTCAAAATCCCAGAAGTCTAACACAGGGCCAGAATCTTAAAAGATGTTAGTGAAAAGCAATGAGTCACTTATAAAGGAAAGCCCATTACAATTATAGCAGACTTCTCAACACAAACCTTGCAGGCTAAGAAATCTCGGAATGAAGTGTTTCGAATTCTAAAAGAAAACAGTTTTCTACTTAGGCTGATATGTCCTGCAAATGCAAAAATATCTTTCAAAATTGTTGGAGAAAGAAGATACTTTTATGATAAAGAGCACCTAAAGAAGTTCATAACCACCAAATTGGCAACCAAAGAATTCTCAAGAATATGCTCTCAAGAGACAATGAAACTAACAATGACAAATGGTCCAATAGAGTGAATACTTCAGGTAAGGTGAGCAGTTAAGTAGAAGGGAAAGATAGGGAAGCAGCAACAGAAAAATAAGGGAATGACAGGAATAAATCAACACCTATCAGTAATAACTCTTAATATGAATGGTCTTGATTCCCAAATGAAAAGACACAGACTGGCAAACTGGATCAAGAAACAAAGCCCAATGGTATACTGTTTTAAGAAACACATTTAACCCAAAAAGAAAATCGTAGACTAAAAATCAATGGATGGAAAACAATATTTCCTGCAGCAGGAACTCTCTCCCAAAAAAAGCAGGTGTAACTATCCTATATTCAGACAAAGTGGACTTCCCACCAAAACTGATCAAAAGGGGAAAGGTCACTACATATGGTTAAGGAAACAACCCAATAGGAAGAGATAATAGTTATTAACATTTATGTACTGAACAATGGCACACCCAACTTCATAAAACAAGTACTACTGGACATAGGTGACCAGATAAACATAGACACAGTTATAGTGGGGGACCTCAATACCCCACTAACACAAATAGACAAATCAACTGGACCAAAAACTCAATGCAGAAATCTCAGAGTTGAACAAGACCTTCAAACAAATGGACTTAATAGTTATCTACAGAGTGTTCCATCTAACAACATCAGAACACACATTCTTTTTAACTGCACATAGAGCTTCCTCAAAAACAGTCTACATACTACCCACAAAAGCAAGCTTAAGTAAATGTAAAAGAATTGAAATTATACCACATATCATCAGATCATAACACAATGAAGTAAGAAATCAATGACAAAAAGAACACAGAAATTATGCAAATACATGGAAACTAAACAATATACTCTTAAATAACAAATGGGTTACAGAAGATATCAAGGAAGAAATAAGACAGTTTCTAAAACTAAACAATAATGCCAGTACAGCATATGATAATTTATGGGACATAATGGAAGCAGTCTTAAGAAGGAAGTTCATAGCTGTGAATGCCCACATCACAAAAAACAGAGCAAGCCCAAATAAATGACCTAATGATGCACTCCAAGGTCCTACAAAAATAAGAACAATCTAGGAAACAGAATGCAATGAATCATCAAAAAGATCAGGGCCGGTGAGATAGCTCAGTGGCATAAGCACCTGTCTGGCAAGTGCGAGGTCCTGAGTTCGACTCCTGGAACCCACATAAAGGAAAAAAGGGGCCAGTGATATTAATAGCTCAGCAGCACAAGCACTTGTTGGCAAGCGTGAGGTCCTGAGGTTGACCCCCAGTACCCACATAAAAAAAAGAAAAGGAAAGAAAAGAAAAAAAGATATCATACATCATGACCAAGTAGGCTTCATCCCAAGAAAGCAAGGATGGTTCAACATACACAAATCAGTAAAGGTAATACATCCCCCAAACAGAAGCAAGGATGAGAATCACATGATCATGTCAGTAGACACAGAAAAAGCCTTAGACAAAATCAAACATATTTTCATGATAAAAACACTGAAAAACATAGGTATAGAAGGACATTATCTCAATCTGATAAAAGCCATTTATGAAAAACTGTCTGGCAACATCATATTAAATGGGGAAAAACTGAAAGCTTTCCCTCTAAAACCAGGAACATGTCACCATCACCACTCCTGTTTAACATAGTACTCAAATCATTAGCAAGAGCAAGTAGGCAAGAAAAAGAAATAAAAGGGAAACATACAGGAAAAGAAGAAGTCAAAGTACCATTATTTGTGGATAACATGATTCTATATGTAGTATAGACCCAAAACTCCATCAAAAGACTCTTAGAATTAATAACCAAATTCAGTAATGTAGCAGGATACAAAATTAACACACAAAAATCGGTAGCATTCCTGTACACTCATAATAAACATACCGAGAAAGAAATTAGAAAATAATACCATTCACAAATAGGACCAAGAAAAATTAAGTACTTAGGAATTAACCTAACTAAGGAAGTGAAAGACCTGTGCAATGAAAACTCCAGTACTCTGAAAAAGGAAATTGAGGAGGACATCAGAAAATGAAAAGATATCCTCTCTTCCTGGGTAGGCAGAACCAACATAGTCAAAATGGCCATGCTTCCAAAATTGATGTATAGATTTAATGCAATCCCAATCAAAATACCAGCAGCATTCTTCATGGAGCTGGAGAAAACAACTCTAAAATTTATATGGAACCAGGAGAAACCCAGAATATCAAAAGCAATCCATGGTAGAAAGAGCAAAGCAGGAGGCATCACAATCCCAGACTTGAAGTTATATTACAAAGCTGCTGTGGTAAAAACAGCATGGTACTGGATCAAAAACAGACATGAGGATCAATGAAACAGAACAGAGAATACAGAAACAATGCCCCCAAAAAAGAGAAAGAAACAACTCCAACACATGGAACTATTTGCTCTTTGACAAAGAGGCCAAAAACACACACTGAAGGGAAGTAAACCTCTTTAATAAATGGTGCAAGGAAAACGGGCTTTCCGCATGCAGAAGATCAACTCTAGATCTATGTCTCTCACATGTACTAAACTTAAATCAAATGGATCAAATAACTAAATATTAGAACAGAAACACTTAGTCTCCTGGAAGACAAAATAGGTAAAACTGTTGCAGGCTTAGGCATAAGCAAGGACTTTCTGAACAGGACCCTAGTGGCACAAGAGCTAGTATTGAGAATTAACAAATAGGATCACAGCAAATTAAAAAGATTCTGCACAGCAAGAGAAACATCCAACAGAGTGAAGAGACAGCCTACGGAATGGGAAAAGGTTTTTGCCAGCTATTCCTCAGACAGAGGACTCAACTAGAATACATAAAGAGAACTAAAAAGAAACTAACCCCCCCCCATAAAAGACCCATTCAAAAGAATGGGCAACTGAAATGAATAGACACTTCCCAGAAGTACAAATGGTCAATAAATACATGAAGGAATGTTCAGCATCACTGGCCATTAGAGAAATGGGAATTAAAACAACACTGAGTTGCCATCTTACCCCGGAACGAATGGCCATCATCAAGAAACCAAATAATACCAAAAGCTGGCGAGGCTGCAGGGAAAAAGGAAGACTTGGACATTGTTGGTGGGAGTATAAACTAGTACAGCCACTGTGGAAATCAGTGGGGAGATTCCTCAAAAAACTGAAATTCCATTTCACCCAGCTATTCTGCCTCTAGGTATCTTCCCAGAAAAGTTAGAGACGTCATGTTACAGTAATACAGACACACTCAAGATTATAGCAGCACAAATCATAATAGCTAAATCTTGAAAGTGGCCTTACACGGATAAGGAGAGTGCCGTGTTTACACACAATGGAGTACTGCTCTGCCATAAACAAGGATAAACGAGTCATTTGTAGAAAAATGGATGCACCCTGAGAGTGCAATATTAATTAAAAAATATCAGAGACACAAGCTTAAATATCACATGGTTTCTCTTATATGAGAAACTCAAGGTATAAATAAAGAGCAAAATAAAATATACATAATACAAAAAACAGTGATATATTTTTCTCAAAGGGGCAGGGGCTCAAGAGTTGGAGCAAGGGGGGGAGGGGAGGGGAGGGAATCAAAAGGGATGAAAAAAGGAATTAAGGTGTGTTGTGTACTTGGACCCTCTCCACACAAGGAATGGAAACATTGTGTACTGCACACATGGACTTATAAAATGATCTGAAAAAAAGAAAATTGCCTCAATGCTAACCAGAGGGCAAACTGTGGTGTGTTGGCTTTTTGATAGTGCACAGTTCCGTGTGTATTGTGTTAGAAGTAGACACAGACTTCTACATTTAGAGCAAGAGAGATTTTATATTTTATATTTTCAGGGAAATGAAGATGGTAGTCGATATGAGGATGAGCCAAAGAGCCAGAGTTTAACACTGAAAAATAAGAACGAAACTTAGCATGCCACAGCATAAGTATTTGTTGAAATGAGAAGTTTACTTTCTTTCCTTTCAAAAAATTATCGTAGAATAAAAATTACTGTTCAAAAATTAAAAAAAGAAAAGTTTGACCAATATTTTCCAACTTCTGTCATTCATACGTCACCTTCCAAATACTTGCCCTGTCTGCACAGCAGTACTTCACCTAGAGCTGTGTTGTGAAATATTTTCTTTAAAGTGACTAGATTTTTGTTTAAATACATTGATTTAGAAATCCTAATTTCAAATGAAAAACCAAATTTAATTATTTTATTTGTAATAACCACAATGAGATATAACCTCACCCCAAGAGCAACAACCATTTATCAAAAATACTAAAGATTACAAGGGTTGGTGAGGATATGGAGAAAAGCGACCCCTTGCACGCTGTTGGTGGGAATGTAAAACTAATATAGCCTTTATGCATAACAGTATGAAGCTTTCTCCAAAAATTAATGATAGAGCTACTGAATGATCTAGCAATTTTAATTTTAAGTATATAAGCAAAAGAAATGCAGCCAGTATGTTGAAGAGAAAACTGCAATCCCATGGTCACTGCAGCATTATTTACAAAAGCCAAGAAATGGAAACTACTAAGTGTTCATCAGTTGATGAATAAATAAAGAAAATGTGGTACATATACACAGTGGAATAGTAGTCACTCCTAAAAAAGAATGAAATTTTGTCATCTGTACAATGTAGATGGAATTGGAGATCATTACATTAAGTGAAATATTTCAGGGCTAGAAAGACAAGTACTGCATGGTCTCACTCATATGTGGAATCTACACCGTTGATCTCAGAAGTTGAGAATGGAATAGCAGTGACCAGAGGTTGGGAGAGAGGGGTGCAGGAAAGATTGGGAAAGGCTGGTCAGTGGCACAAAGTTATAATAACATAGGAGGAGAAAATTCTGGTTTGCTACTGCACAACAGGGTGACTATAGATAACAGCAATATGCTGTATTTTTAAAGAAGCTAAAAGAAAGTATTTTGAAAGTTTTCACCATGAATAAATTATGTTATAATAAATTATAAATTATAAGTGTTTGAGGAGATAGATATGTGTAACTTGATTTAAACATTACAAAATGCATACATATTTCAAAACATCATGTTACCCCATTAATATGTATGATTTTTGTTTTTATGTATCAGTTAAAAATAAATTTGATATAAATACAAATAGATCTAATAAAAGCAAGACAATGTTACTAAATTCGAGATGGGATCTGTTGCATGATGAACTTTTTCTCTGTTCAAGGGTGAGAGTAGCAAATGTCACAGTTGTTGAAGACATGAGTACCAAACGGAACTTTCTTCTTAATTTAATCAGCAAGAAAGAGACAGCTTCTCCCTCCATGACTCAACACAGCTAAGGCTGAGCCCGCTTCCCCTGAAATCCTCTCCCCCGTCCTCTGTGGGCCCACTTCCTGCTGTGGGGAAAGCAGGGTGAAGCAGTGTGGGGCAGTGCATGGCAGACACCAAAGGGGCACCAGAAGATGTGTGCTGTGGGGCTCACCAGGGAAGGCTTTGTGGAGAAGGTGGAGGCTGTGCTCTGAGATACAGAGGGCAGCAGGGGTCTTTTCCGACAGGGAAGACAAAAATGGGGGCAATGAACGTAAACCACAGGGCTATGGGACAGTGATAGATTAGCCTGGCTAAAAGGCAGGCTTTGTCTTGGTCACAAGCTCATACGGGGTATTTTTCCTTCCTTCCCTCCAACCTTTGCGTCCATGCCTTTGGCTTTGCTAGTTCCTCTGTACCTGTGTCTTTAGCCTGCCTTGGCCCCGGGCTGGTGGCTTGCTGTGCATTCCCGTGGTAGCCGCTCTTCCCCAGTGGCTTGTTCTGTGACTTGAGGGCTCTGGAGTAGCCTGCTGGGCTTCTGGTGACTTCCATGCCAATGCTCAGCTGGCTTCATGATCAGGACAGCATAGCAAGCCCCAAGCTGCTGTGAATCAGATGTCCAGGTCTTTGCCATCGTTCTGTTTAATGCGTACTATTACTTAACAATTGCTCGATAATGGAGCTACTTGCTTTTTAAAGGTGTAACTAGATTGACTTTAAAAAGATGTTCCTCAACCATCATCACAAGCTATAAATATGAGGTAATATTTTACAATAATTGCATAACTGTCAGAATGATATTTTCTGAGCACCATGTAAAAAGCCCTGCGGATACATTCATCTGACTTCAGGAAAACACTGGGTTAGAGAAATGCAACAGGCTCATTTTTGCTAGGGGGAAGAATCTTAGAACATTGGAGCTGGAAAGGCTCTCTGAGTGGATCTATGTCATGCTTTGTATCTAGCTGTCCCCCCAAAGCCTCATGTGGTCATAGGGTTTTTGCGGAGGTGGCTGAATGTAGTTTGTGATTGATTCATAGTGCAATGCTGGGATTAAGGGTGGGTGATGGCTGGGTCAGTCCACTGATTGGATTGGCACCGCCCTAATCCCGGTAGCCTGGATACAGCATAAGGGACAGAAAGAGGCTTGTCTTTCGCTCTCCTGTTGCTTTTGCTTTCTTTTGGCTTCCATGAACTGTTCTCCTCTGCAAAGTCACCCTGCCTTGGAGCCATCTGATTATGGACTGAAACCTCTACAAACTGTGAGCTAAATAAACCTTTCCTCCTTTAACTTTGGCTGTTGGGTATTTTGTCTCAGCAATGAGAGAAAAGTAACTAAGACAATCTAAGTAGTGTTTTGCAAACTTTCCTCACATCTATGAAGCCTTCTTGTTATCCTCAATCTTATTGCTATTTTTTCTTTAGCTGAAAATGACACATAATGTAGCAACAAGCAGAGTTGCCCTGGCTGCACCCTGTTCTGTGTTATGGGTCAGATCTAAAATGCTCCTCAAAAGTCTCCTGTTCAACGATGGGGCTTGGTCGGAGGGGTGGGTCACTGAGGAGTGACCTGGAAAGGTGGATTCTTGTCCCTGGCTCCTCCCCTCCATCTCTGCTTCCTGGCTATCAATTGTCCTCCACCACACCCTTCCACCATGCTGTTTCTGCCTTGGAGTCAGCTGACCATGGACTGAACCCCACAGGAAACCGTGAGCCAGATAAACCTCTTCTTAAGTTGCAGTGGGGTATTTTGTCCCAGTGCCAGGAAAATGGCTTGGCTTCTTCGGAAAAACCAAAGCTCCTCTGGAACCCAGTCTGGAATCTCCGACCTCCCTCTTGTGCCCCACTTGCTGTCTTCCACAGAGAAGCAGTCTGGACAAGAGCCCCTCGTCAGCCCTGTCAGCAGCCAGTAGAGGCAGGAACATGTGAAAGGCCAGGCAGTGGTGGGCAAGCTGTGCAGAGCCTACTCTGCCTTGTGAGACCAGGGGCCCCCTCCACTGGAGAGCACCCAGGCCTCATCAGATGCTGAGTGCCGTGTGTAATAAAGGCTGCAAATAATAGCTGCCAGCTTCCTTTCAGAGGCACATCAGCCTGTCCCTGTTCCCTTTGATGCCAAGCACTGGGGAGGTTTTAAAGATCAGACTGTTGTCTTTCTCTGCATGTATTCAGCTTCGCTCCATCTCATCCTCCCTGTGGTCTCCCTGACGCTCCTTTCCTAAATAACATTTTTTCCCTTTCTCCTGCACACAAAAGCTCCACACGGACTTCACTCTGTGAGCCTAACCTTTTGCGTCCCCTGCTTCAGCTGGCTCAGCTACCGTGTGCTAACACGTAACCCTGCCCCTTTCCAAGGACCCTGTTTCAGTGTGGCACTCGAAATCATTGTCCAGCTCTGCGCCCGGAGGTAAAAGCAGGATCAAGCTGTGGGGAATCGACTGGATTGGCTAATACACATCTTCACTGGGCAGACTCTGGAGGCAAACCCAGCCTACTCCCGGGGAGAGTAAGACCCCAACTCCAATTCGGCCACTCCCTGAGAGACCACCCGTCCCTCAGGTTTCTCTCCCTTGTGAAGATCAGAACCTTTACTTCCGAGCTCATCCAGTGTAGTGAGGACAGATGGGGGCGTGAGAGAACACCTGTAAACCTGCCACGCTGAGCACCGCGCACAGGGGCTTCGACACCTACAAACCCTTCCTCAAAAGGCTGAGCAGTTTACTTAGGGAAGACGTTTTGAAAATTGGATGCGTTCTCCTTTCTCCCCAGACTTCCAAATGCCAGGAAGGGATTTTGTGTAGGTGATGGGAAAAGAAATGTTTATGCAAATTGAGTTCTGATTAGATGCAAAAGTTGACTGTTTTTTTGAGAGTGTTCATTTTTATTTGAGTGCTTTGTTTGCACATTAGATGCACACAATGTGATTTACATCATTGGCCTCACCCTGTCTTATTTGCCTTAATGTAATTGTCTGTTCAGATCCACTGATGGTGAAAATTGCATTTGTCTTTATCAGTGAAGATTCTAAAAATGAGAAGTTCAAAGAAAGCTGAGGCTTTACTGCAGGGGAAGCATGTTTATTTATTTATTTTTTAGCTCCTTTGAAATAGTCTTACCCCTGGAATAGGATAATCCCTTTGCAGAACACCAAAATGAATGGCTCCCCCAAACCCCTAATCAAGGGAGTTGCTAAAAATGTGGGCTAATTCAGAACGTCTCAGTCGGTTCAACAGTGCTCTTGGATAACCTTGGGAGATTTGAGGATTTTCTGAGAAGCTGATGTGTGCTTTGGCTTGAACCCAAAGGTCACTCCCCGCTTTTCCTTGGCTAGAATCCAGTACGCAGAACCACCCCTCAGTGGAGGATGTACAGGAAGAAAGAATTTAGATGTGAAGGAGGGGAGTAATATTCTCACATGGGACAGGTCCTCTTCGTTAAGTTTCAGTATTGAAAGCCTGTATTTATAGGGCTCTTAACATTTATTTTCTGCCTAGTACAAAATGTTTGGTGACATGTTTTCTTCCAATGTTATTTACGTTCATCAACTTTGCATGCAGTTGTAGAGTATCAGACAAGTGTAGGTTTGCCAGACCACATGAAACAAAAACAATAGCTAGCGTTCATCGTGTGCCATGCACCAGGCACTGCACTCAAGGCCCCACCGAACAATCTCCTGTCGATAATCACTCACAGCGGCCCTCGGAGGGAGGCATGACTGACCTGATCCCACGAGGATCAAAGTAGACAAGTAACTTTCTCTTAGGCCACACAACTGGCAACTGGGGAGCTGGGATTTGAACCCACGCATGTCCTGGCATCTGTAGCCGTGAGCTTATCAAAGGAGCTCCCAAGCACATGGTGTGCCTCCAACTCACCCAAGAAAGCTTTTGTAAAGATGGCGAAATGATTATGAGCCGTCACTGGAGGTGCAGACGGGGCGTGCGTGCTGGGAGATGATCATGCTCAGCTTTGGGTAAGAACCGTGTCCCAAGCTGCTCAGGCTGGTATTTTGCAGGCTTGCTCGGCTCCCAGAATAACCCAGGGCACTTTCATGACACGCGGGTTCCTGGCTCCACCTCAGAACTCCTGAGTCAGTGTTACCCAAAGTAAAAAGAAACAAACAAAACAAAGCAAAGCAACAACCTGACGTTAGAAAGCGAGTACTAGAGACTGGGAAAGGTTCTGGGGTGAGGCAAAGTGAGGGTGGAAGAAGCTTGGATAGGTATGATCACAGGAAATTTCATTAATATGTACCGTTAATATGTATTAATAATTTTAAAATACCTGGGAAGCATATTTGAATGAAACACTGTCCCTAGGCACTTACTCACGGATTGTGCATCTAAAGGTGCTCAGCAGCAATGTACTGAATCACTTAGACCATCTGTGCACAAGGTTGTTTTTACGATTTGTGGTGGACAGTGGTTTGGACTAAGACCTAGTTTCCTCTTCTGTTGCTCCTCGTCAGCGGAGCGATCTCTGACAACTCGTCGCTTGTCTTTGGGCCTCCATTTTCCCACCAGTTAAAATGAAGAGCGGCCAAGCTGCTCCTTTCTGTACCTCACATCTCTGAATAGCGTGGCTATTCACTGAGCACGCCTTTACAAGAAGCATCCAAACACAGGACTCCATGCTTCAATCTAGATCCCCAACACTAAGTTTAAGGCAAGACACCTTTCTCTCTAGCCACTAACACAGCAGCCCTCTCACCCAGGTTTAACTTCGGGGTACAGGCTGGAGATGTTAGCTAACCACTTCACCCTGCGTGACCAGAAGGAGCAATTGTTCCTCCCACCAGGGAGAGGCTGAGAAGACAGGCAAGGCAGGTGACAAATGACACTTACCTCGAAACCTTTCTCAGTTTCCCAACTCCTTCGATACTCATGGCTTCATCTAACCTCAGCACGTACGTATAAGGTGGCCGGTCAGCAAGGTGGCCCACATCCAGGCAATGAGCCACAGCTCTTCACCCCAGAGCTGGGGCTGATTTCTTGACTTCTCCACTATGGATGTGGTGTTGCTGGGTAGGATGCCAGGTGCATGAAAGAAGGGGGCATCTCTCTTGTTCACCCCAGTGCCTAGAACACTGCCCGGCACACAGCAGGCACTAGTAATTACCTCTTGAATGAGTCAGGTCCTCATTACCTGACCATGGCCTCTCTGGAAGTTAAAAGAGGAGAATTACTTTTTTTTTTGCCACAGTCATTTTTATAATTCACATGGCTACCGTTAAGCCCTTCTTTTAGAAGCCATTGAAAGGCTATGAGAACAGAATTTCCTAGTGTGAGAGTTATTAGAGAGACATCAACTAATGGTTGTTATCACCTGTGAGAAATTTCCATCTCTGGGGGGTGGGTTAAAAAGGGAGAGAAAAGCTTTGTTACTCTGGAAGCTTCTGGGAAGTCAGCCACCTCTGACAAGGACTTACCTGAAGGTGGTTGTAGGCTTGCAAAACTACAGGCTGGGGGGCCGGTGAGACGGCTCAGCGGCTTAAGCGCCTGCCTTGCAAGCGCGAAGGCCCGAGTTCGACTCCCGGAACCCACATACGAAAAAGGGGCTGGTGATATCGCTCAGTGGCACGGGTGCCTGTTGGCGCGTGAGGTCCTGAGGTCGTCCCCCCGGTACCCACAAAAAAAAAAAAAAAAAACTACAGGCTGTCCTGGTGGAGAAGGTGACAATAAGTTGGCAGAACTTTCTATCACAAGGTAGCACGAGACCTTCAGCAAAGTCCTCCATCTTGAATTCTGCCTCGTAGGTGGGATGATTCTGAGATGTGCTCTACTCAGTAGCCTCTCACAGAAAATGAGCTTTCCCCCAGGATACGATAAAGAGCTTGTGTGCTGACGGGTGGGAGGGGGAGAGTCCCTTGAAGAAAGGAGCTTTACCTGTGCCGAGTGACAGCACCGGTGGCTGTTATACCCGACGCTATAAACTGGGACAAATATGTGAACTTTAAACATTTCTCAATTTGTTATCAATGTATTCAAAAATCTAGAGTCCAAATAAAATTTAGGTTTGTAGTTTTTCTTAAGCACTGGGTCTGTATTCTTGCATGGCCAGCACCTGGTTGGAGCTGAGTAGCTGCTGGAGTTCCCCCGATGTGGAGGTTATTATCGCTCTCGTGGTAGATAAAGAATTTCCTGTATCAGTGGCAGGCTTTGTTTGTGTCCAGCCCACATCCCCTGAGCACATCAGCCAGAGGGCTTCAGGCTGCGGTCACCTGTACTTCTTTCTCTTAGGGCTTTTTTGGTCATCTGAGTGAATACATTCTCAGCCCATGAGAAGCGGGCCAGAAGCACCAGTGAATTGCTTCTGGAATCAGCTCTCAAAAAGTGATGGATGTGAGTTGGTGGATAAATATCTTGACCGTAGGCACAGGCTAAGTGGTTTTCTGGAGATCCTCAGCAAACTTGAACCCCAGTTGCCCATGGCAAGAAACTGTGCACAAACCCTGTTTGTATTGGCTCCTTTCCGAGTTTTCCTAGCATGACCTTCCAAAGAACCAAGTTGCACTTAAATCATTGTCTCAAGATTAACTTGCACTTAAATCATTGCTTCTGGGGGGATCCCAACCTAAGGCAGGACAGTACGCTCGACCATCTCCAAGAAAGGGAATGAAAGAAAGACCTGTGGCTGACTCGAGCCCCCTGGTGTTTCCTTTTCTGGGGTCCTCTAGGGTTACATTTCTGGAAATTCTTAAGAAGGCAGGAAGAAAACCACGCTTCTCACAGAGAAGTGGCTCTGGGCATCACCAAGCAGTACGTGGCTCCAAATGCATGATCTCCAGCCCCAAGTACAGCCACATGGTACTGAGTGGGACAATCATGGTGTCTTTTACCCTCCACACTGTGTGGCCCATGATGATGAAGTCTTGGCCCAAAGGAGCCCATGTCAAGTACCTTGGAGAAGCCAGTGAGAAGATGATCGCTGATGAGCAGGGCAAAGCCTTCATCCAGGGCGCTCCAAGGACTGGAGGGGTCTTCATGCGGGTCCTGCCCAACAACCTGAACAAATTCATGGAAATGGGAACCAAGAGAATCATGTAAAATACTTAACTGTGAAGGGCCATTTGTCTTCGTCCTACCCCGAGCACGTCTTCAGAGGACCAAGGGAAACTCACTGTGACCATATTCAACCGCAGCACCCAGTCCCATGCATTGATCACTGGGGGGTGGGGGCTTAGGATGGCCACAGAGCAGGCAGCCCCACAACACACACCTGGACTCAGATATTCCCAGGACCTGAGTTGTGTTTAAACATCTATTTATTTATTTTTATTTTTTATTTTATGGAAGAAAGGTAAAACAAAATTTCATAACAGGATAATAGGAGAATAACAATAGTTAATACATTACATGTTGTTATCTTTAAAGTAGCTGCTCAGAGTACAAGATATGGGCTTAAAAATTTCTCCTGTCTCTTAGTTCATTAAAAAGGAAGGTTTGTGCTAAACATTTATTTCAAGCAGCAAATCATGTCTCCCGTTTGTACTTAAGCACTGGCTTTTCCTCTGCACAGGTGAAAATTGGCATTGATGTTTTATGTTGCTCATTCTGTCACAAAACAATAAAATAGAACATAGAACACCCCCAAAATTGGGGGGGTTCCCCCATCCCAGCTCCCACTCATGCTGAATTGAGGCTACTGCGGGTAGCACGCACAGCCCTGGACAGGCCTCCTGGCGCTTAGCTGAGTTCTCTGACAGGAGCGTATGTGAGGTCATCAGGAATTATGGCATCAAATAATATTTAATTTCTCTTCTCCCTAAATATTATTGAATTCCATTCCCAGCAACTTTTCCTTTTGACTCACTCTTTTTGAGGCAGCTCGAGCGGAAAAAGAAATAGCTTAGATGCAAAGAAAAGGACTTCATCCAACCAAAAAAAATTCTTCAGCTAAATGCAAGCAACGAGGCAATTCTTTATTTTTCCATGTACATTATTTAGCATAATGATTATCCAGCATATCTCTTTTTTATTTTAAAGACCGCTTCTTCCATTCCCCTCGGGAGAGTGTTTTTAGCTCTGTGGAGCATGAATTTTTTCACTTATCTACTGATTATTAGGTATAAAAATCCCTTTTAGTGGGAGGTTGCACCTTTAATGGTCTCTCCAGTGAGCACCTCCGTAAATATTGAATAAGCTTATTCAGGGAGAAGTCATGCTCCGTCTCTGGATCCTTCGTCATCTGCCTTAATAACAGTACCTGATGAGTTCCGGCCTGTGGACGTACAAAGCTGACGTGAGTTTCGATCCTGAACACCTCTCTTGTTTGGGCTTCCAATCTTAAACTAATTAATGAATTAACTAGTTAATTAATTTTGCTTTAATGGGATTTCTCCTCATCTCTGGAGCTAGACTGTGACACTTACTGTCTGTATGACCTTGACTAAATTATTGAACTTCTCTCTGGCTCATTTTCCTTCCTACAAAATGAAGAAAACAGCAGTATCTTTACACAGTGACAGCTGGGTGACAGCTGGGTGATTTAACACAGGTGATGTACTTTGGAAAGGCCCCAGCTTAGCAGCAGCGTCATCGTCGTCATCATCGCGCCACTCAGGTGTTTAGTTTTGCTGGAGGCTGCCAGGGGGATGACACTAACACAACCCCAGGCATGTTGTCTCATCTGCGGCAATGCAACGTACGGCAGCTGACATCATTAGCTCGTTTGCCAAGGAAAGGGGCAACAATGATACTGACATCATCGTGTCATGAGCTGATGCATGTAAGGGGGTGAACAAAATGCGACACACAGTAGCCCTTCACCAAGTGCCAACTCCAGTGTCACAGACCCTCACTTTCAGCTGAGCTCTCTAAGGAGTTTTACATATGCAAAGCCATCCCCCCAGTAAGTTCATCTCCTTCCTTAATGAAGTATTGAGTGCATTTTGTGTGCCAGGCACTCACTGTTGCAGCCTCGAGTGCCAGTGAACGGGACTGACATGGGACAAGGTCCTTACACATCTATTCTCACGGGAGGTGACCGACAGGAGACTGCGTCATGCAGTAACAAGTGTGACTGCAAAAGTAAAACAGGGGAAGGGACAGCAAGAGAGGTCAGGCCAGGAGATAGGGTGCTAGCATGGTTAGAGTGGCCTGGGAAAACCTCTCGGGGTGATACTGAGCAGATACCCAAGGGAGGTGGAGAAGTGAGGGCAGGCAGGGCCGCTGTGGGCAGAGCCTTCTCAACAGAGGGAACAGTGAATGTATTGCCCTAGGACAGGCGCCATCCCGTGGGGAAGATACCATTCCTTCCTTTTTGTCCATTATGTTCTCAGTTTTCTCTCCAGCTCTGGACTAGAAGTTCTCAAAGGCGCATTAGAGAACAGATGGGTTTTGGGGAACCCAGGGTTTAACTAGTCAAGAAAACATGAAGTCATTAGCAAACACCCCAAGCCACCCGCTGCCCAAGGCGTGACGCTTCCTGCCCGGCTTCCTCTCATCAGAGTATCAACTGCAGTCTCCAAGCTGCTGATATGGCACATCTGATGATTAAATTACCACATGACGCTGGTCAAAAGGCTAAAGCCAGTGGAATGATTAGTTATGATCCTCTTGAAGAACAGTCTGCGGGCAAAATATTAGATTTGATTTTTCTACAAAGCTGGGAGTAAAGCTATTTCATTAAGATTGTGTCAAAGCATGGCTCCATTTCCCCCTTTGGTCTTTTTCTTTTCATTTCAAATATGAAAGTGTTCCTGGTGGGAAAATGTAAAGAAACTGGTTCGTCTTTACTATTGTCAAAGCAGAAGTTTTATTTCATCATCCCACTTCCAGTCCATACCATGACCTTGCTGTCAGGGCTCTTTTATGCAGGAAGAATCTAATATAATGTAATTCACGAGAGGATGTAGTTGGGCATCATTTTAGGTCAGAAATGCCAAGGGGGGGCCAGCGTGTGGGACTTCAGGAAAAACTCTTTGTTTATTCATTCAACTCATGCATTGCCCCTCTTTGTATTAATCGAACTCATTTGTGCAAGTTACTTCACCGGGGGCTGAGTGTGCAATTAAAGAAGAAATGAAGTTACAACGCCTCTTGCTGAAAGCCGCTGAGTGACAGAAAGCCATCAGGAAAGAGATGACTCAGCACCACCCTTTCATTCACTCCCTAGGACGCCCCGCTCCGCACGTGTCAAACCTGAGGTGCCCCTGGCATTCCCGCTCAGGTCACGGCTTTCCTGCGGCCCCCGAACATCCCAGCCCCTGCTTGGAGTTCTAAGTTTTCTCTGAGCAATCATTCCATGTAATTTCATGTTTCATCCACCGCATTGTTGCTTACATGTTGTCTTATTTCCACATTAGCTTGCAGAGGACATAGGTCACATCTCCTACATCTCTGTCACAAAGTATCTACCACTTTCGTCTTGCCCAGAGCAGGCACTAGTTTATTTGGAAATTAGCAAAACTTCCGACAGTGTTTCTCACGTGATCTGATTTGACTGCATGAGTCTGTTCACCTCCACACCCGCCTGTCCCCCATCCACACTAGCTATGCGCTCCCTCCATCCCGCTGCCCCATCTAACTACCACACACTCATCTGTGGGTCTCATGTCCGCCCATTCTTCCTTTCCTCTCCCTCTCTCCTTCCTTCCTCCCGTTAGATTGCTTTTCCTTCTTTTTCTTCCTTCCTTCCTCCAACTCTCTCCCTCTCCATCTCTTTCTTGCTTGCTTTCCTTCCTTTCTTCCTCCTTTCTTCTTCTTCCTTCCTTTTTTCCTTCCTTCCTTCCTTTCTTTCTTTCTTCTTTCCTTCTTTCTTTCTTCTTTCTTCCATTCCTTCTATGTCACCAGGCCTCAGCCTCCTGAATGGGGAGACTACAGTCACATGCTCCTGCACCCAGCAAAACCTACAGTCCTCACAATATGACTAACTGTCCCCCAGGGCCCATATGTTACAGGGTTGTCCCAAGGTAGGCACTACTAGGAGGTGGGGCCTGAGGAAGGAAGTGAGGTCTCTTGAAGGGGATACTGGGGGCTTGGCCTCCTCCTCTCTCTCTCTACCTCCCATCTGCCCTGAGCAGTAAGCCTCCTCTGCCATGTACTCCTGCCATGATGCTCTGCCTTGCCACAGACCTCAGAGCAATGGGGCCAAGCAACCAAGGACTGAATCCTCTGAAACTGTGAGCCAAAACCTTCCTCCTTTTAAGTTGATTACCTCAGGCATTTTGTCACAGTGAGTGAAAACTCAAATATTAATATTAATTGCTATGTCAAAAATATCAAGGGAGAATCAGCATGGAAAGTAAGGATCAGAGATGGGTTTAGGGGCCAGTGATGAGCCTGGATCTGCACTGTTTCTTCCCGCCCGCTCATCTCTTGTTCCTGGCAGGTAGAAGGAGTCATTTTAAGAGCATTCAGGCAACAGAAATAGTGCAGCATTTTGCACTGGGAATTACCAGTCTCTGCTACCTAATGGCTTAGTAGTCAGTGGACATCTATAATTTAAACCATCTAATTTGCTTTCACACGTTATGTTTTAGAAGCAAACCATTTACGCTAATACAATTGTTATGTTAAAAACGGTACTAATGTAAGCTTTCCAAGAATACAAATGCGTGCTTATAACCATTCTGTTATCATTAGTCACACACATGGGACCGTGACACAAAGTAGGTTTTTTGTCTCTTGGAAACAAAAACAGCTTGAAAGAACAAAGGATTGCACATTAATTCCCCAGGAGCGGGGATCTGGCCAAATGGAGTGCATCCCATAAATCCTTAGTGGCAACAGGAAGACGGGAGAGAAAGACACAGAGACAGAGGAGCTGGGAGGTGAGAGAAAGAGGTGGGAAGGGGGCACAGGTTCCCTGGTTGACTGAGGAAATAAGGGAAAGACAGACTCGGAGGAGGAGAGAGTGTGCTTCGGTCTTAGGAGGGAGGCACAGGCTGCGTCTGGGGGACAAAGTCCCTCCAGCCACAGTGGCCCAGTTGGTGGGCCTGGCTGCTCCGGGCCACCATCCAATTCACACCTGGCCCGCTCAGTAGCAGGCTGCCCATCAGTGCCTCCTATAAAGCCATGGATCCTCTTCCCCTGCCGAGGACCCCTTCCTCCCTGCCAAGCCCAGCATCCTCGGCTGGCTCCCAGAATGTGAGGCCAGTAGCATCCAAACCCAATTAACTGCCTTAATACTCTCTTGCACTGCCAAGCAGGTCTGGATAACAAAAGGCCATGAAAAAGCAGCGAAGCAGGACCACTGGCATCGATGATGGGATCTGCTAGCTTGCTGGCTTGAGATGTATCAAAAACCACTTCAGGGGTTTCTTATAAAATAAAACAAGGAAACAATCCATTTGTTATTTGGGAAGAGAATTCTATCCATGTATTTACTTGTGAAGAAAAAGAAGACACCGGAAACATAAGAACACAGCCAAAAAGAAAAAAGATGTCCTAGTTTATTCCCAAGGACCTGGTCACCGGCCTTCACAATTTGAGAAAAGTGTTTCACGGGACCCTGATAATTTGCTAGAGGGCTATGACAGGAGCTTGAGGCGTGTTTGTGCCATTTTTCTAAAAGAGAATAAAAAAGAGAGAGAGAATGGCTTGTTATTTGTAGAGGAAGAAATGCAAAAGAAGTCAATATCTTGAAAAAGGAAAGAACGTTGGGCTTTTTGGCTTGTTGCTGTATAATAATTTTAAAATATTTTAAATGACTACTTTGCTGAATTTCTTCTTCCTCCAGGAGCTTGAGAAAAACACAGGAAATTGATTGTTCTCGCTCTTGGTTTCCAATTTATGTTTATTTATTTATTTAGCTAAATATAACTGTATTTAGAGAAAACCCAGGATTCTTTTTGAAGTTTCAGCCAAATGCTTGAAATTTCTAAAATGGCACTGAAGGGAAAGAAAATGTCCCTTGGTGGTGCCATTCCTAAAACAGCCTATGTTTTCTCCTTTCCCAGGGGGAAAATTTTACTTGGGGAAAGCTATCCTGCTATTTCTTTCTCGTTCTACGGGAACATCAGCCAGGTCCCCCTTGAAACGCTCTTCCTCCTAGCCCAGTGGATAGATATGAAAGAGAAGCAAAGAGCAATAGCTGTGGGACGGAGGCTGGAATCCCAGCTCTAATTTGCTGTGTGACCTGAAGTAAAATAGTTAACCTCTCCATGCCAGTTTCCTCATCTATAAAATGAGGATTATAATTTCTTACTTCCTAGATCTCTTTGAGAATCTACAGAAACCACCTATACACACACTAACACACACACACACAAGGAAAACTAACAAACAACCCACTCACGTAGTACCTGGCACATCATTAATACCTGATAAATGCTACTAATTCCTGGTGCCACACAGACCCCTACTCTCAAACGCAGCGCCTTTCCTGGGATACGTATTTTGTACCTTGCTCTATAAATTTCCTATTCCCAAAGTGTTTTGTGTGTTTTTGTCGTTATTCGTGTCACAAATATTTTATTATTCACATCATAATTTGTTGCAGCCATTGTCTAAGATTGAACCAGTTTATCCTTGATCATCGTATTTGATGTCATTCTTATCAGAATCCCTGACAGAATCTGATATTTTAAAAAAGCTCCCACATCTAGCGCAGCCTTGTGCACATTTACTTGCCTTCTCTTCAGATCCTCTCTCTAGCCTGGCATCTGTCACCTTTTGCTGAACTATTTTTTGTCACAGGCGCTCCACGTCTTTGCATGCTTCCACGGGTGCTCGGAATCTTGTTTTTCACTTGGATGCCCACCCCCGTGGCAGCGATGAGATATTGATTTTTGCTTCTACTCATTTAACATGCGCACAGACACCCTGCAGACCAATTTACAAGTGATTGCGAAAGTGCTTGGGCAAATCTGAGAGCGTTTTTGACTGAGAAAGAAAAACACAGACTATGAAAATCTCACACCTTTCAATGGGGCTGTGTCCTAATGAGCATTTTCAGTCATCGCCGAAGACCTGTTTGCGTTCTTCACCCTGGGAACCGCAGCGCTCCCTCGCCTGCCCGGGGCGCCCTGTGGTCCCTGCCGTCCGAGGCTGGGTCTCACTTGTTCTGAAGCCACCGCCAGGGTTACCGTGCAGGTCCTCGACCCAGCCAGCAGGCACCGCCAGCTCCCGACCCCCGTCGGGCCCTGCGGTTCGCGGCCCGTGCCAGGGCAGAAGCCGCACGCCACGGAGCACGCCGCGTCCGCCTGCGTATTCTCGGGTTATTTATTAGGCCCCGGCGTGCAGGTCTGGCCCGGAGCGTCTCGCCCGGCCCGTCTGCCTTACGCAGCCCGCCTCTGAAGTGCGATTTGGAGATACGGAGACGTCGGGGTGATTTTCCGTCCTCTGGCGACAGCGTTATTATCGAGAAGGAAGGACGAGGGCCGCTCGCTGCGCTAATGACCGCTTCTCCTCTCAGACTCCGGGAGCTGGGGAGTAAACGACCGTTCCCGGCCAGGGTCCCCGAAGCCTCCCCTGGCGTCCCTTTCCCTGGGGAGGCCGTGGCAATGGCTTTCTCCGCAAGTCCTGCTCTCTACGCTGTCACTTCGCAGGGCCGTGGAGCCACTGTATCCGGACACTGGGGGCTGCTGCTCCAGGGCTTCCCGAGTCTGTTTTCACTTGATTATTGTGTTGTCTCCTGGGGAGGCCGAGTCAACACCGGGCATCTGTGAGAGCTGGGGATGGCACAGGAGAGGCCCAGAGCGTGCCCCGAACGTCCCTGCCCATGTCCCCCGTCTTCCCCGACCAGTGCCCGGTCACGCTAGCCTTCCGGTCTCCCAGCACCCGAGGAAGCTCCTAGCCAGGCGTGCTCCTCCCTCGCCACCCCTACCCCTTCGTGACAGCTGGGGCTTGAACCCAGCGCCCTGAGCACGTCCCCAGCCTTTTTACATCGTTGGCTGTGGGGCAGGGTCTCGCTGCGCCACTGAGCAGCCCGGCCGGGCCTGACCTCGTGAGCCCGCTGCCTCCGCCTCCGGGCGCGCAGCCCGTGCCGGGCTCCCTTTCTTCTTCTCAGGGCGCCCTGTCCTGTGCCCGTGCGCAGGCGCCTCTTCCCCACCGCGCCCTGGACCGAGTCGGTCAGGCTGCTGCCCCAGCTCGCAGCACTTCCGCTGTGTGGCCGGCGGCGTCTTTCCACCGCAGGCCGGGTGACACTGCGCTCCGCTCCTCCCGCCCGGGACAGGCCTGCGTCTCCCGGAAGGAGACGTCTTCGTCTTACTGCGGCGCTCGTCACGCGGGAGTAAGCGACAGCGTCGGACTCGAGTCAGCGGAGGGCACGCGGCTGTGCTCGCCCCGTCAGGGCCTTTCCTCTCGCACCCTGGAAAAGGGATGACGACGGCAGCTGCGCCACGTATTCCGGGCGCGGGAAGGAGCACGCGCACGAGGTCCAGTCACAGTTTACCCTTCTTGACGTGATACATGTGTGTGAATAGCCACTAGGGATAAACTGAAAACTCAGCTAAACTTTAATGGACGTCATTTCCCATAGACCTTTGGACGGGAAGAGCAGGCTGACTGAAAGTTGACGTGTGTGCGCGCGCAGAACTGTTTATGTAGAAGACGTAATTTATAGTATGTATATACAATTTTTTTTAACTTTCCCTTCTTTCTTTTCCCTATTCCAGTCTCTCTTTCCTTTTGACCAGTTTCTTTTTGATTCACCATGTCTATTGTACATTTTGGATCTTATTTACTCTTTCAGTTTCTCATGCTAGAGAGACAATACGATGCTTACACATGTGCTTCTGGTTTATTTCACTTATGAGTATTTTCTCGAGTTGCATCCATTTACCTATAAAAGTCTCCAGTTTATCCTTCTTTATGGCTGAATAGTACTCCATTGTATAAAAATACCACATCTTTCTTATCCATTCCTCAGTTGATGGGCATTTGGGTTGTTTCCAAGATCTGGCTATTACAAATTGTGCTGCTATAAACATGGGTGCACATATATCGCTGTGGTACGATGTTTTTAATTCTTCTGGGAAGATGCCCAGAAGGGGAATAGCTGGGTCAAATGGGACCTCCAACCCTAGTTTTCTGAGGAATCTCCACACTGACTTCCACAGTGGCTGTACCAGTCGACACTCCCACCAACAGTGAAGAAGGGTTCCTTTTTCCCCACAGCCCCTCCAGCATTTGTTATTAGTTGATTTCTTAATAGTAGCCATTCTTTCTGGGGTGAGATGGTATCTCAGTGTTGTTTTAATTTGCATCTCTCGAATGACTAGTGATGTTGCACATTTTTTTGTATATTTATTTGCCATTAGTATTTCTTCATCTGAGAAATGTGTATTCATCTCAGATGCCCATTTTTGGAGTGGGTCTTTAAATTTGGGAGGTCTGATTTTTTTGAGTTCTTTATATGTTCTCGATAGTAATCCTTTGTCTGAGGAACAGCTGGCAAACATTTTTTCCCACATTGTGGGTTGTCTCTTCACTCTGTTGGTGGTTTCTCTTGCTGTGCAAAAGCTTTTTAATAAGATGAGATCCCAGTTATTGATTCTTTGGGATAGTTCCCGTGCGGTTGAGTTTTTATTCATAAAGTCTTTGCCTACACCAATGTCTCCAAGGGTTTTACCTATCCTACCTTCCAGAAGATTTAATGTTTCTGTTTTAATATTTAGATCTCTGATCCATTTTGAATTTAGTTTAGTGCATGGTGAAAGATATGGATCTAGTTTTAATCTTCGGCATGTGTAGAGCCAGTTTTTCCAGCACCATTTATTAAAGAGGCTATCTTTCTTCCAGCGAATGTGTTTGGCACCTTTGTCAAAGATAAGGTGGCTTAGTGTGTCTGGGGTTGTTTCAGCATCTTCTAATCTGTTCCATTGATCTTCAGGTCTGTTTTTTTGCCAGTACCACACTGTTTTTATCACAGTAGCTTTATAGTATAATTTCAAGTCGGGGATAGTGATGCCCCCTGCCTTGCCTTTGTTGCCCAGAATTGCCTTTGCTATTCTAGGTCTCTTCTGATTCCAAATGAATTTTAGGATTGTTTTCTCTAATTCTGTGAGATATGCTGTTGGAATTTTGATTGGAATTGCATTAAATCTGTATAACAATTTTGGAAGTATGGCCATTTTCACTATATTGGTTCTTCCTATCCAGGAGCAAGGGATATCTTTCCATTTTCTGATATCCTCTTCAATCTCCTTTTTCAGAGTACTGTAGTTTTCAGTATAGAGGTCTTTTACATCCTTCGTGAGGTTGATTCCTAGGTATTTCATTTTTTTGGATGTTATTGTGAAAGGTATTGTTTCCCTAATTTCTCTTTCAGTAAGTTTGTTATTTGTGTACAGGAAGGCTATTGACTTTTGAGTATTGACTTTGTATCCAGCTACACTACTGAATTTGGTTATTAAATCTAGCAGTTTTTTAGTGGAGTTTATGGGGTCTTCTGTGTAGAGTATCATGTCATCTGCAAATAATGATAATTTAACTTCTTCCTTTCCAATCATTATTCCTTTTATTTCTTTCTCTTGTCTAATCGCTCTGGCTAAAGTTTCCAGAACTATGTTGAATAAGAGTGGGGACAGTGGACATCCTTGTCTTGTTCCTGATTTTAGAGGGAAGGCTTTCAGTTTTTGGCCATTTAGTATAATATTGGCTGTTGGTTTGTCATAGATAGCTTTTACCAGATTGAGATAAAGACCCTCTATTTCAATTTTCTGTAGGGTTTTTATCATGAAAAGGTGCTGGACTTTGTCAAAAGCTTTTTCTGCATCTATTGAGATGATCATGTGATTTTTGTCTTTGGTTCTGTTAATATGCTGTATTACATTTATTGATTTACGTATGTTGAACCATCCCTGCATCCCTGGGATGAATCCAACTTGGTCATGGTGTATAATCTTCTTGATGATTTGTTGGATTCTGTTTGCCAGTATCTTATTAAGGACTTTTGCATCTATGTTCATTAGGGAGATTGGCCTGTAGTTCTCTTTCTTAGTTGGGTCCTTCTCTGGTTTTGGTATCAGGGTAATGCTTGCTTCCAGGAATGAATTTGGGAGTATTGCTTCCCTTTCAATTTCATTGAAAAGTTTGAGAAGTAGGGGCGTTAGGTCTTCTCTAAATTTCTTGTAGAATTCGGCAGTGAATCCATCAGGGCCTGGGCTTTTCTTTGTTGGGAGGTTTTTAATTACATCTTCAATTTCATTGGCTGATATTGGTTTATTTAGGATTTTTAAATCTTCTTGATTCAGCTTTGGTAATTCATACGAATCTAGGAATCTGTCCATTTCTTCTGCATTTTCCATCTTAGTAGAATATAAATTTTCAAAATAGGTATAGATGATCTTCTGGATTTCTGCAGGGTCTGTCGTGATATCACCCTTTTCATTTTCAATTGCATGGATTTGAGTCTTTTCTTTTCTTTTTTTAATAAGGTTGGATAAGGGTTTGTCAATCTTATTTATTCTTTCAAAGAACCAACTTTTTGCTTCATTGATTCTTTGTATTGTTTTTTTATTCTCCAATACGTTAATTTCTGCTCTGATCTTTATAATTTCCTCCCTTGTACGGGCTTTTGGCTTAACCTGCTCTTCTTTTTCTAGAAGCTCGAGGTTCACCCTTAAGTTGTTTATTTGCGCTTGCTCTATTTTCCTGATATAAGTGTTTAATGCTATAAATTTCCCTCTTAGGACTGCTTTCATTGTATCCCATAAGTTCTGGTATATTGTACTGTCATTATCATTCAGTTGTAGAAAGTGACTAATTTCTTCTTTAATTTCATCTGTGACCCATTGGTTGTTCAGGAGGATGCTGTTTAATTTCCATGTGTTTAGGGAGTTTTTGTGGGATCTTTTGCCATTGATTTCCAATTTCATTGCACTATGGTCTGATAATATGCATGGGATAATTTCAATTCCTTTGCATTTACTTAAGCAGGTTTTATGAGCTAGTATGTGGTCTATTTTGGAGAACGTCCCATGTGCAGCTGAGAAAAATGTGTATTCTGATGTTGTGGGATGGAACACTCTGTAGACATCTACTAAGTCCATTTGTTCAAAAGTTTGGTTCAGTTCTACTATTTCATTATTGATTTTCTGTCCAGTTGATCTATCTTTTTGTGACAGTGGAGTATTGAGATCTCCCAATATAATTGTATTAGTGCTTATTTGATTTTTCATGTCCTTTAGTACTTGTTTTATATAGCTGGGTGCATTGGTATTTGATGCATATATATTTATGATCGTTATCTCTTCCTCTTGGATTGTTCCCTTTACAAGGATGTAATGACCGTCTTTATCTCTCTGAATCCTTCTTGGCTTGAAGTTCACTTTGTCTGCAAAAAGAATAGCTACCCCTGCTTTTTTCTGGGTTCCTGTGGCATGGAGTATTGTTTTCCATCCTTTGACTTTCAGTCTATGAATTTCTTTCTGAATTAAATGTGTTTCTTGTATACAGCATATTGTTGGATCTTGCTTCTTGATCCATTTCGCCAGTCTGTGCCTTTTGATTGGTGAATTGAGACCGTTAACATTGATGGTTAAAACTGATATGTATTGACTTGTCATGATATTTTCCTGTTGTTGGTTCCCACTCTTTGTTTTTCCGCTTTCCGGCTATTTAATTATTTGCCCTGCCTGGTGGATTCCTTCTGTTGGGGTTCCTATCTCTTTCTAGAATGTCCTTCAGAACGTTTTGGAGTGCTGGTTTGGTGGTCATAAATTTTCTCAGATGTTCTTTGTCATGAAAGTATTTTATTTCTCCATCAATTTTGAAAGATAGTTTTGCAGGGTACATCAATCTGGGCTGAAAATTATTTTCCTTTAGAGCTTGCAATACATCATTCCAAGCTCTTCTTGAATTGAGGGTTTGTGCTGAAAAGTCAGCTGTGATTCTGATGGGTTTTCCTTCATAGGTGATTTGTCTCTTCTCCCTAACAGCTTTTAAGATTCTGCCCTTCTGTTGAATTTCTGGGATCTTGACTATAATATGTCTGGCTGAAGTTTTTTTTTGATCATGTCTAGTTGGTGTTCTAAAAGCTTCACTTATAGGGGTGTCAAATTCCTTTTCTCTTCCAGGAAAGTTCTCCCTGATTATGTCTTTGAACAATGTTTTAATGTCGTTGATGCTATCTCCTGCTTTTTCATTTATTCCAATTATTCTTAAGTTGTTTATCTTTGAGTCATCTAGCAGCTGCTGAATTGATTTTTCATGGTCCCTTGCTATTTTTAAGAATTTTTCCATTTCATGATCACTAATTGCAAGCCTGTCTTCTATATCTGAGATCCTGTCCTCGCATTGGCTTATTCTGCTACAAATACTTTCAATGGAATTTTTTATCTCTTGGATATCTGCTTGAATCTGCCTTATAGATTCCATTTCTTTCCTATGCTGAGCATTCATGGTTTCTATAGTTTTCTTAAGTTCATCTATTTTTTTGTCTGTATCAGCTATAGTGTCCTTAAGCATGGTCTTCATTGTAGACATTATCTCTGCAGTTATCTGTGAGATTATTTCTGTTTTAATTTTTTCCAGAACCTCATTCAGTTGCTTTGTTGTTACCACTTCAGATAGGCCAGGTGGGTGGCTTTCGGATTGTCCCACCTCGTTGCTCCCTAGGTTTGCCTTTGGTGAATTGGATGTGTGTGGTTGCATCTTGTTTAAGTGTCGTCTCATTTTTTCTTTCTTTAATTCCTGGGGTGATGTTTGCAAATTACCTATAGTAGGTTACTTTATTGCTAGTGTTTAAGATCTTTAGAAGATGACTACTTCTCTGCAGTATCTTCCAAGTGGAGCTTGCTTTTAGGTTTTGAGCTTTCTGCCAGATCCTACCTCTTCAATTCGTTGGGTATGCGAAGTTGCTACCTGTTTGGCCCAGTCCTTGATTCTTTGGTACTGTGCCACTGTATTTTCTGTGTCCCTTAGTCAATCTCAATCATGAAATATCAGGAAGGAAAGATGTTTAGAACAATTATTTCACATTTGGCTATAATGTTAACTAAAGCATCAAACACAGCCTAAAAAATGACAGACTGAGCTAACCAGTTATTTACCACTTTTAGCTGTATAGAGTTGCGGTTATATAACAAAATCTAAAACACACCAGAAAAATTATATGCAGTATACAAGTCCTATGTATGTCAATTTTTCCTTGAGGAGTTTAAATTTAAGATGAGTTAAGGAGGAAATAGAGTATTGGGAGAAGAGGAAGGAATTAGATGTAAGGTTAGAGGACCAAGAGGGATCCCAGTAAAATTGGGACACTAGTGCAGAGGACAGGTGGTAAAAAGAGAAGCAAGGGATAAAAGGAAGAACAGATCACAACCACAATCACAAAGAAGTTAGAGGCGCTGTTTACACTCATATAAAAAACCAGAGAGAATAATGAAGGAAAGAGCAAATACACATACAGAAACAAAAACAAAGATAAAAACAATAAAACAGACAGATCAAAAATAAAACCCCACCAAAAAACAAAACAAAACAAAACAAAAACAAAAAAACCCTTCGCCAGAACAAAAAAACAAATCAGTGAGAAAAAAAATAAAAATAAAAATAAAAAATAAAAATAAAAATAAAAATAAAAAATATAAAAAGAATCAGTTCCAGGTGTTGACTCTGTTGTAGGCAGGTACCTTGTGACAAAGTCCTGTTCTGTGCAGGTCCGTCCCAGTAAGCCAGGAGCGCCCTCTGGCGGGTGGTGAGCAGAGGCGCGTACTTTCAGGCAGAGACCAGTCTAGCTCGCCTCCGCTCTCGCCGCCCTTTCACGATCCCTGGGCCTGAGAGGCTCAGCGTGCTGTCCGGAGCGCGGGTTCCCTGCACTGGTTCCCGCCGCTCTGGTTTTTCGCCACGCCCCCCACAATGGCGCCGGGCCAGTCGCTCTCTGGCGCGGGACAGGTGTGGCTGAGAGTCCAGTATCGTTCGCCTGCTGACCTCAGCACACTTTCGTGGGCTCAATTGAGAGGCCCTGTGCTGCCCTGTCCAGAGCACAAGTTCCCAGAGCAGTTTCCGAGCCGCTTTGGGTTTCGCCACACCCCCCACAATGGCGCCCGGCCGGTCGCTCTCTGGCGCGGGACAGGTGTGGCTGAGAGTC
This sequence comes from Erethizon dorsatum, assembly GCA_028451465.1. Lineage (NCBI taxonomy): Eukaryota > Metazoa > Chordata > Mammalia > Rodentia > Erethizontidae > Erethizon > Erethizon dorsatum. Next base: position 117,454,372 of record CM051832.1, on the reverse strand, counting down.
CAGTCTCGTTCGCCTGCTGACCTCAGCACACTTTCGTGGGCTCAATTGAGAGGCCCTGTGCTGCCCTGTCCGGAGCACAAGTTCCCAGAGCAGTTTCCGAGCCGCTCTGAGTTTCGCCACACCCCCCACAATGGCGCCCGGCCGGTCGCTCTCTGGCGCGGGGCAGCTGTGGCTGAGAGACACTCACCGCCGGTCAGCGCCGTTCTCCGCCGCTCCCCTGCCCCGCCGCTGTCTCAGGATCCTCCGTGGGGGCTCCCTGGGCGCCAGCTGCCACCGTGTGTCCGTAGATTTGAGCCTCCGCGGCGCTGCAACTCCCGGGATAGTAGAAGGTGCACGCGCGCGGTCTGCTCCTTCTTTCCTTCTTCTTTGTTGGAAATCACCCGTCACTGGTGCCGGGGGTCCCAGATTGCGCTTCAGAACTTTTCTGGGTTTCGGGGAGGCATCTCCCCCCCTCCTGCGCTTTCTGGGTCGCTATATTCCCGTGTTCCAATGGTAACTTTTAGAGAGAGTTTTGCTGCCTGCTTCTTACTCATCCGCCATCTTGAGGTCTCTCTATAGTATGGAATAGGGTAAAAATTGAAGCACTGAAAAACAACCACGGTTTTCCCTGAAATTATATTTTCTGAAACAGAGCCCAGATCAAAGAATCTTAATTCTTTTTTCATTTTCTTTTTGATTGTAAAAGTCCCTTTACGCTCCATGTCTGCCTCCTCCCTGATCCAAACATCCAGGTATCCCAGGGATTTGGCCAAATTTGAGCTGAGTCCTACTTATTGGGTCATGAGTTCAAGCCCTGTCTGGCAAGACCCTGGGGATGCAGCCCAGTGTGAAGGCCTTGAGTTCAATCCCCAGTACTGAAAGAAAGAAAGAAAGAAAGAAAGAAAGAAAGAAAGAAAGAAAGAAAGAAAGAAAGGAAGGAAGGAAGGAAGGAAGGAAGAAAGAAAGAAAGAAAGAAAGAAAGAAAGAAAGGAAGGAAGGAAGAAAGAAAGTTTTATCTACACATTTAGAAAATAGCCACTAAGTAGCAGCCACAGGTTCAGAGCCGCACAAGACCCAGTTCCTGACCTCACATGGAAAACGTGGGGTTTGGAATCACATCTCCTGTGGCGGAATCACAAACCCGCCATTTACAAGCTCCACACGTTAGGCAAGATATTTTATCTCTCCAACCGGTGAGGTTAACGCTGCTTATCTCTTAAGGGTCCCTTGAAGATTAAGTGAGACATAAGCACTTAGAAAGTAAATCAGATCAAGGCAGGCTCTCACTCAAAACCCTCCGAAGGGTTTCTGGGAAATGTGGGAGGGTTCAAAGGCCTTAACATGGGGACCTGCACTGTCCCGTCTACCTCTCTCGCCACATCTCCTGCTCCCTGTCGCCTCACCCTGTGTTTCCCAAATGCTACCCCTCCCTGTTTGTGCAGCATCCCCCAAACACTCACACACAGGCCCTGGCTACGTCCTCTGGTTGCGACTCCTGCTCCGGGAGGCGCGAGACTTTATTCCATTGTTCAGGTCTCTGTTTTTTGGCCACCTCCTCAGGGGCAGCTCTCCAGCCCATGATCGCACCTATAATTTTTACCTATTTTGTTTCTCTTGCTGGCCATAATTCCTGCCTGACGTTATGTGATAACGTGTATTTCTTTTCTGTCTATCTCCTCTTTTGGAATGGAAAACCCACAGCAGCAGATCTTTTATTTATTTTTGTCATTGCTGTCTCCCCATTCCTGAAGCTGTGCTTGATACTCAAATATTTGCTAAATAAATAAATGATGAATGTTTCTTCACCCTGTGCTTGGTATATAGTAGGAACTCAATAAATGTCAGTTCTCTTTCATCACCCTTCTCAGCAAGGAGCTTAAACTTTAGAGCTGAAGATAAGGAGCATGAGATGGATTTTTTTGTTTTTTTTTTTGGATTTAGTTAAGCCACTTGGATCTTTTTACATCCCAATAACTACATGCTGCAGAGCCCAACGGAAAGTGAATCCTCGTTTTATGTTTTAATCAATTTGTTCCACATAAAGTATGTCTAGGGTGATAAGAGCAAGTGTTAGAAAAAATAAAGAACTAGAACAATTTATGGGATTTGCTCTTTAGTCCTTGTCCTTCCTAGCACTGCCGCCTTGAAAGGAGCAGTCTGGAGAACGCGCCGTTCCGACTGCAGGACGATTAATGAACCTTGCTACTGAAAGATGCATGAATGAAAACTATTTCTGTCCCTTCTCTGGAATGAATTGCACAGAGATGCTTCTTTTTTTATATATATATATGTGGGTACCAGGAGTCAAACTCAGGACCTCATGCTTGCCAGGCGGGTGCTTATGCCACTGAGCTATATCAGCAGCCCTAGATGCTTCTTTGCTGGGCTGAATCCCTGGATTCATGAACTGTTCTGCCACCATGGGTACCCATCTCTCCTGTGCCTCAGCCTCCCTGAAGGTAACTGGAAGGGTTGGATCAAACACTCCAGGTGGATAGAATCCTGTTTGATCATGCTTTCCCGTCACCTTTCCTGTGATCTTCCTTTCCTATTCTGTTCATTTACCTTTTCTTTTCTTCCTGACCCTTCCCTACCCACCCCCCTTTTCTCACTTATGTATGAAGTCACAAAGGGCAATGGAAGACATTATCCAACTTCTTGAGAATACGTGGGGCAGAAAGAATGGCAGCGTGCTGTGGCAGCATTTATTTTCAAATAGGGAGAGTAAATATTTTAGAGATGATAGTAAGTGGTAGTGAAAAGGAAAATTGTGTTCTCTAGTAGCAACTTTTGAGCAAAGAGAACTTTTTACGCAGTGGGAAGTTGCTGTACGTCATCACTGTTAGCGTAATTGCCAGTGTCATGGTGGGCAAATATGCCACTTCGTATGAGGGTTATTCTGAGCCAGCGGCGCACAGATGAAAGGAGAGCCCTCTACTGCTTTCATGCAGGGCGTGAATTTCCCTCTGCAAAGGAACCCCCTCCTCTTCCCTCACACCAGGATGAAATTACTCTTTTATCACTAGAAATGGCCCTGACTAGAGTCTGCACAAATAAACCTGACAGAAATAACCCTTCTGTGTCATTAATTTCCCATATATTTACCTCCCTACAATCCATCTCCCTTAGAAGCCCAAACACTTTTCCTCTGTGCTGTCGCTTCTCAAAGTTATTGTTCTTTGTTAAAATGGTATGTGAGCTCGTGGGCCTAATTACTTCATCGGACTTCCCCTTTCTTTTATGTGAGACCTCTAGGTACATATGATAATTAAAATATTAACATCACATACAACTTGTATGCCTTTTCTCCTGCTAATCTGTCTTTTGTCAGTTTATTTTGCCCATCCCCAGCTACTGAACCTAAACAAATAGAGGGAAAACTTTGTTTGTTTGTTTTTTGCCTCCATAACAACTGCTTTGGTTCTTCCTATATTTCTGTATTGTCCCACAGAGTTTTCACAGCAGGTATCAGTTACCACGCACAATTTGTAGGTGAGGAAACTCAGTCTCAAAGGGACACCCAGCCAGCCAGTCACAGAACCAGGCTAGCACCCCTGGGAGCCCGACCACAGAGTCAGTGCATACCTACCCCACACTGCGGACCCCAGGACTGCTGCACGGTCACCGTGTGACCTTGATCCACTGCTTCTTCTCTGTCCCTCAGTTTCCCCAGCTGATCTCTGCAAGTTTCCGATCCAGTCATGAGCTCTCGTTCTTTCTCTGCACCTGAAGTCATGGAGCGACAACAGAGGAGAAAACAGCAGGAGACCTACTAGCTCCGTGGGAAATGCTCTGAGCTATGTCAATGACTGGAGATGTATTTACCCGAAGGGCAGAGTGAAGGGCGGGTTGAGTTGTGGTGTCCTGGGATAGATGAGGAGACAGTAAATTTGGAGTGTGTGACGCTTTCTAGGGTTGCAAAGAGAACAATAAAAATCAGATGTTGCAGTGGGGAAAAGAAACCTCCCATTCCATTTGGGCCAGATTTACACTTGGGGAGTAGTTTTGGCAAGGGGAGAGCCTTGGTTTGTTAAATATTAAACAAAAAATTAATAACTCCACTCATTCTTCATGTCTCTCTCTGGTGATACGACAACCCTGATTTATTCTTCCTTTTTGTTCTCTCTTAGTTCACTGCCAGTGGTAAGCAAGCCCCCAAAAGGCGGTGGACTCATAAGGACTGTTCCTCCTTTTCTGACAGTGTTGCAGCTGGGGATGGGAGGACGTGCAAGACTCCTGGATAGATTTTGGCTCTAGGAGTGGAAACAGCATGCAGCCCTTCCCCCTTGGCCTTGGTCTTCCCCCTAAAAGGGAAGGTGTGCACAGGGGCCAGATTCAAGAGTGTGATTGTGAACATCAAACCCAAAGGTTTCAGGGCTGGCTCTTCAGAAGAAGGAAGAATAGGCTGCATTACTCTGAAGTCCTATAGGATCAAAGCGAGGGAGTGAAGGCGGTAATGGGATGTGCCAGACTCAGAGGAAACAAAGGGATAAGAAAGATCTCTAAGAGGATGGATACAAAAGAGAGTGAAGTTTAGCTCAGATTATAGCACAAGCATGTGGCTAAAAGTTTCGGAAAGCGTGAGATTAGGGACATTATCCATAATTTATAAAGATAGGAGTGCCTGTCTTACCACCTCCACAGCTTCGCAGAGCCCCATTTACACTCCGAACAGACACCGCCCCGGACTCGGGCTCCCTCCAGGTAGAACATTACTGAATTAACAGTCAGTTTTGTTCTCCATTTTTTAAAGAAATGCTTAAAATATCCCTCAACAAAGAAATACTTCACTGACATTTTAAAACACAAACCGAATGCCAAATGGCAGGCTGTTGGGAGTTCCTTAATAAATGCATACACTTCGAAAGCCTGAGTGTACACACTCATTTCAAGTATATTTTATAAAATAATTTACTCTCAGTCTGTTTTGAATAATTGCACAAAAATAGTTCATAAGCATAATAAATCTTTAACATGGCCTCTTCTTGCATGCCGTCTCTGAAAGCCTCGATTTGAAGATTATACTTAATGGAATTGTCTGTCAGTTGCCATCATTATCATCTGGGGCAGATGGCTCTTTGATTGTGCATTTAATATGCAGAAAACCCTCTGCCTCTGCTGCCTTCCAGTTACCCTCCTGACAGCTCGCATTCTGATGGGTAGCTTTCTTTTTAGGGAATTGTTTCTTTTAAACACCAGACTTCATGTATCATTCCAAATAAATATATTCGGAGATGAATGTTTCATCCTTGATTTGCTCACCTCACACATCAACATTTGCAGTGCAGCTTACTTGGCGTTTGTAACACAGATGCTGCTTGGGAGGGGATGCGCAGAGCTGCCGATGACGCTGGAGCCACTGCAGCTGCTGATGGGTCATGGGGACAAGACTTGTCTTAAGCAGGGACAAGGACACAGGACCTGAGTTCGAGAAGCCACCTCATTGCTCTTGCCTCGCTGTTGAGACGTGGATTCTGTCGGGGAAGGGAGGGGCATTACTGGGCCAAGGTTTGCTTTACATCACTTGCTGATATGGATTGGGCTTTTCTCCCAGAATTCCTCCTATACCATTATTATTATTTTTTTCTGTCCAATGTACTTCCAGGGCAAATGGGAAAAAAGGAACGTAAAGAACATGGGACACAGTTCTCCCTTCTGATGGGCCCCAGAGCAGAGGGAAGACTTCAGTGGGAGAACTGGAGTTACAGTTTTAATATGCCCTGGACATCTACTAACACAGCCACCCCTGTGTACATTAGAATAAACAGCTATAAATCTGCAGGATTTGTGAATCTCGTGTGACGTAGTTGCAAAAGCGGAATCGTAGGACTCAGGTTCGAATTTTAATTTCCCCTTTTGGGAAAGAGTATGGAATTATGGCAAAGAAGGTGGTTCTGGAACCTATCTGGCTGGGTTTAAATCCCACTCTGCAGCTATAGGATGTATGACTTTGCTTATGAACCTAACCTCTCAATACCTCTCTTGATCTGTAACATGGAGATGAGAATAAGGTTACTGTGAGGATCAAACAAGGTGAGGTACATGACATAGAAAGGCCCCCAAAGAATGTTGGTGAAAGGTAGTAATTATATTCCAAACTTTGTGTAGTACTTAGCATGTTACAGTTGTTAAAATGAAAATACTACTATTGCTTATCTCAAAATGGTATCACGGTTGTGATGAGATGCTAGCAGTAGAACATGCAGCACATTTGTGATTATTATTCAATTTAGCAATTATTTACATCCTACTACAAAGTCTTGCTTGCCCAAAGCCCCTCTGTGGGGCTCCCTCACCAAAGAACTGTCCCACATGATGGGCCACCAGCCACTTGCAGGGGAGCAGTGGAGGGGGAGCTGCCAGGCCGTGCCAGACAGGAGCTAGGATTCTTGAACAATCGTGTGAGTCTAGAGGATGGCAATATTTGATTCACAAAAATTGAGTTTGCACGCAGCACTTTTTCTTTATGGCCTGGCGACATCGGCACACTGCTCACAGAGTAGGGATACCTGGGTGTGAACCATACACTGTGTTGCCGATGCATCTTCATTAGCCAAAGAGAGGTATTAGAAATGGGTAAATTGGAACATTTAATATCATTGCTCTTACCTCCAGAAAAAACAAATTGAGGTATTTTTCCCCATTAGAGTTAATAAGACTTGAAAGGCTAAATTTTCATTAGGAAGCCAAATGCCTTCTTATAAACCCAGCCTCTGAGGAGGGGCTGAGGAAGGGAAGGCAGGAAGCCTGGCGGCGCGGTCACCAGCCTCCGGGGTGAGAGTGTCTCCACCGGGACTCTGCTTCTCTGCTTTTTTTTTTTTTTTTTTTGTGGGTACCGGGGAGTTGACCTCAGGACCTTGCACACCAACAGGCGCCCGTGCCGCTGAGTGATATCACCGGCCCCTTTTTCGTATGTGGGTTCCGGGAGTCGAACTCGGGCCCTCGCGCTTGCAAGGCAGGCGCTTATGCCGCTGAGCCATCTCACCGGCCCATGCTTCTCTGCTTTTTGAGAGTCGAAAACTTCACTGCCCAGAAGAGCTCTTTTGAGTTGCAAATCCACACTTTTCTGCTCTGAAAAGAAACTGAGCGCTCACTTGGTCCAGGACTCTCTCTGCCTGTCTACCACAGCCTGGCCGTGCTCTGGACAATGCCCCTCTTCGGGCTACCTTTAGACTCAGGGTTCAATGTTTCCCTGAAAGCAGAGCCTGGAGCAGGGACTTGGACCTGGGGCATGGTGCTTTATTTGAGAGATGATCCCTAGGAATAGATGTGGGAGACTGGGGAGCGTGAGCGAGGATGAGGAAAAGCTGCAGTAAGGATGTGGGACCAAGCTCACTGTGTGTGGCTCGGAGCCTGCATCGCACCAGGACATCTTGGAGTCCTGCGGAACACCTTCTGGCGTTATCTGCCTTGTGGGCAGATGGTCTGTGCAGTGGCAATTCCACCTCACTAGTTCCTGGGGACATTAATCTCATGCTCGGGGGCAGTGCTTGGGTTCAGATGCAGTGAGAAATGCTGGGACAGGACAGAAACAAACAAACAAGCAAAACAAAACAAACGTGTGAGTGCTGAGGTGAGAGCCAGGTGGTAAAGGACAGCTGGGGCCATCATGGGGCCACCCACCCTGCAGTGGCTGGAAATAGCATGGGCCAGGAAGGGGAGGCCGGATACCCCAGGCACTGCCCAAAGTCAGAGAGGGGATTAGCATCTGATGAGCGCTTGTGTACCGTTCACTCCTGGACAAACATTCACCGAGTGTGCACTATTTGTCAGATGTTCTTCTTGGCTCTGGGGATGCTGTAGTGAATGGTAGAAAAGAAATAAATGGTATCATTTCAGCTAGCAGTGTTCTGTAGAAAAGATAAAGCCAGGTAAGGGGACAGAGTGACAAGGATGGTACATTTTTATTTTAGATAAAGTGGTTAGATAAAACGGAAGAGTCAGCACTGAATAAAATAACTGGCACGGGCCAAGTGAATGGTGGGAGGGTGGGAGGGCCGTGGGGTGACAGAGCTTTCGAGGCAGAAGAAGAGCAGGATGGGAGGAAGTTCTCCGCGTCAGAGCGACAGGAAAGCCAGTGTGACGGGTGCTGAGCGGACAAGGGGGACAGCAGGGGAAGCCGAGGCTGCAGAGAGACCCATGGTAAGGTTGTGCAGGTCCCGGGAGGACGGCTGGGCCTTGCTCCCTGTGGAGCAGGAAGCTGGGGGCGGGGGTGGCTGTGAGATAGTGAAGTTTTGCAGTGAGAATTTTAAATCGAGTGTGTATTTTACATGTTCTGAATTTGAGTCCTGATAACTACTTCATCAGGCTTGAGGGATGGGGAAGACCTGCGCCTTCCCAAGGTCTCACAATTATCATGCAGACACTGGATTCCAACCCAAGGAGCCTGGTTCCTGAGCCCTAGATCTCTGTGATTTTGCCTTTAGTGTCTGAGGGTCATTTCCCTAGGACTGAGTCTGGGGTCCTCAACAGACAGCACATTCTTTCAGGACAGAAGTTGTAGTCATCTCCTTCTCCTCCCTGGGACAAAACACCTGACACCCATAACTTACAAGAGGAAGATTTATCTTGGCTCAGGGGCTTTGGAGGATTCAGCCCATACTCAGGTGGTTCCAAGGCAGGACAGGTACAGTGGAAGGGTCTGGTGGAGGAGAGCGGCTCACATCCTGGTGGACCTGGAAGCAGAAAGAGCAGGGAGGAGCCGGGAGGGAGATCCGCCCTTCCACGCCCCAGTGTCCCACCTCTAACCAGGCCCCACTTCCAACAGCATGCACAGTGCTTCTGACAGTGCCCCCACGATCCAGTCACCTCCCGAGAGCCCCGCCTCTGAGCACCCGAGCGTTTGGGAGGATATTCCAGACCTAAACCATAACAGAGGTGCTCTTTTGTTCTTTTCCCTACCTCCCACAGCTCCCAGGGCAGTGAGCAGTGGCACTGTCCTGGTTGGTGGCATGGCTTAGAGCAGACAGGTTCAGGTCCTGGTGGAAGCTGAAAGTGACATTGTCCTGCCTCCGTCATGGCTTCCTATCCACTCTGGAGTGACGTTTCCGGTGGCGTGTGACTTTTCTGGACCCACGGGGCCTGCTGTGCCAGCCGGGGTGGGCAGACAGGTGCAGCATGGAGGACTCCGAGGCTCCGAGGTGCATCCACCTGGTGGGGAGTGAGAGCCATGGCGGAGGGAAGAGGGAGAAGGCACTGCCACTGTGCCATGTTTCCATCTGTAAAAATAAACTCAAAAGACTCCAACAATTTGATTTGAGCCAATCATCTGACCTACTTGTGGCCTCTTTCATCCAGCGTCTGAAAAGGAAGGTGTTAATTTTTCTTCTGCATTTAGAAGTTTCTTTGACCAGCAAGGACTTTGGGTCAGCTTACCCTTTCAAGGTGGCAACTCCAATTTAGAAGATTTAAGTTTGAGAAAATGTGCTCGCTCCTTACAGCCCAGGAACAGTCATAAAAACTCACCAGCCAGTTTGCAAGCAGTGGTTTATGTGAATTAGTTCCAGGAGCTTTCAAAGGGTGTAATAAAGGCAGGAGAGACTCTACCATTCACTGACAGGTGTGGGATCGCATGTCCTTGTGTCTGCCGGGCAGCTTGCTCTGCCCCTGCTTGAGGAAGAGCAGCACCTGGTCAGAGGTATCTTGCTCAGGGCACAAGACAGGTGGCAACTGCAGCACTCTGGAAATGATCATTAATCAGGGCTTCGGTGCCCGAGCAGCCAGGAGTTGTCTCCAGAGGTCAGTAAAGACGAGACCCAGAGTCAGTTAGAGTGAAGGACCAGAGGCTGCGCTGGCTTCTCAGTGATCCAGGTCTTAGGAGCGGGGAGCTGGGGTGGAAGGGTCTTACTTGCTGATTTTCAAAATACCAGTCAATAGCAGACTTCCTTGACCCAGCTTAAAGCTAACACTAAGCTCTCCCAGCGTGGTTAGCCTAAGGAATGCAATGTCCCAGGAACAAACCTCTAACTAAAGCGTGAAGAACTCCAGAAGGGTTGAAATAAGGCAGTGGAGACAGCTTCCTTTGGGCTCTGACTTCCGGGAGGAGAATCACGTCGACGCTCAAGTGCCCCCCACAGCCGCATCAGGACAGTCCCTTTGTCGAAAGGACTATGGGACTGACCCAAGAGAGAAAGGTTGGGTTGATCTCTTTGATGGTTGGCATGAAGTTTAGATTGCTTCCCTAGGTCTGTGGGTCCTGAAGATTTCCCTGAACAGTCTCAGAGTCCCAGGGGACATCACTAATACTAACGGTCACCTGAGCTCTTGGCTAAGGGCTGTGCTGAGTGACTTTCATACTTGCTCAAAATCCAAGCTTCACAATAACTTTGTAAAGTGAGTTGGAATCCTTAGCCCTGTTTTATAGGTGAGGAAACTGAGGCACAGATTGGCTTGATCAAGTTTGCCTTCGTCGGGGAGGGCAGGGCTGGGATTTGACTGCAGGAGTGCTAAAGGGATGGTGGCCCAAGGTCCGGGGAAGTTACCGCAACAACCGATGTCCAGTCCAGGACAGGTGGAGGTGCTACCCCCTAAACGAGCCTCTTTCTCAACCGCCTGGGTGGGGAGGAGAAATCCCAACCCCTTTGAACGTGAACTTGAGTGTAGGGAGGTCTGTGGCTGGGGTTTATTTTTCCAGGCACTGCATTCTAGTGGACACTATTTTTTTTACCATCTTTTCTTCTGTCTTTACTGTCTCAGTGGCTTGAACTTCGCAGGAGAGACTTGGTGTACACATTTGGGGAAAGAAACAAGTTTGTTGGAAGAGGGTGGGGAGCAAGCTATGGATCTGGCTGATTGTGAGCTGACCAGGGTCGAAGCCTTTGGAATCAGACAAAGACGATTCCTACCTTCTTCGCCCAAAAATTCCTAGTCAAGAGTTGGTCCCAAAGTTCTGTGGAATCTGTCCTCCACGTCAGAGCTTTTTCAGGGGAACAGATGGGCCTAGATAATTTCTTAGCATTTGAGAAAAAATTATAAATTGATTAAGACATTTCATATGCTTAGTAGCAGCAGTTCATCTGTGCAAATGATTTGAGGTCTGAGGAAAATAGCTACATTAAAAAAAAACAAGTTTCTGAGCTGTTGAAAAGGACAATGTGAACGAAACTTAATTACGAGTACAGGTTAATGGAATTGAGAAGGAGGCAAGATGAATTCATTATATTAATAATAAACCTGATTTTAGGCAAAGGGAAGCAGATAGAAAGGAATGTGTAATGTGATATGTTTCGTTTCTTCTGAATAAAGTGTAGTGTGCTGAAATGTAACAAGATTATCCATCCTCTCCATCTGCCTTTGTCTAAATAAATTCAAGTTTGGCACAAATGTAAAGGATTTCAGCTTGTAATTTGCTGTCTCCGGTGCATGCGGCGTGGGGAGACCTGAGACGCCCCCTTGCAAGCCCCAGGCCTGAGACCTGGAGGGGCAGCAGGGAGAAGGCTCCAGTCCTCTTGTGTCAGGACCGTGGGGCCCCTGAGCAGCGGCAGCCCGGGGCTTCCACGGCACAGCGTGGCAGAGCAGACGTGACCTGGATGTGGGCCTAGATCTGGAGCTGGATGGAGCTCGAGTAGTGGATGGGGCGCCTTCCCCTTGCATATTCCAGAAGTAGGATAGAAATTCGCCGATTTCTTCCCGTCTCACCCCTCGTCCACCTTCATGTCATTATGCATGAAGCTTTCTCCCCTGGGAATTCCGTCTCTCCCACATTCCCGTTCTCCACTTTCTACTTCTTTCTACACGTCCTCCTTGCACAGGGGCCATGCTAATCTCTATCGTTCCAATTTTAGTGTATGTGCTGCCCAAGTGAGCGCGTCTACTTTTCAAAACACTGAATTTCAAAGTGTCTTCGGTGGCTTTAGAACACACAAGTTTACTTCTCTCTGAACTCCTGTTTCCTTTTTGCTTGGTGAATTTGGCCCTGCACTCAGTCAGTGGTGTAATTCCCTGTGTTGTTTCTTCTGGTTATGTGTGTGCATTTTGTTTCCTTGAAAATGATTACTGGTCCCTCTTCTTCCCTTCATTAACATACTCGCTGGGTACCTTGCATTTGCTGAGAGCTGAGCGATTCCATACTGAGCAAAGCAGACAGCCGTTGGCCTCATGGAGGTTGAGGGTGAATGAGAAAGATGGGTTACATAGTATTCACCTAAATAAATGGATAACTACAGAATTTAATGTGTCAGATTTAAGCCAGGAAGGTCTTACCACACTTTGATTATGGATTCACTTGTTGGTGAACATTTGGGTTGTTTACAGCTTTGGGCTATTAGGTAGAAAAGTGCTGTGTATATTTATGTAAAATACTTTCTGTGGCAAATATTTTGGCTTTTATCGAATCTAGAAGTGGAATGTCTGGGTCATATAGAAAATAGGCTTAACATCATGGGGAACTACCAAAGTGCTTTCCAAAGTTGCCAGCATTTTTTGCTTGCCCTGTTGCTCTAGGTCAGTGATGGCGAACCTTTTAGAGACGAGTGCCCCAACTGCAACCCCAAACCCACTTATTTATCACAAAGTGCCAACACTGCAATTAACCTGAATACCAAGGGTTTAGTTTAGGGGAAAAAACCCTCATACATTAACATCTTTTGTCTTAAAAGAAAAACACAATAACCTGCATGCCATAGGTTCACCACCACTGCACTATGTCTTTGCCAACACTTGGTATTTTTACTCTTTTTATTCTTAGTTATTCTAATGAGTTTGAAATAATATCATATTGCTATTTGAATTTGCTTTTACCTGGAAACTAATAATGTTTAGTATCTTTTCACATGGTTATTAGCTCTTCTACAAGTGCATCATCTATATGCAGTATTTATTCAATCCAGCATTATTTTTAAAAGATAATGCACCATAACCATTCCAGAACGCAAGTAGTTCACAATCTATTCCACTAGTAATCTGTAATTCACTATGCTAATAGAAAGTAAGAAGAAAACTATAAGATTATTTTAATAGATGCAGGAAAAGAAGTTGATAAATTTCAACATCTATTTATAATAAATGCACTCATCAACATTAGAAAGAATGGATATCTTAAAAATATACAGACTCCCAACCCATTAGCACCATACAGCTCTGCATTTTAGGGCTTATAGTTCTTCAGAAATGTTATAGTTTTTATTGTTCACATCTTGCACATATTTTATAACATTTATAATTAAGTATTTCATGTTTTTGATGCTGTTATAAAGTGTTAGATTAATTTCAAATTTGGATTTTGTTCTTTAAGTAAACAAAGCTAGAAGACTCATACTCTACGACTTGAATACTTTCTATAAAGCTACAGTAAGACAGTGTTACACTTGTTTAAAGATAGATTCACATATCAGGGAAGCGGAATAGTGAAAAGAAAAACCTACACGTATGGTCAATTGATTTTTGATAATGATGCCAAGGAAATTCCATGGGAAAGGTATTATTGTTCCAAAAATTGCACTGAAAATGCTGGATAGTTAGAAAAGACAGATTTTATCCTTATTTTACATTACAACAAAAATTAATTCCCTATGGGTCACTTAAACATGCAAGCTAAAACTATAAATCTTCTGTATGACTACCTAGCAGAAAGGGTTCATGACTTTGGTGTAGACAAATATTTTTAAAGTATGTTTTGCTTTTACACAAAATAATTTTTTCAAAAATTGACAACTGGATTTTATCACAATTTAAAATGTCTGCACTTACTAAAACAACAACAAGCATCATTACAAATTTTAAAAGTCAAGTCAGACTGGGACAAAACATATATTATACAAATAAGTTGGATCCAGAATATAAGGGATACATATACACACATACATGTACTAAATAAGGAGAAAACTTAATGATATCTATAAAACATGAACAAGTATTTGTGCAAAACACTACATTGGAATGACCAAAAAGCACATGAAAAACGCCCAATATTTCTTTAGAGAAATATAAATTAAAACTAAGTGAAATACCTCTTCACTTTCACTAAAATATGCTAAACATAATTACAATCCCAAGGGTGGGTGAGGACACAGAACAACAAAGGGGTGCAACCACGTTGGAAAATGGGCGATTTTTTGCAAAGTTAAATATGCACTTACATTATGACCCAGCAATTCTATTCTCAGATGATTAATTACCCAAGAGAAATAAAAACATACTTCCCACAAAGAGTTGTTCATAAATATTCACAGTGGCTTTATTTATAATAGCTCAAACTGGAAATAATCCAAATGTCCCTCACCCAGAGGATAGGTAAACAAATTGTGATATATCCATGCAATAAAAGGAACAAACTACTGATTCACGCTGCAGTCCCAAAGAACTTCACAGACATTATGCTGACTGAAAAAGACAGACATAAAAGGCTGTAGGTGACATGATTTCATTTACTTAAAACTATAAAAAAGGAAACTAATTTACAGTGACAGAAGATCAGTGATGTTCTAGGGCTGTGGGTTGAGGAGGAGTTAACTGCAAAAAGGCAGAAGGGGACTTTCTGGGGTGATTAATGTTCTGTATTTTGATTGCTTTGGTTCCATGGATGTGAGCATTTTTCAAACTTAGGGACCCAAACACTTAAAATGTATGCAATCTTTTGAATGTGCATTATACCTCAATGAAGTTGAACAATAACTAAAAGACCCTCAAACACCCAGGCATGGATCCGCTACACGTGATCGTTCATCAGCGACCTCGCTTTTTACTTCTTTGTCTTCCTGATATCAGAACGGACCCAGCAGAGGCAGGCCTCTTCTGTAGGCCTCCCCATCTGTGAGAGTGTGGTAGAAGCCTGCTGGGGTGCGAGAGGTTTAGTTGTGCATTATGCTGCAGAAAATTCTACAAGAAGTGGGTTCTATGTGACCTGCATTTATTAGCACGGAAAGAATGGCTCTGCTAAGAAGAACGACACCCCATCGGTGTGGATGTCACTTCTGATTGTCAAGTTGTAGAAAACATTCAGCTAAGTCCTCAGCTTGTTAAATGTGAAAGAGCTGTTTACAGGTTTTGTATTTTCCTCCTGTGAACTACTAAGCATTCCATTTAATTTGCAAAACAGAAAAGGATTTCTTGATAGCTTGGCTCCTTTGGGATGATTGCTGAGAGCCATGCTCAATATTAGTACCTATGGATCTGCTTCTCTCTATTAAGACAATTTGAGCATTAAATTGGGGGCATCTAGAAGGCCAGGGACTGCAGCACATCTAAATTAGAGTGATTTGTCCACTCGCAGAGCTGTCCAGTCACAGCTGCTCTGAGAAGTCACAACAGAGTTCAGCACGCCTCCCTTTTGTAGTAGACACTCAACTTCGAGCAGCACTGTTTTCTTGACTATGCACCTCTTTTTGGTCATGGGCACCATAGATACGTGGACACACAGGAGGGGAGGGGAGAAATCTCACAGAGGGCTACAGCCACCGTGGCAGTACTGCTTACATAGAGAGACAGCAGAATAACCCGCTGAGTGTCCTATGTCATTTGGAGTCTAGAAATTTCTATTCCACAGCTGATTTTAATGAGCAGAACATTGGTTGCTGCCTCTCAAGGGGTTGATTCCCTGATTTTGGAAGGAGCCCGAGACCAGGAAGCAGAGAGAACTCAAGAAGATCTGAACTCTAGCTGGAGATCAGACACATTGAATACTATCAGGCAAGATGCTTAGTTCCTCTGATGCCATTTCCTTTCTGGCACTGAGAACCAGGTGGCAGCTATTTCCTTATCCTTCAGTTCCCCCAGCTTGAGATTTCTCTGTCTTTGCTTAGCACCAGAGGGGAAGTGAAACCTGTCTCCCGAAAGAATCCACTCACACAAAGACTACAAAAGAGCAACGCTAACTTTATTAGAATATTTGGTAAGGCGGTGGAAGGAGCTTCATTATACTTCCCATGTCTAAGGAATAACACAAAGTCACCACGTATGTGTGAGCGAGATATGTGTAAATATGTGTGCGTGTGCACAAGAGCATGTGTGTTTAAAGGCTCTTGATCTTCCTTCGTGTGTACCCAGACCCTCACTTCTCTTCCTCCTCCTGGTATTCCTCCCAGAATCCCACACTCCCGCATCTTCCACTAAGTACAATTCTGCCTAACTCCCCCACTTATGTCCCCCAGATTCATCTAAGCGCTCAGCAAACCAAGTGACCTCCAGGCAATAAGAGACTCTCTTATTGGCGTAGTGACCTTGCTTTGTAGTTGGACATTATTTGGTATTTCCCCCTTGCCTCTCAAATCTCTTACACAAATCTCAATTTCATCAGTTTTAGGATTGACATTTTCTCATATTTTAACATCTTTGAAGTTAGAATGCTATTTTAAAGATGTTTTACAATTATGAGTGACAACATTTTCCTTTCTTAGTATCTTAGATTTTATTGAATATGGTATTTCTTACAGGTGAATAAAGGATTACTACTCTCCAAGAACAATAACCATTGTCATGAACTTATTATGTGCTGTTGTGTCTGTTTCAAAATAAAGAACTATTTCCGCCCCGGAGTTCCGAGGACTGGGTGAGAGATACGGGCCACAGATACATCCATCTCTAAGAACGACGCACTCGCTCTAATTCTCATGTTGGTGATTCTTAAAGGTGGCCCAAAGATTAATGATATCAAAATCTCTAGGAAGGCTTAAAAAGTGCGACTTTCAGAGCCATAGTTCAATTCACGCCAGCTGTATCTCTGGGGTGATGCCCTAGAATCTGTACTGCAAAGAAGAGATTTCGTGAAGTTCAAAAAGTAGGTTATTACTTTTAGTAAAGGTGAAAAGCGGTCAGAGTCTAGGCCAAGGGTGGCGAACCTATGGTACATGTGACAGAGCAGACTATTAGTGTCACTGAAAGCTCTGAAAGGTTCGCCATGACTGGTCTAGACATTTTCACTTTAATTCACGATGGTTTAAAACTCAAATCCTTTAGAGATGTCCAGTAGTCCTAGGTTTGCAATGGCGAAACTAAAGTACAAACAGATTAACTTCGCAAGTCATCACCTACAAAGTGGTAGAGGCTGGATACGAACCCTGTCTGACTCCAAGGCTTTTCAAAGCCCATCTCATCCGCACTGAACACAAAGCATAACTGAGGAGACGCAAGGGGACACACGCGAACAAAAACCTATTGAAATCTGCATGCCTGTTCCCTTTATATCCAGAAATTCCATTTCAAGGAGTTATACTTCAGAAACACTCTAGCACTGGCACAATCACACACACACACACACACAATTTGCTGTAGTATTACTTGTAGTAATAAAAAAATCAGAAATAACCTAAAAGTCCATCAAAAGAAAAGGGTAAAAAATTAAGATGCTTCCTTTCTAAGAAATACTGTGTGAAATGAAAAATATAATGTGCATCTATGTGACAAAATGGAAAAATCTTTAAGACACAGATAAAAATAAAAGGTGAATTAAGGTACAAAATTTAGAGAAGTATGCCTTTTATGCAAAGTATAAAAACCTTTATATATTTGTGTTATAAATGTGCAGGCATAGAAAGCTATCTAGAAAGTTACGGACCAAACTGCAGTATTTAACTCTTGGAGATGAATGGTTGGAGGTGTACAGGGGTAGAAATATACAAATATATCTTGCATCTTTATGGTATTAATTTTTAACTATGAGAATTTGGATGATAGGTAAACTTTTAAAGTTAAAAAACAGGCAAAACAGGTTTTGTAAAACACTCACAGATTCCTTTTTAACCCCGAGGTTAGATACAGAAGTGCCGAAGGGTGTAGACGCTGCAGAATAAAGTAGAAAGGATCCTCATTTCCTGTTATGAATTATGTACTCTGTCTAATGGGGAGCTTGTTTTTTTCTTGTCCCAAATCAGAACTGTGAAGTACAAAAGCATCAGCAAAAACTTCAAGTACAGCCTGCGTTGCTGGAACATTCCTCTTAGAGGCAATGATGGGCTTGCTGGAAAGTAGTCATATTTCATTTTCTGCTTAGTTGCTCCCAAGTTTTAATAAAGAGCACATAATATCTGCTATTTACTGAGAGAATTTAAGGAAGCTCATCAAAATGTATACAAAAGAACAAAGAGGAGGTACATGTAGCGAACTGCCGCGTTCTTCTCAGTGCATTAACTAAAAAGGACAACATTACTGAAAATTTCCATCCCTTGTGTCCTTTTCCTGTTTTGAAAAACCCAAATTGGCTCCTAGCAGAGTATTTCAATACCTGTGCCATTTGTCTTAAAGATTTCTTTAAAAGATGCCGTAATGATGGGTTTTGTGCTCTAAATCATTTGATTCTCAATAAAGAATGGACTCACTCAGGGAATATTGCTGGGATGTGGCTTACAGTTTGGGCTGGGCTGTTTTTCATGGCTTACCCTGAGCAAGCAGATGAAAGACATCTCCATTACCCCAGCACCAGCATCTCAGCTTTCCTGCCTCCGTGGCAGGCTCCTTGGTTTATTCCTCAGCCATCTTGCCTGGCTGGATCGGCCCAGCCCAGGAAATGGGGCATGTCCTCTAACAAGCTGTGTGACCCAAAACAAGGTACTCATTCATTCTGCATCTTATTTTCTCATTTATATAAAAAAGGGGAATTGTGAAAGATAATCATGCATGTTTTAATTCTAAAATTAAAGATTTGTAGCATTTCCTATAAAAAGATCAAAGGGGAAAAGTCCAGGCCGGCCTTGCTTTAACCAATAGAATGTGACAGAAGTGACGCTGGGCCAGTTCTAAGCCCCAGCCTCCAGGAACCTCGCAACTGTCTGCTGTCTTTTGGAGCCCTGCTAGCCTTCATGGGAACAGGCCCAGGCTGGTCTGCGGGAGGACAGGGACCGCAGGGAGGAGCAGGGAGGGGCCGACCCAGCACAGCCGGCAGCCGGCCTTCAGCAGTCATCCTGAGACCTGTGAGCCTCATAGCTGGTCTCTGATTTCAGTCACCATAAAGTTTGCATCATTTTGACTGGGTTAAGGGATGCCCAGTGAGCTTTAAAATATCCTTTCTAGGTGTGTCTGTAAAAGTGTTTTTGAAAGAGATGAGCATTTGAAATGGTGGATTAAGTAAAGCAGACTGCCCTTACTGATGTGAGTGGGCATCACTTAGCCTGTTGAATTTCTAGAATTTCTTTTAACACCTAAGTCTAATTCACCATCTATATGGATGTTTCTACTGCAACTTTCTGCCATTGACCCTGAGCTTATGGAAAATTTTATTGATAGGTAGCTCATTACTAGTGTATATATTCTATCTCGAAAGAGCTCATGTTATGACTTGTAATAAGAAATATATATATACTATATATACTATACATATACTATATGTAGACACTACATACTTATATATACTATATATACTGTATATATACTATATATACATTACTAGTGTACATATTCTACCTCAAAAAACTCATTTATGATTTGTAATAAGAAATACATATATCTTCAACCCCAGCGACTGGTACAGAGCACCGGAAACCCTGGCATCCAAAGCAAAAGTGTTAGGTGCATTGCTTGGCCGCCCTTGGCTCCTGACGCACAGCTCCTAATGCCTTGGACTCTCCTGCTGATAGGAGTGTGGTTGGTTTGAGTGGGTGACTCTTGATTTCTGGATGGGGACTCACCACCAGAAAAACCAAGCCCTGATGGAAGCTCAGAGCTTTCAGTCCCACCTATCCCCACCTTCTGGAAAGGGGGGAGGAGTTAACTGATCATGCCTTTGCGATCACACTCAGTAAAAGGCCCTGAACTCCGGAGTGGGGCGAGCATCGAAGTCTAGGGCTTGGGAGGCCTCACGCCCCTTCCGCATCTCTCACCCTATGTGCCCTCCATCCGGCTGTCCATCTGTACCTTCTGCGATATCTTTCCTAACACACTGGAAAACATAAGTAGATATTTTCCCGCGTTCTATGAGTCATTCTAGCGAATGGCTGTGAAACTCAAAAGGGTGTTGTGGGCATTTCCAATTTATAATCAGCAGGTCAGACTCTGACTCCAGGTAGGCAGTATCGGGATTGAACTGAATTTAGGACTCCAGCTGGTATCGGATAATTGATCGTGTAGGAAAATCATCCACGCGTCTGGCCACGGACTGAGTAGTGGTTTGTTTTCCCGACTACGCAGCAGTTTGTTTCCCCCTACAACCCGAATGTGAGTTGTGGAGTCTGAGGCAGGAAACTGATAAAGACCTGGCTTGCTTCGAGAGGACGGTTGTGTGTGTGTTCCGAACTGTCCGCCATTACTGCAGCTGAAAGCACAGGTGGGCTAGGTGGCAACGATGGCAAGCCACAAAGACCTGTTCGAGAGATCTGCCCAACTCCAAAGCCCCGGCTCTCTATATGAGCTTTTTCTAGGGCTGGCCATGAGCAATGGCAGGACAGATTGCACTTCCCGAGTGTCTGCCCTGAAGCCCGTTACTACAGGCCCTTCTCTCGGGGAGAGGTCAAGCCTCGGGTGACACAATTCAACCTTTTCCCCATGCTAGGAGCTTTTAAATTTTAAGAGAGGACTCTGGAGGAAATTATGAGGGTTTTAGGCGCTCAGTGCCATGAACCAGTATCACATGGTATAACCCAGAAATGCAGGGGACCCATCTTCGAAGGGTCCAGTGCAGCTGAGCCTATCCGCCCACCCAGGAATCAGATCAGTGACATGACGTGCTTTGTGCTGGCGTCCCTGCTTCCTGATATCCCTTCTCCCACACCCTCACTGCAGCTTACAGGATCACCTCCAAAAATTACCTGCACTCAAGTCTTCGTCGCAAATTCTGTTTAGGAGATGGACTAATACGATTGACCAACACTTTTGAGCTTTGGTTTTCTCACCAATAAGGGATGTATTATATATGAAAATATACATACATTTCTGCATCTGTATCAACACACACGTACATGCATTCATACACATACTATCGTGGAAACTAAGTCTCTATATCTGGCACATTGCAGTTCAATAGAGAGTAACTAGCTCCCAGCCAGAGAACATTCTCCCCCCCAATCCTGACCCAAATTCTCCGGTTCTTCCTGAGTCTGAATCTCTGCTCATGACTCCTGGAGCTTTGCCTTATAGAAGCACAGACCCAGTGGAGCACAGAGCTTTAGTTAGAAAAGCACGTCTTAGCACTCAGAATTTATCATTTGACCTTCAGCCTTCTGTCTGCTGCACTTCGCGAGTTTCGATTAGGTGAATAAGAACGAGGTTTGCAGAAGGAATTCTGGGGGAGCAGCAGCAGCGTGACCGGTTTCACCATGTCATTATGACTTTTAAGGAAAAGCCTGTGCAGCTCTCCAATTAGCAGCCCTGCTGGTGGCCCCGGCAATGGGTATCAGAAGCCAGCAGCAGGAAACCCAATGAGAAGCCACCATTTGTGTGGCAGAGGGAAGGATTCTAGCTGTCAGCCCATAGCCCGTGACCTTGACAGGAAGAACTAGTTCACGTTGACCACAGTGTGGTTAATTTAATCTCTTTATTCCTTTGGAATGGCTCAGGCATCCCACTCTGTTTCGAGAAAATGGTTAGATTTTGTGAGCGAGCAGCCATGTCCGAGGTTTCAGTGTACTGTGAGAATAATGTGTGTTTTGTGGAAGACAGACAGATGGAGAGGGAGAGAGAAAAGAATGGAGAGGGACAGGGGAGAATGGTCATCTGACTCATGGTCTTTCCTTCGGCGGCTGATTTCACCATCAGTCGTGTCCTTGGTACTCCGGAACGCTAACAACTCTTTGTTGTAAGAGTGAGGACTCGGAAGGGAAGTCCTGCCCGTTGTTGTTTCCTCACGCTCCTGCCCCTTTGTCCCCGGCCTTGAGGCCTAACTCATTCACTCAGGAGAGAGAGGGAGAGAACGCGATGTCATTTCCTTGGGTGCCCTCTGTTCTAAGTGGGGACCAGGTGGACTGCTGTGGAAAGGGTGTGGTGACACAACAATGCCCCTTTCTTGCCCTGCTCCCTACATCAAGTCAGAGTCCTGAGGGCAGAGGAAGGAGTTAGTCCCTGTATTAAATATGTCATGAAGGAGAGATTTGTGACCGAATAAGGGTCCTACATCCTCGCCCACTTGGGACAGGAATAAGCAGTCTTAGAGTACAAGAAAGAGAGACACTTTGGGTGTAGACTGGAGCTTTCTCCTGACATCCGGAGGACAGTCTTATAATCGTATATACCTACCAGTCCCTCCTGATGGGGCAGCTTCCGCTAGGGCAGGAAATGAAGGACCATTACGAAGAACAGGTTCCAGCGCACTGGCGTCTGGTGTTGTGTGAGCCCCACACTGTGAGTGTGGGGACCCAAGCCGGGGTCCTCAGAGCTTGAGCTTGCTTCTGCAAATGGGAACATTCTTGCTCAGATGTGAGAATCACTGATGCTCCCGCCAGCTCTGAGAGCTCACGAATCCCAGCAGGAGGCCTGCCAGTGTCCCATCTCTCCTGTGCGGTAGCAGTTGCCATGGGAGAGATGGTCTGTTTCACACTGAGCTGCAGGGTGAGGACTCCGATGGGTGCACTCTCTCTCAGGTACGCAACATCAGTGCTCCTTTTCTGTGACCAGTGATCCAGATGATGGGTGTTTCAGGTATTAGGTTTCTCATTGTTTTTCTTTCGTCTGCTATACTTTTAGGCCATTTTTAAAGCAAAGCATTAATAGCAGCCTAATAGCAAAAACATGAGGAGGAAGAAGTTGATGGCCCGCGAATTGCATTTTCTGTGCAATTAACCTCTGTAGCAGGCTACTTAGTTCCAAATTTCCCAGTGGGAGAACACAGCCTCCTCAGCAGAGAACGATGCAATCATAGACTGGGGCAGGAATGGCTCTCAAGAGAACCACTAGTGTGGCCCCAGACACTAGGCACCAAAGATTTATTCCCATTTCACAGATAAAGAACTGTTATTGGATTATGAAGCCAAGTGAATAGAAAAAGTGTCTTTTCTTGCATTACCTCAGTTGGCAATATTTGTCTTGAAGACAAAGACTTATCACTGAGAAGTGGTAAGGTAAGAAGATGGTTAGAAATCTGTATTTATTCTGATTTCTGCTATCCTCACCATACCCAGCCTTACTCCCAAAGAGACCCATGGATTATAGTGTTATGTTACTATAAAATTCTTCTTCTTGCATTCACCAAATAATATTTGATTAAATTTTATGTGCTAAGCACTTGCTAGGCAGTAAAGATATAGTTTAAAATTAGGACATCTGTGCTTACAGAGTTGGGGGGGATGGGTACTAAACAAACACATAAATATATCACCATTACAACATGATTTTAAAAAGGAAGAAAAAAGAAAGTATTGAGAGAGTGTGGTAGGTTAAATTTACTTGGTTTGGTCTCTGAGGGAGAAATGTTTACAGAGAAAGGGTAATATGTTCAGGGAGGGGCAACACCGTAAATAAGGCCTTGAGATAGCAAAGATCTGTTTCCAGCTGAGGAAATGAGAAGAAATCCAGTTGCTAAAGGGAGGTGATCAGTGCAGGGAGGCATAGGTGAGAGGTTGGAAAGGGTGCTTGGATCCAATCAGGAGGCCTTATAGAGTTGGACAAGAAGCTTGGATTTTACTTATAAGTAGTGGAAAGCTTTTAAAGCAGTGCTATCTGAATGAAAGGTTCTGGGTTTCTTAATCCAGTACGGCAGCCATCAGCTATGTGACTTTTGAGCTTCTGAAATGTGGCACATGCGATAGAGGAACTGAATGTTTATTTTTATCTAATTTTAATTAATTTAGGTTAAATAGTCAAGTGTGCTATTCTGCTGCATTGTACAGCGCAGTTTTGAAGGGTTTTATGGAAGACAGCTATGAGATCAGGTTTATTTTTGGAAACTCTGGCTGCTCTTTGGAGAATAAACTGGAGGGGTGAGGAAGTGGATTTGACAATGGCCAGCTTGGGCTGGATGGAACAGTGAGATGTGGATGTGTCTGTGATACATTCTTGGGTAGCATTATCGGATTTGGCAGTAGAATCTACAGGAAAAGAAGGAGGAAGGAAGAGGGGTTCAGAATGATGCCAAAAATTCTGGCTTGAAAAACTGGTGGGTGAGGATGATATTCACTGTGGCAGGGTGAGAGCGAGAGGAGATTTGAGAATTGGGATGGTGGAAAGGAAATGTTGAACTTTGGTACTAGTATGACGTCCATGTGGAAATGCCAACAGGCAGCTGAATATTGGAGTCTGGACCTCAGAACACATTCCGTGGACTCTTTGGGCCTCAAAGACTGAGTATTAAGAAAAGACTAAGGGGTGGGGTATGGTGTATGCGCTTGTAATCCCAGCACTAGGGAAGGCTAAGCTAGCAGAATCACAAATCTGGCACCTAGTAACTTAGAGAGACCTTAGCTCAAAAGAAAAGAAAAAAAAAAAAAAAAAAAGAAAAAAATTGAGTGAGAGAGAGACAAGAAATGAACGGAGGAAAAACAAAAAGAAAAATAACCCAGGCCTGGGGGCGTATTTCAATGTAAAGAGTTCAGTCTCACTATTACCCTCCCAAAACAGGAGACTAAATATTTCATCAGTTGGATATGGAAGAATTGGGTGCTAAATTAGGTCGTCTAGATATAAGTCAGGGCTTTCAATGAACAATGTTTTCTCTGTCTACACGATTCTATTTGGCATAATTAGTGGAATTAAGAAGAGCAAGTTATCTGTATGCATCTCCTGATGTCTAAGCATTTAAACATGTACTTAGAAAATTGCTTTCCAGTGTTTCCTAACATGTAGCCTAAACATGCAAGTGGAATAAAGGATGGGTTGGGGTAAATACAAACAGAGTACTAAATAATATAAAAACACGTGAGAATGTTATGCCCTTTTTTAATTTTCTGCCTTCTCTCATAACAGAAGAAAGTCTCAGGTTGTTGTAAGCAAACCCTGAACACCAAGCACTTGCTAATCTCTATTTCAAACAGAGAATAGATCTTAAGCTCCCAGCCCTTGGCAGACAACAGATTCTAGCTAGTTTCTTCTTCTGTTTTCATTGTATTTATTTTACAGTTACTTTCTTCTTTAAAAAAAAAAAAAAGGGTTTACAGAAATGTTTAAGGGATTTACAGAATATTTTTCCTTACCCAGTGGGGAGCGAGTTGCTGATGCCCAACCCCCCGAATGCTTGACAGTAATTCATACAAAGACATTCTCTGCATAATCACAAGCAACCATTAGAATTGAGAAATTACCATGCAAGCCACCAATCCTATTTGAGTTTCAACAATTGCACTAATTGTCCTTAACCACAAAATAATACAAACTAAGATCGCTGTGTCTAGTTGTTCCAGCTCTTCAACCTGGAACAGTTTTCAGTCCTTCCTGTGTTGTCAGGACCTCAAGGCGTGTAAGGATCCCACGTGAGTTATTTCGTAGACTCTTTTGCATTTGTCTGACATTTCTTCACGATTAGATTCAGATTAGGCATCGCTGGCAGAATATCACAGAAGCGATACTGGGTTCTTCTCGTTGAATCCTATTGAATCCCACAAGGGGTGGACCTGCCCTGTCCCTGCTGATGTTAACTCTGAGAACTCGACTAAAGCGGCATCTGCCAGACTCATCCGCCACAAAGAAGGCTACTCTTTCATCCTTTATAATTTATGAACGTTGTGTAAGAGGCACTTTGATAGTATGTAAATATCTTGTCCTGTCAAATTTTAAGAACTAGGTTTAGCACCCATAGATGTTTCTTGGATGAATTAATCATTGCTCTCATGGTTGCCAAACAGTGAATTTCTAATTTTATCATTTTATTATTCCTTCTGCTGAGAGAAAGATTTCTCTTTTCCTCATTTATTTATATTTTTATGAATTCACAGATTACTATTTTATTTAATTGGTCATAATATCTATCTACCTATCTACCGGTGCTTTTTTTTTTCCCAAGACAGGGTCTTGCTATTTAGTTCAGGCTGACCTTGAACTCACCATGTATCCCAAGCTGGCCTTGAACTTGTGGCAATCGTCCTGCCTCAGCCTCCTGAGTGCTGGGATTACAGTTGTGCACCACCATGCCTGGAGATTATTTCTTGTTATGCCTCTGTATTCTGCCTTCTCTCCTTTGGATACATCCTCTTCCTTCTCTGAGCACTTTTCTGGTTTCTGGCATAAGATTCTCCAGGCTTTTCAGTGTTGGCCCTCATACCAACCGTTTCTCCAAAGTATCCTGGTTGCTAAAGAATAGTATTTGGAAGCCAAAATCTGGGTGTTAAGCATGCTCATTGCTATTGGAGTATCATGGCTTTCTGGTCATCTCCCCAATTCTCATTATGTATAAACATATTTATATTAAATTTATATATACACATACATGTACATTTGCATGTATATTCATTTTTAACTCTAGCTATGTCTCCACGTATCATGAGCTCACGGTAATTCCAACCCAACTCCAGGTTTTTTTCTAGTTTTCTCTCTTTCCATTCTTAACTCCCTTCTCCAAGAGTAAGAAACCTGGCTTCCACCAGCATCTACCCTTCTGGGAGCAACCCTTCCCCACCATGGGTGCCCAATCGCAGAGGCCTCCTCACGCTCCCGGGTTCTTTCTTAACTCCCTTCTCCAAGAGTAAGAAACCTGGCTTCCACCAGCATCTACCCTTCTGGGAGCAACCCTTCCCCACCACGGGTGCCCAATCGCAGAGGCCTCCTCACGCTCCCGGGTTCTGGCGCCGTGGTCTCTCCTCCGTCCGGTGCTGCTTGGAGGACTCCAACACCGCAGGCCGCTGCTGCTGCTTTCCCTGCCGACACACACAGGAGCTCTCCACACTGGCACCTGACATCCCTTTATGTAGACACAAAGAACTTCAACATTTCCTACAAGGCAGATCTTTGGCAATGACTTAGCTCAAATTTTGTTTGAAAAAGTCTTTACTTCTTCTTCAGTTTTGAAGGTTAATTTGCATGGTACAGAGTTCTAGGTTGATGAGTTTTTCTTTCAATACTTTTAATATTTCTCTCTACTCTCTTCTGGATTGCGTGGTTTCTGAGGAACTTTCATCTGTGATGCTCATCTTTAATCCTCTAAAGGCAAGGTGTCCTCCTACCCTGTTTCTTTCAAGACTTTTTCCCTTTATTTTTATTTTGAGTATGACATGCTTAGGTGTAGCTTTTTTATTATTTTTAAAATATTTATCCTGTTTAGTGTTTTCTGAGCTTTGTGATTTGTGACATTAATTTGGGGGAAATTCTCAGTCATTATTTTCAAATGTTTCTTCTCTTTCTCCCTTTTCTCCCTTTCTTTTTCTGTATTTCTGTTACAAATGTTATAACTTTTGTAGTTAGCTCAGAGTCCTTGGATATCTCTGCTCATTTTCAATCCTTGTGTTTAGGAGTAGAGTTTAGGAGATTCCTACTGACATCTTCAAGATTGGAGATTCTTTCCTGGGCCATACCCAGTCTATTAATGAGCCTGTCAAACACAGTCTTCACTCCTCTTAGGAAATCTTTGCTGACAACATTTTTTCATTCTTTCTCAGAATTCCCAACTCTGCTCACATTGCCCATTTATTCTTGCATGTTATTTACTTTATCCATCAGAGCCAATAATAGCATATTAATCACAGTTGGTTTAAATTTTTGGCCTGATAATTCCAACACCCCTGGTGTATCTGAATCTGATTTCGATGCTTTATTTGCCTCTTCAACCTGTGTTCTTTTCCTTTAGTACGTCTTGTAAGCTTTTCCTCATCTCACAGTGGCAGGGTATGGGGAACAGGAAGCGTTTTACATTCTTGTGATGCGGTCTCAGTCTTGGTAAGCCTGGGCCCCCAAACTGTGGGCTCCACCACACTCCTCAGTCCCCTCTCCCTCGGTGGCTCTGGATGGACAGCGAGCACCAGACTGTTTTCCTTTTCTCATCTACAAGGCTAAAGAGGCTGGAGGTGGGTATTTCTCTTCCCCAGTTCAGTTAGGCTCCGATAAACTTCAAAAGTTTGGGCTCTGATAAAATAGTGTCTTTTAAGTGGGTCTTGTTCAGACCAGGATGCTGCGGCACATTTGAAAACAGTCAGTTATTCCCTGCACTTGCAGGAAGTCCTAGGGGACTTTTCTCCAATTTTCACCCTGAGAACTTGGTACAACTGTTGGAGGGAAAACTCAGAAAAAGTGGGGCCCTATGAATGGGTCCCCTTGTCCACTCTGAGCCTTTAGCAATCGATCAGTTACACTTGTTTTCCTACCCCAGTCTTTCCGGAGGAGGTGTCAGCTTGGGAGTTTCTGCTCCGGTGAGTTTTGATCCTTTGTATTCACCCGCCTCTCTTTCCAACTGCGCAGGCACCTATTTACCCTGTGGCCTTACTTTTCTTACATGTCTAAGAAAGGTTGTCGATTTGTCAAGGTGTTCAGCTTTTTATTTGTTGTTGGGACAGAGTGACCACTTCTAAGCTCCTTATATGCCAGACTGGTATCAGATAGACTAAAGTGTCCTTTAAAACTATACCTATTTGGGTGAAAAAGTCAGTCTGAATAAGACAACCTCATTGAATAATGATATAATTTGTATGCCGAGGATTAAGTTTGGGAAACACTGCGGAGGCCCGCGGGAGACCAGGGCAGGGATGACCTCTTTCCGTGTGAGTTCAGCTCTCTGCCTTAGCCGCCACCCCAGCACGCCCACACGGTCCTTAACTCACAAAGTCCTCCTGCGGGTGCCAGTGGCCACCTGTCCCCCAGACAAAGGTGTGCACGGCAAGCCCCGCCCTGTCAGCTGTGATGAACGTCCTGCCCTTGAAGGAGCAGCTGCTCGGGCTGCGGGCTGCGTGCTCAGCGCTCTGAGGCTCCTGTGGGGACGGAGTGGTCTGTGTAGTCACTGGCCGGACCTGGGACCCCAGAAGTGCCTGCTGCTAATGCCACACCACTTCCCTTCCCGCATTTCCCCCTCCTGCCGTCTCGGTTGGGAGGAGACGGACACCCCTGGCCACTCAGCCCTGGTGGCCCTGCTGCCCCCTGTCAGCCGGCGGTCAGCCCAGCCTCCAGTCTCCCTCAGTACAGTCAGGAGGCTCCTCCGGACACCTATGTAATGTTCACTGCCCGCTTGGTGCCTCTGCCCCTCTTCTCCCCTCACTTTGCAGGAGTGTGTCCTAGAAGGATGGTGGGCGGGGACAGCATAAGAGTCAGCAGACGTGGGTTCAAGCCATCAGTGTTTGCTGCCAATGTGCACAGAGTGAACGCTTGTCTAATGAGCGAGTCATGGAGCACCAGTGAGTCTTTGCTTGGGTGCGATCCCCTGGGTCTTGATTCTCTGTCCTGAATCAAACACCCTTTATTCTGTTCACCTCCTGACCTCCATTTGGGATGCTCCCCATGGTACAATTTGAAGGAGGATAGCTCCTGTGCGCACCTCTTACCATGGAAACAGAGGAACCCAAATACTTCCTTGACTCTCTTAGTTATTTTTCTTGTTGCTGAGACAAAATACTAGACACCCAAAGTTAAAGGGGAAAAGATTTATGCAGCTCACCGTTTATAAGGTTTCAGTCCATAATCAGTTGGCTTGAAGGCAGTGTGGTGTGGCAGAGGGGCATTGCAGAGGAGAAACAGCTCATGCTGGGCAGAAGGTAGCAAAGCAACAAGGGACCTTAACATCATCTTTCTGCCCCTTTTATATTGTATCCAGACTACCAGGACTAGGGCAGTACCAAACCAATCAGTGGACTGATTTAGTAATCACCCACCCTTAATCCCAGCATCACACACTCTAGATGCAGCCACTTCTGACTGCATGAGGCTTTGTGGGGACATCTAGACACAGCCATAACATTGACCTTCCCCCCATCCCCCATCTCACCCAGGGGACAGGAATGTGATGCAAATGCAGACAGTCATCTGCTCTCCTCTGTGACCTTGATGATTAGTAAAAGCCTGGCACCATCTGCAGAGCAGATCATTGTCCCTGGTGGGGGGCTGGGGGAGTGTAAGCCAAACAGCGAGGTCGTGCTATACAACCCACCCCAAGGTGGTCGTGACCTCCCAGTGATCTTTGAATCCCCGATAGCTTTTCATTTCATTCCCTTTTTGCATAAGAGAGCAAATCTGCTCCTGTTTTCTGCAAGTGAGAGTCTGACTGATGCAGACCCTGCCTATGAGTCAAGAATAATAACATCTACCTGACAGAGTTTTTGTGATGGTAGAGTAAGACAACGTGCCAATTCTCCTAACTTGACGACTGGAATACAAAATGTGAGTCTACAGAAAGCTCAGTATGTGTCAGGCCCAGAAATAAGCAGCAAACAAGCTTCGCTCATGGAATCCTCATAATGGCTCTATAAAGAAAGTGGCACCATTTTGCTGAGATGGAAACTGCGGCATGGTTAAATTAGGTAATTGGTGAAAGCCACCCTGTTGTAAGACAGAATTAAGCGTTGTTTCCAGGTCGATCTGATTTTAGAAATCTGTGTGAACCCTCTTCCTTCTTCGTTTAGACATCTTCTTACTGGACTCAGCTGTGATCCCTACGCAGCCCCATGAAGGCTCCCGTGAGCCCACAGGACCGCGTCTGACGTGCTGAGAACTGTGCTTGCCTCTTTTTCTACCCCAAAATATCTCCTTAGCACTAGGCCATGAACTGGGGGCAAAATCAGCCAAGGAAGGCAGTCAAGGTTGCTTTGGGGCTGGCAGGCCATGAGCCTGCTGAAAGTGTGTCCTGAATGAGAGACTGTGGGCTGAAATGGGAACACAAAATGTGAACCAGCAGCAGCCAGGCTCCTGCAGCAGGTTTGAAGGTTGCTGGGAAATTTCCATGGGGGCAGAGTGGAGGAAGAGAGAGAGTGAAGCTGCAGCCTCTGCTCAGAGCCCTCTGTCCATGGGACTCAGCTGGACACTGAGCAGCCCTAGCTCAGCTCTGCAATCCTCCTGGGTCAGCGGAAGCCCCTCCAGCAACACCAGGACTCTGAAAATTCCGGTACCTATGCGGCATCTGCCTTAGTCTGAGCTAGAACTCCTTCAGGTATGAGGGCCAATTTACTTTTGAACTAGATTTCAAAGATGAATTCATTAGCCTGGCACATGAGCAGAAAAGGAGTAAAGTGCCTTCAGGCACAGCTAGATCTGGGTGCTCGAATTGTGTCTTTAGGACCCTCTGTGCCCCATGGCTTAGCTTGGCTGTGCTCTGCTGGCTTCTTTCTCAGCAGGCTCCCATAAATATGGCTCTAGCAGCTCCAGTTCTATCTTCTCCAGCTCAGCAATAGCGGAAGGAGAGTCCTTCCAATAGTTCCCAGATCAGGTCCAAGGCCTGATTCTTCCTGGCCTGGTTTGATGGCACGCACACTCGGAGCAGAGGCGCGGTGTGGCTGAAATAGGTTGGCCAAGCCTCTTCAAGGCTGGGCGAGGTGGGGTCAGCCCTGCCCAGACTGTACAGGCCAAGCTAAGGGCAAATGTGCACTACGTCACTGAAGGCAAAGCAAGTCTGGCTCCCTCTGCGCTTCCTCCATCAGCCCTGACCCACACCCAGATGAACGCTGGGGGATTTAAGAAAGAGAGAAGGAACTCCGTCTTGAGGGCAGAAGACCCACAGCAGATCTTCGCACACTGACTCAGCTTTGCCCTAAAGCCTGCCCATGCTTCCCAAGGATGAAAGCTGCTGTTTTTCTCTCTGAATCTATTCCTCTCTCCCCAGTGATGTGCACATAGCAGGCACGCAGCAGGAACTGTGGAACGTGGTGGCAGAATATCGAAAGCAGAAAGCAAAGGAAGACAGCCCCTGCCAACCAGCTTTCAGCCTCTTCTGGTCTAAGCCAGGTGGACCCTCAAAGAGTCCCAGAGCTCCGCATCTTCTTGGACGAGTCCATTGTCACAGGCCCTGTGAAACAGAGGGGAGCAGGAGGTGGCGGGGACCAGGTGCTCCTCTGTCTTAAGGGATGGATGGCGGGGGAGGTGCCACGCAGGCAGGAGTGGAGTCCAAGCGTTTCCACTTCCTCTCCCCAGCAGAGCTCTGGGCTATTGAGCTGGCTGCAAATGTTAATTGGGCACAACTTGACTTTATTTGACTGTTAGCACTGCTGTAATAATCCATAAAGTGCGGGATGTGCATCAGATGCACGTTTATTATATAAAGCTCTATCTTAATCATATTAATTGAAGTTTCGGAGCAGATGGGTTTCCTTTCTGAGCCACATTTTATTACATTTCATTAGCATCATGTTAATGGCAGCACAATAGCAGAAACTCTGGACATTAAAACAATTTTCTGATGGCTCAACTACATTTTCTGTGCCGTTAACTTGGACATTGGCCTGGTTAGGCCAGAATCTCTCTGCTGGTAGAAATGAGGCTTCTCCTTTAGATCTGCAAATTCATGAGGCATTAGACAAATTCAGGTTACAATGTTTAGACTGATTTTTACCACCCTCATTTTTACCAAAATTAATAGTTTTATGACCTCCAGAGACATGCTCGGTCCTGGGCCCCCAAATGCGCCTGCTGCTGTCTTTCTGTCTGCTTCTCTGCCTATCCCAAGGTGGACTCAAAGCAGCCTTTAGAATCCAGTCTTCTCTTGGTAGCCTTGGGGACGTGGTTCTGGAAGCCCCTCCAGATACCAAAATCTGCACGTACTCAATTGTGTTCCTTACAAAAAATGCTGTAGTATTTGCCTAAACCTATATCATCCTCTTTGTATCAGTTAGGGTTCATCAGAGGAACAGATTTAATATATACATATGTGATATATAAAGGATTTACATAGACTAGATGACATATAAAGGGTTATATATAATATACAATGGTACCTCTGTTCATAAATTTAATTCGATTAAGTTTGTGAACCAAGGTACCACTGTATAATGGATTTACAAGGTGGGCTTACAGTGGGGCCTGCAGAGTCGGGGGGAAGAGTGAGAAAGGCCGTCTGCGTGCTGGGGAGACGGAGGATCCAGTCAGAGGTGAAGACCTGGAGCTCGCTGCAGAGTCCCGTGTGAGCCCGTATCCAGAAGCCGAAGAGTCTGTGCTGGAAGCCTGGAGAGGGGCATCCAAGAGCGAAAGCGAAGACTGGAGTCCTCTGAGGAAGCAGAACTGGGGCTTCCTCTTCTTTCCCTTCCTACTCCATCCACACTGCAAGCCTATCGGTTGATGCCGCCCACACCCAGGGTGGGTCTTCAAGACACACCTAGAACCATGCTAAACTAACCTGCTACACCTTTCTTATTCAAGTTGACACCTCAGTTAACTATCACACTCCTTTGTACTTTATTATCTCTAGATTACTTTGAATACTCACTACAATATAAATACTATGTTAATAGTTGTTACACTGTATTGTGTAGGGAACAGTGACAAGATTAAAAAGCCTGTATGTGTTCAGTACAAATGAAATAAATGTTTTTTCTCAAAAGAGTTTCTTTTGGTTATTTTGAGACAGAGACTCACTAGGTAGTCCAGGCTGGCCTTGAACTTGGGGCAATCCTCCTGCCTCAGCCTCCTTGGTGCTTGGTGCAGGCATGTGCCACCATGCCTGGCTCAAATATTTTTGACTTGCAGGTGGTCGAATCTGCTGATGCAGGACCCACAGACATGGAGGGCCAGCTCTATACACAACAGGATAAAAACAGGTAAGATCAACGCACAAGAGATGCCTGAATTCAAGTCCTCGCTTCTTGCTTCTTAACTGTGTGACAAGCAAAGTTACTTTGTTCCTCTAGGCCACTTCCTGGGTGCCAATTCTTGGTCCGCTGCTCATAGGGCTGCAGTGGAGTGAGGGTGAGGGTGTTGTGTGGCTGGAAGGAGTGGGCACAGAGGGGCCCAGGGAGTTGGTGTAGGTGAGTCTTGAGCTCCATTGCCTCAAGGAAGGTGGGGCCACTGGTGGATGGTGAACCGAGAGGGGCCTGGACCAGCAACCATGGAAGATGGGGGTGGCTCGGGCCGGGGGGTGATTAGGAGTGTTCAAGGCAGGGCCCATGTGGAAGGGGAAGCCAAGGGGGTTTGTGGGACTGAACGGAAAAGAGGAGTGGGGGCGGGGGTGGAGGGCAAGCGTGCTCATCCTGCCAGGCCTACACAGAGGGACTTGGCCTCTCAGGGTCTCATTACCTCAGCTCGGAGGAGCAGGCCCAGGTCACACCAGATGTGAGAGAGAAGGGCAAGAGACTGCCAGGAAATCTCAAGTGAGCTAGGGAATCCAACTTAGCAGTATCTTGGCTTTGGAGATCATTTTTCATGTCCACTACAGTGCTTTTTACCATTCTTTCCTTCCCACACCAAGCCTAGGCATCAGATAGAACATTAAATTATTCCATTTTATCCAGGTGTGATGGCACGCACCTGCAGTCTTGGCACTCTGGGAGGCTGGGGCAGGAAGATTACAAGTTTGGGTCCAGCCTGGACAACTTAATAACTTAGTGAAATCCTGTGTCAAAATAAAACATAAGAAAGAAGGAGGGGGTACTGCTGGGGATATAGCACAGTACGAAGGTCCTGAGTTTAATCCTCAGTACCACACACACACACACGGACCCACATCACACTATTCCATTTCACAGACAAGAAAACTGAAACCAGAAGGTCAGTGGCACATGCAAGGACATGTAATTGGTTGTTACTAAGTGAGGATGAATGAAATGATAACATGAAAACTTTGGGATCCAAATGAAGAAAGGGGCTACATGAATCTAAATATCACTTTGATTGTAGGAAAAGCTATTTTTGCAAAATCTAGTAAAAAAGTTTAAAATATTTACAGTTTAAAATGCAATAAAAGTGGGACCAGTGAGATAGCTCAGTGGCATAAGCTCCTGCCTGGCAAACGCGAGGTCCTGAGTTCGACTCCCGGTACTCATATAAAAAAAATGCAATAAAAGTAATTATTCACATTGGTCTACTGATTTGGGGGTAAAATTTTCTAAATAAGAAACAATGGAACTGACATGCACGCTTCTCTTATAAAACTACATTTCGCATATACATTTTCCTAGCTAATCCCAGTAAGGACTCCCATTTTACTGGGAAACCTCTGGAGCCAGTGTGGGCCCTTTATCTGGGAGATGCCCGAGTCTCACACTCAGTATTCGTCTTCACAGAAAGCTGAGCTCGAATGCCAGCTAGGCAGGAGGAGTAAATTCAAAGATCTGCTGTGCCACACGGTGACCAAGTTAATAATGATCTACTGCACACTTCCAAACCGTTGAGAGAGTGGATTTTAAGTGTTCTCATCACACACATAAACAGTATGTGAGGCAGTGTATGTATGAATGGGCTCGATTTTTATACCTACATAAAAACATCAGGTTGCATACCACAAATACATACCGTTTGTCAATTAAAAAGAGCTGAGCCACTGAATGGTTTGTGTCATGTGTCATCCACTCAGAAGTGCTTCTCTGGGAACCTTCTAATGTCAGCCCTAAATATGGATGTCAAAACACATCATTCTCTGGAGAGGCTGCAGCCGCCTCAAGATCGCCCATTTCAATCACTATAACAGAAAAATACAGCTTTTGGGTTTACAGGAAAAAGCAAGAATGTTTCATCTTGGGGAGAGCTGTGTATCAAGCAACAAGGGCGCCCCAATCCTCCTTGTGGATCCAGAGGATCCTGCAGGGAGCAATGGGCCAGGCCTGCGGCTGGGAGTCCGTCCCCATTGCCAAGTCCCTGTCTTGTCGTTTGTCACAGTAGATTATGCTGGCACGGAAGAGAACATTCTGGCTGGAAATACATCAGAGATTGAAAAATGTTTTTCCACAAAAAGATAGAGTGGTGTTAAGGAAGAAGTGGTGTCCTGTCATTCGTGACACAGGGGCAAGCATCACGTGGTGCTGTCTGTGCATGGGAGGGCTTCAGGAAAGATGCAGGGTGGCTCTGTGTGCAGAACATTCTGGAACCATTCCAGTAAGCGAGACAGTAGACCAAGAATAAAAGGGTCAAAGGGGAGGTCACAGGCGAGTTTCTGCTAGATCTAATGGTGACCCAGAGATGTATGCATGCGCTTGTGTGTGTTTGTTTGTTTTTGGTTGGCTTAGTGTTTAAAATATTTAAATTGTGAACTGAAGGAAACTATAAATAAAAGTCCAGATTTTTGCCTTTCTGGGAGGATCAGAAGATCGGGGGACTCTAGGCTCCCCGTGAACACAGAGAAGAGGCAGAGTCGAGTGGTAGCTGCCCCATTTCAGGAGCGTGGACTCCCCAGTTACGTTCTCCACTCATACAAATCACCTACTGCTATGGCTGCATGTGGTTCGATGTGTTGGAAATTTGATCCAAAGTGTGGAAATGTTGGGAGGGGGGAGAACTTTTAAGATGTGGCGGACAGTGGGAGGTGATGGGGTGGCCGGGGGCACGGCCCTAGGAAAAGCCCTGGAGAATTCTCAAGAGATGTCGTGAAACAGCAAGACCAGCCCCTGCTGTCCTCTAGCCAGCCATCTACTACTCTGTGACCACTCCCACTGACCACGGGCCCTTGGCCTTCTGAAACTGAGATAAATTCACTGCTTTTCTTTATACATTACCCAGCATCAGGGACTCTGTTACAGAAAGGAAAAAGTGGACTAAAATACCTGCTAGCCTTGTTGGCATTCAAGTTTGTAGTCCTGTCTTAAATGTGAGCCTCCAGTCCCAAACTCTTTAAAGGGGCTCTCATCCAGCTCCCCATTGGGCTCCAAACACTCCTTTTGGAGTTGTTTTTTTTTTTTTTTTTTTTTTTTTTTTTCTTTCTTCTTGCCTCAAACCAGAGCCATAAGGGTCTGCTTTGCATTTCAACAGCAAAAAAGGTTCTCACCTCTTCTCTACCACCCTGTGGCTTTAAAAAGAAAAAAGAAAAAAATGGCCCTGGTGAGTAGATTAGAGTCTTCTCTTCTCTTTCCTTCTCTAGCCTTCCTGAATGGGGCGGGACATATGGTCAAAATTTAAAGAGAAACCATTTCATGTTTATTTTGAAGCTGTGGTGTCCCCTTCCACCTTCCCCAGTTCTTTCTGCCTATTTTGTTCTTCTAATAGCAAGAAAGGGCAGAATTTTAATAATATCTCCCTGGAATGACTTTCTTCATGCATGAATTATTTCTCATTTACAAAGGTTTGGGAGATGCTTTTTTTCTTCCTTTATTTCGCTGTGGAAAATGATGACTGTTTTCATTGCTAGACACATTACTGTCAGCTCATGGAGCTGATGGTCGAGCCTGTGCTGCCACAGAGTCCCTCTGCAGCGGCCCGCTCAGCTTGTCACATCCCTGAAATAGTGGGTCTTGTCAGCGCGTGCAGGAGAATGTCACAGTCACGGTGGCTAATGGCAGGTGACTGCTGTAGTTGCACTGCTGGCCTAGGACAAAGACAGATGAAAGGCAGTGGAGGGCTGGCTCCCTTTCGCTTAATCCTCACAGAAAACCTTCTGGGAGTAAGTATTATTGTCATCATTTTTCCAGGTGAAGAAACGGAAGCTCAGAGAAAGTAAGCCACCTTGCCGGGGTCAGCCACCCGGTGAATGGCAGAACTGGTGTTGCAACCTGGCCCTGCCAGCTCCCAACACTTTAACCCCTGTGCAGGACACCAGGTTTTGCACTGTTGGGAGGACTTTGTCCAGAAGCCTGGATCTCCTTGAGGGATAAAGGGATGATTTCTGAGGTATGCGGGTCTGTGTTAGCTTTCTGT
This sequence comes from Erethizon dorsatum, assembly GCA_028451465.1. Classification (NCBI taxonomy): domain Eukaryota; kingdom Metazoa; phylum Chordata; class Mammalia; order Rodentia; family Erethizontidae; genus Erethizon; species Erethizon dorsatum. The sequence continues at coordinate 117,416,935 of CM051832.1, read as the reverse complement.
TACTATAACAAAATACCAGAGGCAATCAACTCATAAATAGAAAATATGTATTTTGGCTCACAGTTTTAAAAGCCCCAGTCCAGGATCCCTCTGAGCCTGTAGCAGGGCAGCACATCTCAGCAACACACAGCGAGCAAAGCCATCACCTCTGGCCAGGAAGAAAAGAGGGAATGGGGCGGGGTCCCCCAGTCCCCCGTGAGGGCACCTTCCCAGTGACTGAGGACCTCTCACAAGGCTCTGTGTCTCACAGGCTTTACCATCTGCCGATAGCACCACTCAGCCTTAACATAGGGTCCTTTGGGGAACATCCATGGTCCCAGCTGCAACAAGGCAGTGACGGGGACCTTTCCGGTAACTAGAGACCCTTGGAAGCATCTGTGGCTTCGAACCACCGTGCCCCACACTTTGAAAACTCCATTCCACCTAAGACTTATCATGTTCCTTTGAGGTCAGTGTTGTGTCCCTACCTTACAAAAGCAAAAACTGAGGCTTGTAGAGTCTTGATGACTTACCAAAGATTGAATAGCCTAGAAAGATAATTTGAATTCACATCTGCCTGGCTCCAAGAATCAACATCCTTTGCTATTTTCTTTATTAAAGTCTCCTGAGGGCAAAGACCCTAACTAAAGAGCAGTGCGCACATCACGTGTGTGTGTGTGAAATTATTTCAGGAATCCATGGACAAGTGCTTTCTATTGAATTCTATCCACTTATTATAATCCACACTAGAAAAGATATTTTAAAAACTTACCAAGCCCCCAATTTTATTATTGTTGTATATTAGGAGTCTGAAATGTCCCCCAAAGCTCATGTGGTGAAGGTAGGATCCCCAGTGCTGCTGAGAGACTGCAGGAAGTGGGCCTGTGCGCCGCGCACCATTCACCCTGGGCTTGTTCTGTTCCGGAAAACCAGCCGGTTCCGTAAGACACTTCTGTATTTGTCCCAGAGTTTCTCTGTTTTGCGGTGACCACTCCGGTGAGGCTCTGTTCATTACAACCAGGGCAGTCACCTATACAGGGGTACCCCAAGATTGGCGTGATGGCCACACCCTCACCCTGCCAGAGTCCCTTCCGCACACTTGCGCCCTCCCTAAGGTGCTCCTAATGCTCTACCACCAGGAAGGGAGGCGCGGGGCAAGCAGGTGCTTCACCTCCCGGCATGGCCGTCGAGAAGAGACAGGTCTGCTCCTCTCCTCAAAATGGCAATTAGGGCCAGTTGGTGCAGCCCCATCTGGAGGCCCTGAAATCTCACCGTGCACCTGCCACCGCAGTCAGCCGGTGTGGAGGAGTCTGCCTCTCAGGGGCACAAGCCACAGCGGCTTCTAATGAGAGGAGGCAGCTCATTAAACTCTCAGGGCAGCATTTCTTTGCATAAGAAATGGTTTTGTGGCTGAGCCCTGGATTGCTTTGGGCTTGTGTTCGCTCATCTTCATCCTTGGAAACACATTTCTAGTGGGGCAGGCTACTTCCCTAATGACTCTGGAGACCGATGTTAATCTATTTCCACAGCACAGGCCTAAAAGATCCTGTGATGACCCTGCTAGGCCCTTAGCTGGTCAGCCTCAGTGATCATGACCACGCCCGTTCTTTTCAACATGAACTCTTTACTCTGGTCCAGCTGGTCTCCTTGGTGGGCCCTGCCATGGCCACACTGGTGGAGCTCCTGGCTAGCACTGGCCCCTTCTCTAAACTTCGCACTCGCAGGCCGTGGGAGTGGATCTCCACCGCCTGAGATACCCCCTCCCACAGCACGGCCTGTGGGGCCTGGGGTAGAGCTGCAGCTCCTCAAAGAGACCCGGTGAGATGCAGGGTGGGCTGGAAGGTCTTAGGGACTTGGCGAGGGGGTGTCACGCTGGACCATGTGCGTGCAGAACAAGCTGGCCTGGGAGATGTCGGGCATGAAGAGAGCAGTGGAGATAAGATACTGACCATCTAGGATCTTTCTACCACCCAGGTCCAGCTTCCTGTCCGACACGACAACCACGTTTCCTTAACTGGATATCAGTAGATCAGTTTAGAATAAATCTGCTTTGTAACTGAGTTAAATTCGTATGCAGAAAATCACTCAAATTTTGAGTGGTTTGCTATTTGTAGGCACCAGTGCACCCGAGGAGCCATTTCCCACGCGCTGACTATTTCACCCCTGGACAGCACTGCTCCCAGCTCAGGGGTGTCCTCCTCACTTTCTCACTCTCCCTGGCCCTTCCCGGCCTCCATCGGCCGTCCTGACTTTTCCAGCCCCCGTGGTCTCCCTGTGCCTTGGGCCTCAGGGCTGACTGCAGGGAAGCCGGTCGGCCAAACAGCCTCAGAGCGAGCTTGCTCTTGCACACCAGGTCTGTGCTGGCTGTCAGGGGCTCAAAGATGGGGAGACGTAGCCTTCTTTCCAGGAGCTCAACGCAGAGCAGACAACCATGGCAAAGCCTCAACCGCAGTGCACCCTTGGAATTAAGGATGGCTCAAACTTTGCCAAGTCCACAGAGTCAAAGGGACCGCCACACTTCTGATGTGAACTTGTAAAAGGAAGATCATTCTAACACCTGTTCCAACAGTCAGGAAGGCTCTACCCAAGGCCACAGCGATAGGGGCATTGTAGTAGGGGAGAGAGGTTGAGCTTAACGGAACCAGCAAGGACCGTGGGGATTTCTAACCAAGAGCCGGGGGAGGGGCCGGTGGGTGGGAAATTACTAAGACAGTAGGGGATCCTTGCTACAGTGACTTAGTCAGCCATGGGCAGCCATGACTAAAGAGCCTAGTCAGGGGGCTTGAACAGCAATGACTTATTTTCTCTCAGTCCTGGAGGTGGGAGTCTGCCATCAGGTTCTGGCGAGGACCCTCTTCCTGCCTTGCAGAGTTGCTGCCTTTCTGGCTGTCAGATCTCTTTATCTGTCCCCATATGGCCTTTCCACAGTGAAACAAGGATGATGGGAGTGAAGGGGAGAGAGATCCTGCCTGTTTTTTCTTTCTCTTCTTACAGGGCCGTAATCCCTTTGTGGGAACCACATCCTCATGGCCTAATCTCACTTGAAACGTCTCTCAAAGGCTCCCTCCCCTAACACCGTCACACCGTGCCTTAGGGTTTCAACATGTGAATTTGGGTGGGAGGGAGAGGAAGGACACCCAGTGCCCATAACACTCCCTAATAGGCTTCTTGCTAAAGGCAGGCCAAGGATTTAGACAGCACAAGTGAGGGACAGAGAACTGTCCCAAAGATGATGGGCTGTCCAGGACAGAGAGAAAGCAGAGTTCCCGCTGGGAAGGCGCTGGACAAGGGGGGCCCAGTCCTGGCCTCGTTGAAAGGAGGCTCAGAGCAGTCTGACTAAGGTTTGGTCAAAGATAGAATCATTGTCACAGCCCAGGGCCTGTGACAGTCTGTGAAGATAATGTACAAGAGAGACTTCTTAACTGGCGTGGAGGGGACAGACACACAGAGACCATCGCTTTTCTCTTCATTCCCTTCTTCTCCGCCGGTTTCACTGTCTTTCTCGTCCCAGCGAATTCCATTTCCAGCTCTTCCATTTCCAGCTGAGACATAGGAATCTCGGCTTCTGGAAATCTTGCGTACATGGTAATGAAAACCTCCTGAAAATGTACGAAGATGTAAAGAAGAAACTGTGGGACTCTACTCTCTGCAGAGTCATATTATAAAGGGATAAGGACTGCAGCTAAAAGGAAGGGAAGCAATTCCTCAAAGGCTGGTAAAGACACCCGCACATAGGAATGGCCCAGCTTTGGGAACTGGTACAGAGGCAACACCAGGCTTCCCCCGTTCTGCAGAAAAGAGGAAGCAGGGCCTGACTTACTTACGTGACACAGGGGACTCCGCTCCTTCCCGCTCAGGTCTCTCTGTGGCTCTCAGTGATTTGCACAGTGTAGTATCCCAGTTAGTATTTGTTACGCAAATGAAATTTAATTAGATACCACTGCTTAGTGACCAGTTACAATTTTTAGCATGATTTACCACTAGGGCCCACAGTAAATTAAGTAATGGGCAAAAAATATATTGTACAGTGCTAAAAGAAATTCTGAAGAGCTTGTCCTTCTTTTCAAATACCTTTTCTTCATACCTTTTTCTTCACGACAGTGTTGGGATCATGAGTGTCAGAAAGTGATACACGAGTGCCCTTGATTTCTTATAGCTATGAAACATATGATGAACATGGCCACAGAATCCTATCTTTATCATAATCTACCCTTGCTGGATACATGAACTGGTACAGCCTCCAGGGAGGGAAGTTCAACATTATCTATCAAAATTATCAGCACACCTCTCCTTCCATCCAGCACTCCTAATTCGAGGCAGTCTTTCTGGTAATCCATTACTACATAACGAGCCATCACAAACTTTAGTAGCTTAAAACAACAATTTGTAACTCAGATTTCTGCAGCTAGACCAAGAGACCCTCACTCAGGGAGTCTCAGGCAGGTATAGTCCTAGGGAAGCCAGAGCTGCATTCCTCTGTTGGTTGCTTGGCTGGACACCCAGCACAGTGAATTTCCACGGTTGGCATTTGGGGCTAGTTGGCTGTTGACAGCTCAGGAGAGAATGCTGGTAAGACTTCCCTCGCACGACTTCTCAGTGTGGCTTGGGCTTTTCCAACTGTGGTGACTGGTTTATAAGAAGGGAGTATTTCATAGATAAATGTTCCCGAAGATTCCAAGCCAGATAAGGGCAATTCCCAGGATTGGTTCAGTGTCACTTCTGCTATGTTCTAATGGTCACAGAAGTCATTAAACCCACCCTACCACCATATGCCCCTATTAGTACCTTTACTATGGTCTATGAAATATTTTCCTAATTTTCTCCTTACTTTATCAAATTCCAAAACTTTTTTACATATTATGTTTTTTCAGTTAGGATTCTCTGAGTCTAAGCACCAGAAATTGGTTGCAAACAGAAGAGCGTTTATTGCACTGGGAGTGAATGAGGAATTGGACTTGAAGTGGGAAGGACGTGCTCAGCCGTCTCCTGGCTTCTGTGGGTGGAAGAATGAGCTCTCCGCTTGGTTCTGTCCTTGCTCCTCAGCAGGTGTCAGTGTCCCAGGAGAAAGACCAAGGTTAGCTGAGCTTAGATCGGGAAACAAACTTCTTCCTATGGAAAGCAAAGAGATCTGGCAGAAGGAGATTCCAAGACTCCTTTAGCTTCCACAGTGAGAAGACACCTAGGTTTCCTTTCCAGCATAATTTAACACAGTGCAGAAGAAGTAATATCCTAAAAGGGACAATGGATGTGGATGAAGAGACAATGTGGCTGTCCCTTCCACTGGGGTTTACTTTCTAATGCCTCCGCCTATGTTGCACACTACATCCGTGACCAGCTGTGAACCTCAAGTATAGTTCAGGGGGATGGGTTTGCAGCCAGGCCCTCCTGGCTGGGTCACCAGGTTGGGATGACCATGGACAATCTCAATTTTTACTAGACTCAGTTTCCTTACCTGCAAAATGGAGATAAACAGTGCTGAATTTTCAGTGTTCTTGGGGAATTAGAGTTAACCTACACTTGTGGGGATGTAGCTCAAGGGTGGAGCCCCTGCCTAGCATGTGCAAGGCCCTAGGTTCCATCTCCTGTACTGAAAAAAAAAACAAAGAAAGATAACTTATATTCACTGCTTTGAACAGTACCTGGCCCACCTTAGATCCTTAACAGATGGAAGCCACTGGATTATTCTTCGAGATGGAGCAGCAACACATCTGCCCCTCCTCAAATGTCTCGCTTCCTCCCCACCTTTCCCCCTCCATCATGGAACCTTTGTCCTTCCTCCATGATGGAGGACAAGCTTGCTAGTTACCCACAGGCCAGAATCAGTGTTAGGACCTAACTGTGTGAATGAGGTGTGAGCTGTGTAGCCCAAAGCACACTAGGAAGAAAGCCCAGCTGACAGCACCCCCACCCCTGTGTAATGGTAACTACCTGCACCCAGAGTTTGAGAAGAAAGACTCAAGCCTCGCAGCCACAGGACCTGTTGTAGCACAGATGTTCTCGCAGCTGTGGCAACTTCACAGAGCACCAGGCACACTATGTGCTATTTTTAAGCTGCGATTCCACAGGCAGTTACATTCCTCCTCTTTCATTCCTGGGCTTTTTTGTTCTTTAAACAGAACTTTGTTCTTTTCTTTATGTTTTCTCTCCCTGTAAAAGTAATGGGACGAGTTCATCGCTCTTGCCATCCTCAGAATTGCTTGCCTTTGAGAGTGTATTCAGAATCTCTTAATGATGCTTTAATGGCAGGTGCAAAGTGAAACCTTTCCCAAGTCTTTATAACATGCTTGAAAGGACAAAGTGCTCTTGTCACAGGCAGCTGTGATGCTCTTGCACTTTGCCACAATTCGTCTTGCAACAGATGGACCCTTCATTAGGTGCACACTGCATCCACCTAGGAATTTGCCAGCTTTGGTTGAGAGAGATTTGATTTTAGCGGCAGATAATTACTTCCTTTCTTGTCTTTACCCTTTGATCAAAGTTTATCAACAAATTACAAATCTTCTGTTTTGCTGGATTGGAATGCTGGGATAGGTTGGTTGGACAAAGTGCCAGCTTTCTTTCAAGCAACTTGGCTTGAACCCAAATACAAAGACCGAGGTTATGAGTGATTTTGGGGGGCTGCGACGTGGGTTTCTGGCACTCATGTCCACTGCTGCCCGCAGATCCCATTTCCATGGTTCTTGGCATCACTTCTTTGCAAAGCTCAGTTAAGTTCCCAGTGAGTTTCACCCTTATAACATTCCCTTCGTTGTCCTGATTTTCTTCCTACCCTCTGAACACCGTACCTACCTTTTCATAGGCTCTTCCTGGCCATAAAATATTAAGGAGTCTCATGACACAGTCCCAGTCCTGATTCCACTCACTTTCTTACTCTTTCAGGAATTCCTCTGTGCCCATGACTTCCATTATCTCCTACGGGCAGATGACTCACGAATCTCTAGTTACAAGAGCCGGAACCCATCCTCTGAATCTCAGATCCACGTGGCACCTGCGTGAGCATGTGTCAAAGTCTCCCCACACTCGGCCTGTCATAATTTGCACTCAAGCTTCCGCCCAGGAGCTGTCTTCTGTCAGGGTTCCCATCTCCACAAATGGCTGCCCCATCCACCAGCCTTCAAATAAGAAGCTGACATGTCTTTTGTGACGTTCTTCCTCCCACCCTTTCCCATCCACTCTGCCATTAGTCACTGCAGTTCTACCTCTTTTTTTTTTTTTTTTTTTTAATGCAGGAATCAGGAGTCGAACTCAGGACCTCGCGTTTTCCAGGCAGGCGCTTATGCCGCTGAGCTATCTCACCAGCCCCCAAACCACTGCATTTTCTAGTTGATTTTAAGAACAAAACTTGTGCACAAGGCCAGTCGTTGCCCGATGCCCGCCTGCCTCTTCAGTCATCCCCGTCTTGCCTTCCCTCTGCCTGGGACGCCCTGTGGTCTCCACGGCAACGCTTCTGCCCATGCTTTCGCTCTTCCTTCCGCACCCCTCTCCTTACTTTACTGTTTACGCCTGTCCAGACCCCCTGTTTAATTATCGGTTTCCTCAAGGAAGACTCTCCCCCACCTCCCAGACAGATCGAGTCCTCTCTCAAGTACACTCGGAGCTCCACGTGCCCCGTGGTCGTGGCACTTGTCATGAAGGGTGTGCGGGGTTGCCGGGTTATTCAGCTCTATTCCACGAGGGCAAGGGCGGCATCGCTTTTCCCCTCACTGTGTTGCAGCACTAGTACAGTGACCGTCCCCACGGACCAGACTCAGGGAGTATTTAGGATCTGTAATAAATGGGGGCCCAGGAAAAACGCATGCTGTTCAAGCTTTGGAGCAGAGGAGCCTCCGTGGGACCGCAGGTTCGGGGTGGAAAGAGAGAAGAAAGGAAGCTGCTTACTCGGAAAGTCTGGTTTGGGGACGGGGAACACTGCGGTCCGTGATCTTCCCCATCGGAGTCTCCGTGTTATCCGCGGCGGCCGCGCGCTGCACAGCAGGATTTCCGCGATCGTGCGGGCGGGGAGGCCGAGGCAGCGCAGGGCTCTGCCGGAAGGACCGCTGTGTCACTCGCCAAATGTCTAGTTCTGCTCCGGCCCACTCCTGTGCTTGCTGCCTTCCAGGAACCTGTGGTCCAGTGGGAGGACCAAGATGAACAGGCCGGGCCTGCGGCCCCTGCAGCACGGGCCTGGAGGGCCAGGTCGGGAGCCCCCTCTTCCTGCTGCTGAGTCAGGCGGGGCCCGGGAGGCCAGGGGTCCGCCGTGAGGAGCCCCTCCGCTTCCCTGCCTCTGTCCCTTCGCCTCGGCAAGAATGCAGGGGCCAGGCCGACTCAGAACCGAAGATCTCTCCGGCGTGAAGTGAGCGCTAAAATAAAAAAGAAAGAAAGAAAAAACAAAAGTAAAGTGAAGCAGAGGTTTCATTATAATATCGCAAAAGTGGGGACAGCAAGGGAGCTGTTTGACAGGGAGAAGCCCCAAGCCGAGCTGCTCGGCCTGGGGTCCTTGCCTTGACCATACTTACAGGGGTGAGCTGATTCCCAAAAGCAACTATTTCACTGATTGGTGCAATCTGGGCCAATCAGGGTCTTAGCCTTTGTTTCTGGGGTGCGCTGAAGTCCAAGGGGCCCAGGGGCACCTAGCAAATGTATGCAGAGACCCCTCAAAGGACAGCTTCCCCAAGGAAGTCTCACATGGTAAGCACGTCGTCACCGCGTCATCTCCACACGTCAGCCACCCAGGTCGGGCCCTGTGCTGTTTATTTCCCCCTAACTGTCCCTGCGCGGTTGCTAGCTACGGGGTCTCCCACGCATCTCTTAACCCCCATGGACTCTCCTTCGCCTGTACAGCGAAGGTCATAAGATCGGGATTTGAGATTCAGTGTGGTAACGCAGGGGAAGGGCTTCACACTGTGAGGGACAGGAGGACGTGGCTTGGGTCACAGGAAGGCATAGAGGAAGACCTGGAGGAGTGGAGAGCGGTGAATTTCAGTGAGAAAAAGATCGAGGCAGGAGGAGAGTGAGTAGACCCTCAGAGGGCCAGATTTCATGCCACGGTGAGTCTGGGTAGGTGTGTTAGCCAAGGAAGGATTTCATATCTCTTATGACACATCCTTTTATTAAAACCAAGAAGTAAATAAAACTAAGCTCGTGGCATTCCACCTTGAGTTTGGTAAGGATTTGTATGTATAACGAAATAAAATAGCGAATCACTCAGGATCACTCCTAAATATTTTAGCATTTGGTTTTACAAGCAAAGAGAAGCAACTACACAGATTTTGGTATACAGCTATGCCAGGATAGCATGATACCAGCCTCTCTCAAACTCCATTCTCTCACCTTTAAAATGGAAGTAAAGTGCCATCTAACAGTGATAAATGGCTTCTGTGTCCCAGGCAATGAAGTGTGTTAAGTCATTAAGACAAAATGAATATAGTGCTCTGAGTTTTACATGGATTTACTACTCACACCGGCCCACTGAAATAGGCTTCTTATGATCCTCATCTTACCCTTAAAGCACAGAGAGGTTAAGCAATGGCCCAGGCACACTGAAGAGCCCAGGCTCCGCCCAGAAGCTGGGCAGCCTCCTCCCCACGCACAGGGCTGGACCATGCGGGACCTGGGGGACAGCGCCGCCTCCAGCCCGGCTGGGAGCGAGCACTCCGAGCACGGCCCCTCCCCCGCCATTGATCGCGTTTGGCCCAGTAATTTGTCACAGACTGTTTCGTCTTTGTTTCAGATATTTCTCTTTTATCAACTAATAATGGTAAATAAATGTCTTAATGAAGGAAAAGCATTGCAGTTCGTGTTCCTTTTGTAGCTCTCGCAGTGCACCTAGAGCTTCTCAATAGAAATTTCTCAAAATGAAAGGAATAAATGCTTACTGATTGAATAAATGAAGAATTCAATAAAAAGGCAAATGTAGAATATAACTGATTGGCTTTTATAGCTTCTTATTTATTTTGCCCCACTGAATTCTAAAACAAGATTTGAGAAAGATTATAGAAATACATAACATTCAGAGGGATAAAACAAACCAGTGAGAAAATGGGAGTGAAGGGAGAATAAAATAAACCAGGCGTGTTTATTTCAGTGGCATTTCTTGATAGAAATTTGTCAGCAAATCATCAAGATGAAACCCCAAAAAAGTGTCAAGAATTGAAATTTATTCTCATAGGGTTCCTTTGGGTTTCTGAAGGGACATTGTGTCTCAAAAAAGGGAGGTGTGAGTTGCAAACAGAGAATTTGGGATGTGTCATCTGGCTGCTAAGAAAGCACCAGGTTTTCCTGGGGATTAATGTCCTCAGACCTTACTTTATAAGAGGCCATTTTCTCAGAGATAAAGAGAACCATGTGGCTTGTCCCACCACATCAAGTCCTCCTTGTTTCTATTTCTACCCCATCTCCAAGGTCTATCCACATGCGTCCGGGAGGCTTGGAAGAGCTTTCTTAATCGCCCCTCCTCTCCTGCACTTGGAGTCCATTGAAGCTGAAAGGTGGCCTGTCAGGCTCCCGGCCCTCCCAGCTTCCGTGGACTCTGCATGGCAGTGATTACGTTTTAAGCTTCTAAAATGATTTTAACATGCAGCCAAAGCTGCAAACCATTTGGCATGCACCACAACCCTCTGAAAGGCTATCAGAGCAGGTTGCTGAACCTCACCCCAGTTTCTGATCCAGAAGATCTTGGGTGGGGCCCAAGAATTCACATTTCTAAGAGCTTTGCATGTGATGCCAGTGTTGCTGGTTCTGGAACCCCACTTCAAGAACCACTGCTCAAACTAACAACAAACCTGAGAACTTCGATGCTTACAAAAATTCCATTGTAATAGAAATGCTCTTATGTGGTTATGGAGGCCACTTCTGTGTGTCTCAATTTTAATTTCTTGAAAAAGGAATACTAGAAAAAAGTGGGAATGGGCCCTAACCTGCATACATATATCATTGCATAGCATAAAAACAATAGCAGCGATGGCAGTGAACATTTCCTGCTCACTTACTGTACGTCCTGAGCTAAGACTTCAGGAGCGTCCTTTCCTTTTAATCCTCAGGACAGCTCTGCGAAGGTTAGCTTTACTCTTTTGTGTTTGATAAGACAGGTGTAGGGCAGGTGAGATGGCTCAGCAACATAAGCGCCTGCCTGGCAAGGGTGAGGTCCTGAGTTCAACTCTTGGTTCCCACATAAAAAAAAAAAAAAAGACAGGTGTAATCATATTTTTACCATCCCACTTTATAGATGTGAAATTTGCAATACAAAGATTATAATGAATATTTTATGCACTGTGGCCAGAGTAGAAAGTCAATTTTGTATTCAGTTTCTCTCACTAAAGACAATAGCATATTCCACGATATTCATATATCAGAGTTGGCTTCTCATTTAGATAAAATTTCCATTTTTTACTGTTCTACTCAATATAGCAGTGATCAATCTTATTTAGTGCTTGTATTGAATTATTTTCTTATGACAAAAGTAAGTCTCAAAAGTAAGCTTGCTAAATCAAAAGGTCAAATCATATAGCTTTTACCCTAATGTGCCAGAACATAAAATTAAAAAAAAAAAAACAAGTTTTTCAATATTTTTCAAGCCAAATTATTCTCTGGATAGATTTAAACAGGACAGATTGGAAACAATGGCACTATAATTTAAACATTATGCAGGTGTTTGGTTTAATGCAGCCCCTTAGCAAAATCACTCCAATAGAGGCTGCCTCTCAGGCAGCCAAACTCTTCTACAAGCCCGAGGGTCTGAGGAGAGGCTCAGGGACCCCAGCACCGGCTACAGGCACAGGCTGGAAACAAAGGAGCTGGGTGAAAGTCTGCGCAAGCTCAGGTAGTGTCCCTTGACCTCCAGTCCCATTGCCAGGCAGTGGACGGTAATTTTCTAGAGAAACTGGGCACACCAAGCACAGAGGAGGGCAGGGTGTGCCAGACCAAGCCAGGAAACTGAATAGAAGTCTGCATTTCGTTAGCAAACCGACTGTTGACAAATGTGCCCAAAACGCACGGGAGAAAGGACAGCCTCATCCGTTGATGGTGCTGGGTATCCAGATATCCGTGTGCAGAACATTAAAACCTGAGCCCTCTCATCCTATACAAAACTCAGCTCAAGATGGATCAAAGACTTAAATGTAAGACCTGAAACTACGAAACTACTAAAAGAAAACATAAGAGAAACACTTCAAGACATCGGTAGAGGTGTTTTTTATATGAACTCAAAAATACAGGAAACAAAAGTAAAAGTAGATATGTAGGATTACCTCAAACTAAAAAGCTTTGTGCAGCAAAGAAAACAATCTACAGAGTGAAGAGACAACCTGTAGAAGGAGACAAAATATTTGCCAATTATTCATCTGACAAAAATTAATATCTAGAATATATTAGAAACTCAAAAAACTTAACAAAAATGAATATTCCAATTAAATACGGGCAAATGATCTCAATAAATAGTTCTCAAAAGAAGAAATACAAATGAACAAAAAATATGAAAAAATTAACTACCAGGGAAATGCAAATCAGAACTACAATGACACACAAGTTTAAATATCACATTGTTTCTCTTGTGTGAGAAATTGAAAGGGTAACTAAGGACCAAAATGGGTGCTAGATATTGGGAAGTAGGAAGAAAATGTTCAAATGGGAAGGGGAACTAGGGAGGGCAGAGGGGAAGGGAAGGGAGGGAAAAGGAAAAAAAAGAGAATAGAAGGAAAAAAATGGAAACAAAGCTTGTGTAAATAAGGAGGGGAAGGGCCGGTGAGATGGCTCAGCGGCATAAGCGCCTGCCTTGCAAGCGCGAGGGCCCGAGTTCGACTCCCGGAACCCACATACGAAAAAAGGGCCAGTGATATCGCTCAGCGGCACAGGCGCCTGCTGGTGTGTGAGGTCCTGAGGTCGACCCCCGGTACCCACAAAAAAAAAAAAAGAACCTCTAAGGAGGGGAAGAAGAGTTGAAGGGAGGGAAGGGGAATGAAAAGCAAAAGAATCAAGATACATCACACACAGCTACAAATTCCCAATGAGGAATATGATCAATATGTATACCAAAAGCATACCAATAGAATTAATTTAAAAAAACTATACTAACATGTCATCTCACTCCAGCCAGAATGGCCAGTATCAAAAAATGCAAAAAAATAAGGTGAGGCTATAGAGAAAAAGCAATTCTCATACACAGCTGGTAAGAATGTAAATTAGTACTGCCATTATGGAGAACTAAAAATAGATGCATCATATCGACCTAGCTCTCTGACTTCTCTTTATATATGCAAGGAAAATGAACTCAGCATGCCAAAGAGATAGCTGCACGCCTGCGTGTATTGTGGCACTATCGCTATTCACAATAGCCAGGAGGTGGGACCAGCCTAGGTGCCCTTCCTCAGATGAACAGATGAAGAAAACTGTACGCACATGTGTTAGACAGCCTTCTGTCACTGTGACAAAATACCTGAATGCAATCAACTTGAACGAGAGAGGGTTTACTGTAGCAGTGGGTAGAGAGAGCTGCTCAGCACACGGCAGCCAGGAAGCAGAGAGAGAGGGCAAAGGAGAGGGAGAGAGACAGGGACAAAGTATACCTTGTAAGGGCACGTCCTCAGTGACCTGTTCCTCGCACTAGGCCCTACCTCCCCAAGTTTACGCCACCTCCCAATAGCCCATTATATTATGCATCCATCCGTACATTAATTCATTAATGAGGTTAGAGCCCTCATAATCAAAATGCATCCCGAAGGCCCCACCTCTGACCACGCTTGCATGGGGTCAAGCTTTAAATACACGGGCTTTGGGAAGACATTTAAGATCCAAACCATAACACACACAATGGACTGTTACCAGCCGTAAAGAAGAAAGAAATCCTGTCATTTGCACAAGATGGATGAAACTGGAGGGCTTTATGTTAAGTGAAATAAGCCAGAATCAGAAAGACAAGTACCATATGTTCTCTCTCATATGTGGGAGCTAAAAATGTCGACCTGAATATGGAATAGGGAAGGGGTGGGGGGCGGGTGATTGGGTTAGGGAGACGGGATTTGATCGGCGTACAGTGTGTTGAAATATCACGTGCACAATTAATTCATGTTCATCAAAAATAAAATACTAAAAGAAGAAAGTGTGCATCTGGAACGGTGAGCCCCCCAGCCCCCTGGCCAAGCACAATTATGTCATTGAAGTGGCCTGTCAGCTCAGCAGGGAGCCAATATTTGTGTGCCCTTAATATTGAAAAATTATAATCTATAAATATGGACTTAATGAAAAGTTGTGATGTCATCATATGCGGAGGCTGAGTTTAGGAAAAGTGAGGCATGAGAGAGCTTTACCTGCTCACTTGCATAGGGAATCATATTTAGTACGGAAATATTTGAAAATATGGGACAACATAGAGGACACACAGCTAAGGTGCAGGAAGTAGTTGCCGCTAGGAATAAAGAAAGGTGAAGGTGCTGAATGTGAGGGGACCCGTGTTTTCAGTTATAGACACCAATTAACTTTTTAATGATGTGAATATTTATTGGAAAAAAATTAAAATTGAGGAAAAGGAGAGAAACTGCTCCAACATTTGCCCACTACTTCATTTCTGTAGCTTGCGAGTTGAGTTTCCGTAAAGGGATTCAGCTCAAGTGGGCACTATCAGACATTGCAGATTATAAATAAGAATTGATAATATTGGAAAGGTCATGAATCAACCAGCAACAAGAAATTCCTAATATGGATCTAGGCTCCAGCTTGAAGAGCAAGGATCACTATTGTGAGCTTTACTCTGGCCAAAATTCTAAGAGAAGTTTACAAATTCAGCCTTCACAGTGCAATCCCCCCACTGAGCTGCCTCTGCTGCTGGAGAATCTAACCTATGTTCACACTAGGAGAGAGCTCTCCTGCCTGCTCTCTGTTGCCATAGAAACAGTTCAGCTCAAGTCTCTCCGTTGCTGTGGCAACCCACCCCCCTTTCCTCCCATCACTACTGCTGGGGTATTTTGCTGCCAAGATAATGGTCTGTGTTATGGATTGAATGCTAATGGGCAGGTTTCTACCCCATCTACTCCTGGCCCCTTCTACAGCCCTACATGCGAAGGCCCTGTCCAAGTGGCATCTTAATGAGATGATAATAGACACTCAAATCAGATGGAGAGGTGCTGCAGTGGCGACTGGGGGGAGGAGTGAAAGGAGGGCTCAGCTTCTCATCTTGAAAAGGGAGGAATGGAATCTAACACTCGAGTGAGGCAGGACTGGGGGGATCATCCGGCAGAGTGTCTCAGCTGTGTCAGACCCCAACGCCATTTCTCCCAGTCAGCACCAGATAACGATCCATAAAGCTAGTGCATAATGAATACCTGTACACGCTAGGCAGTGGGTTAAGGGCTTTACGTCCATTTAATCCCTATTTCACAGAGGAAGAAAATAAGTAACCTATTCAGTATCATGCAGATTCAGAATTCAAACTCAAATCATCGCCGCACTCAGCTACCATTGGCTTGGGACCAGGGAAGAAAGAGAAGCATGAGAGAGTTGTCCTTGCACCAGAAGACCTTAGTCTTCAAATGGAAAAAGAAATCTAGTACAAAGGCAAAAAATAAGAAGATAATATTTTACAGAGACTGACAAAGTGTGAAGTTCAAGTGCTGTGTGGTGAAGAGGCTGAACGAGACACAGAAATTACAGCAGATTTCACAGGGGAAAAGGAAAGAGGAGGCTTTCGCAGGCACAGAGAGAGATCCAGGGAATGGGACAGGCCTGGTTCAGCCTCCAACCCAATACAGCAAAAATCAGAGAGTGAAAGCAGGTGTTAATCTGTCCCCTCCCGGTGACGGTGATGAGAGTTTTCAGGCTCTCAGCAAAGAGAAACCTCTGTTCCTCTCCTCTTTTGAGATTCAGATTCACTTGATACTGTCTGACTCTTTTACTTTGAAACACAAAAAAGTTGAAGTTTTATATAAAATTGTTCTAAACTTTATGGCTCTCAATTTCACAATCCAGTAATCCTATTTGCTTTACAAGTAGATTTTTTTTTAGCTACCTCTAGTCCTCATGGAATTAAGCAGACTATAAATCTTCAGAAATAGAATTTCTATGGCTTCCTGTTTTTTTAATCAGAGTTATAGTGCTTGGGCTTGTGCTCTGTGTCTTCTAGTTTTGCCCCCGCTCCCTTCCTTTAACAATCCAGGGCGTGGGAGTCGTCTATGCACATCTGTAGGGGCCAAGGTGAAGCAGCCCAACATCCTCTCCTATGGGCTCTTTCTCAATCCTGAGCTCTCTCCAGTCATTGCAAAAGTGCTCATTATCAAATGAATATAAAGTCATCTTTAATTTTTACTACATATGCAGGTTGTCAGGAAACCTTAACTGAAGACCAAGGCTTCCTTGAGAGTAGTATCAGTTGCTGGCAAAGATGGTGGCTTGGGAGGAAAACTGTCTAGATTAAAACCCAGCTCAGCTTCTCCCTGTGTCTGTCACTAATGTCTCCCAATAGTTATGTGACTTTCAGGCAAGTCATTTCATTTCCTGAAATCTCACTTTCCTCATTTGCAAAAATGAGGAAAGAAAAAAAAAAGCCGTATTTCTTCTTGTGTAGACTAAATGAGCCTATGCCTGTAAACATTAATAAGTGATACCTGGCACATAATGTTTAATAGATATTAACAATTTATTGAAAACAAAAACAAAATCTGGGTGTGTAAGATCTGCAGAATGACCCCTCTTCCTTAAGGATCAACTTGCTTTTGTCAATCTTGGCCTGTTTTAGCAGGTGAAATTTGGAATACGAATATGGTGTTTCCCCACTCTTCCAGCTGATTCTCTTTTAGGTTCCTACTTAGATTTGTAATTGAGATTCTGATTTTCAAATGTCTGCTCATACTTCATTCTTGCATCTAACTACTGAAAATTATACATTGTGATTTTTACGGTTCTGCTTCTAGACCCAGGACTAAATCTTGAGTCTTAGCTTCTCCCTTGCTCAGCAATAAATTTCTGAAATTCTTGCTGGTGGACTGCATCTACAATGATAATGAAAAGAATATGGAAAGAATATAGGAAAAAAATCAAATGTCTTAGTGTCAGGTCAACTGGGAATTGCTGCTTCACAATGCAGGGGGAATTTTATTAATCAACTACTTCATGTCTGGTGTCAGGGCTTTTAATTTAGGAGTTCTATTAAGAGAGAAAGCTAGTCTTGCGTAGCTTTGTCTACCAGTCCTTCCATCTGTGGAAAAATCCTTGTCCCAACACAGTGTATGGCCTGGAACAGTGAGGAGAAGTGGCCCACCCAGCCAGTAGAGCATGGAAGCAATCTTGGTGGTCCATGAGGGAGACAGGTTGTGCTTCAACTTTCTCTCTTCCTCAGCACTTGGCAGGCTGCAAACAAAGAGAAAGCTTCAACACTTCCCTCAAAGAACTGATGAAGTTGTTGGAGATGAGCAAACAGAATAGAGAACACATATGCAAAATAAATAAACACATAAATAAATGTATTTATGCATATACATGCATTGCTATATGAATGTTATGGTTTGTATCTAGATGCCCCCCCCAAGCCTTATGTGCTCATAAGTGGGGCATTTGGGAGGTGACTGAACCATGGTGTGGTTTAGTCCATTGATGGATTCATAGCTGGGTGTGATATTGGGAGGTGAAGCCTGACGGAAAGAGGTGGGTCATTGTGGGTGTGCCTGGAAGTGTACATATCCCTCCTCCTCCCTTGATCCCTCACTGTTTCCTGCCTGCCATGCCATGGGCTGTTTCTCCTCTGCCATGACCCCCTACTTTGGAGCCAGCCGACTATGGACTGAAACCTGTACAAACTGTGAGCAAAAAAGACATGTCCTCTTTTAACCTGTGGGTGTCAGGACTTTGTCCCGGTGATGAGAAAGTAGCTAAGATAGAAGGGCTTCAGAGTTTGAAAGATAATTTGCAGAATATGATAGAGCTGAAGCAGAGTGGTTTGGGTGATGAGTGGGACCTTATTCAAAAATCATCATTTCTGCTTGGTGTTTGAGATACATCAACATAGGGTGGAACAACATAGAGAGTTCAGATTCCAGACCACTCTCATCTTGCTGTGGGACCCTGGACAAGTCACTTTATCTACTGTGTCTTGTGTGGGTCTTCTGGGAGAAAAAAGCATGAAAGGGATTTGTAAATATGCAATTGCCATGAAGGATGTGATAGTTCAGCCATTTTGAGCCTATGTCTTAAGTTTACTATATCTATGATAGCTTCTCAAAAAGTCATGATTTTATTAAACAAAATTTTACTGATCCTCTGCTATGCACACAAAGTGGTACTGGGAGGATGCTGGGGATATGTGAACGCTCAAAAATCCACCACCCAACATCTAACTTAAGGACTAGAACACAACCTTGTAACTACATATGTGTGCCCTTCCTACCCTACCTGCTTTTCTCTTCTCACAGGAGCCACTATCCTGAATGTCACGTTCACAGTTCCCTTTAAAAATTAGTTTTTCATCTCATCCGTATCCCCCAAGAACACATTGTTTAGTTTTGCTTGATTTTGAGCTTTACGCAGATAGTATCTCACAGTATGTTATCTTCTGCATTGCTTTTTAAAATTTGCTTTCTAATATGCTCCATGTTGTATGTAAATTTTGTTCTTTCATTTCATTTTTTATTCTCTAAAAAATAATAAAATTACATCACTTTCCAACTGAAATATTTCAGTAGCCTCACACTGAATCTGGGGGAAACCAAAGTCTGTATCTCCCTTTACAAGGCTCTCCATAGTTCCTTGTCACAGTCTTCACACAGTTCCTGCGTCCCAAGTCCCGCTTCCTTGTCCGCCTGGCTCACCACTGCCTGTGAGAGTCCGCGCCCACCCTCTCCTGCTAAGTTTCTTCTCTTCCTGCTCGGCCTGGGTAATTTGAAGCCTCCTGCCCACCTCACTTGCCTCTGCTTGCCTCACTCCTTGCATTTGCCCTTTGTGCCACGTGGCTCTTTCTCTCCAGTTCCACCTTGTTATTTCTGTCCAGGGCCTCCTTCCCAAAGGCTCATCTCAGAACCTTTGCCTGGAATGCTACCATCCCTCAGTCCTGGTCTCGCCACCTAGCTGCCAGGATGACCCCCACTCACTTCTTATCCACATCTCTCTCCTGCTTAAGCAAATTGCTTATTTAAGTTTTTCCTCCCTTCCTGTACATTCTCTTGAGTGAGTGTATTTAATAATGTATCATTTAATTATATTTTTATTTGCATGATTATTTAATTATTGTTTTCCTTTTGGAAATTCAATGAAGTCAAACATTATTTCATTCACTGTATCCCTAGAACCTAGAACAATGGGGAAAAGTAGATACTCAGAAAATATTTATTGACTGAAATACATGATTGGATACAAAAATGAAATTATGAATCATTTATTAGTAAGAATCTGAGTGGAACAATATTATAAACCATTTGTTTATAAGATCCATTGCTGTCAACAGCCAAGTCTCTTAACCACTTCCTGTCTCTTCTCAAACGAGCTCTGACTTTGCCAAATCCCCACCTCTGATTTTACATTTCTGTCTGTGTGTGTCTTGTTCCCTCGTTACCAGGAGGCCATAGTTACGCCATGTAGCTGAGACATTCTACAGGGCACCCCGGATGTAAACCTTTAACTGGAGATCGGTAGCTTCCTTCACCTCAAGTGTACACCTCACGCTTGCTTCCTCTCCCCAAGGTGCTTCCTCCATCCTCTCCCTCCCTGGAAAAGGACAGTGGCAAACATGAGTATGCTGAAGGTTAACTGGGCACCATCTCTTGCCGGAGCCTGAGATGACATTTTTGCTTTGACCGATTGAGTCTTTATGACTTTCCACAGATGGATTTGGGTAATGACTTGTCATTATGAGTAATTAGCATTTGTGGAAGTCTGAGAAAACCTGCCCTTTTTTTAGGCTCTGGAAACTTTGCTACCCTTTGACACATCCATTGAAGTTGCACATTTGGAAAGAGGTGAGATGAAGTCATGGCAATTAAAGGTTACCCATCAGTGCCTATAATTAACCCTTCACCATGCTGAAAGAAACAGAAGTGCTTCTTTTTCCAGGGGAATCTAGGTGCATCTCCCAGACTAGTTCACATTTCCTTTAAACATGTCAAGTTAAAGTCAGCGTATGTAGTTGAAATTTAAAGGGAAGAAGACAGTCATATTTCTCATTTCTTATTTCATAGTTTGACAGGGCAGCCATGAGCCTGTAACTACTTACTGCTGCTCAAAGATATTTTGGTTGATATGTGAGATGCTGGAACTAGAAAGGATGATTTCACTTGTCCATTCGTCTCATTTTACATATGAAGAGACTGAGGCTTCCAAAAAAAGAGGAAGTGATTTTGTTTTTAGTACTCAATTTATAGGGTAGAGATTAAACTAGATGACCTCTAATTTTTTTTTTTTTTTTTTTGCAAATATATAAATTACAGAGCAACATCTTTTAAATAGTTTCAGCACTTGTAGGGATACTCTGGGCTCACAGTAGTAGGGACCTTACTTAGTCCTATTAAGACAGAATCTGGCGTGTTCACAGATGGATTTTCTCAGTTTAAACTAATAAGTTCCTTGCCTGTTCTGTTGTTGGGGCTGCTTGGTACTGGAGTCTCAATGTGGATGCTGAATGGTGGGAACCTAACAGCACCGCTGAGCTGCCTTCCCAAGCAGAGAGGGACCGGCTCCAAGCGCGTCCATGAGCTCCCAGAAAACATCAGGCAGGTCACGAGGATGGGGTGCTGTTGCCCTCTGTCTTAGCAAAGTCGCTAAGTTGTAAATGAGAATGAGGGAAATGTGGTAAGCAGCACATCTGATCTCGATGTCCCTTTGACCAGTCCAAGCGTGTGTTGCTTGTGAGTTAGAAAAACGATACCACAAAATGATCCCCTGAACACACGGTGGGATTGGCTTCCAGTAAGAACCCGTGTGTGGCTTCAGAATTCCCTTTCCTAGCTTCCTTCCTCCTCCTTCTCTTCCTTTCCTCCGTCTGTTCCTTCCCTCTCTCCTTCCATTCTCTGCCTCCTGCCTCCTTGCTGTTCACTCCTTCTCTCTTGTTTTTCTTTCTATTTTTTGTGTATTTTATTATGCTGGCTTCCTTCCCTTTGGCTCTCAGACTAGATTTCCTATTTTAATGAAGAGCACTGAGACAGTCTAGGTATTCCCAAAGTGACTGATTGCAAGATGATCCATTAGTGCACAGAATTAGAATTTTAGTTCTATTTATTATAGCTACCAAGTAAAAAATTAGGTTTTCCTAATATATCATTATATTTTTTCTGATAGTGGTACAAGATCAAAATTGTTTGGATTTCCTAGGTTTGATCAGAGCAATTAAGGACTTGGTAGAAAATTTTAAAAACTACAGTTTTAATCCTAAATCTGAGCAATTTGCTCTGTGATGTCAATGTCATTATTGCAGACTTTGTGACATTTTTGTTTTTAAACCCAAGGCCTCACACATGTGAAGCAAATGCTCTACCACAGAGCCACATCCCCGGCCCTTTCAAATCTTTTATTTTGAGGTGAGGTCTCACTAAATCGCCCAGGCTTGTCTTGAACTTGCAATCCTCCTGCCTCGGCCTCCCAAGTAGCTGGGATTCCCAGTGTGCACCACCTCACCTGGTTCATGCAGTCTTTATTTAATTTCATTTTTTGCTCAATGGATATTGACTGTAACAAAAATTTCACTCTCATTTTCAACATGTCTGTTTGCTTTTCTCCAGCTGCCAAGTCAACAGCGGCTGTACGAATTCTTCCTTCTTAGCGTATTTCGAAGGTAAGTATTCCTTCCAGACACGCTCTGTGGGGGCAGAGCTAGGACCAGTCTTTTCCATGTAAATGAATAGGTGAAGAAGAAGGAGGAGGAGGAGGAGCAGGAGGAGGAGGAAGGGTGTGGGTGTGTATACATGAGTGTGTGGGACTACTGTGGGTTGAGCCTATCTTCATGTATTTGATAAATATTTACTAATCAGCTCTGGGTAGGGAAGCGTGTGCCACAGACTTTGGCTACAAAGATGAGTAGGAACGGGTCCCACTGTCTGGTGGTTGACAATCACAGTGCAGTGTGTCATGTGCTTTGACACATGTATCAGGAATGTAGCCGTGACCTGGGATTCCTAGACGAGTTCTCAACACACTCCCAGTACACCAAAGCTTTTCAAAAATATTGTCCACAGACCCTGGAGAACTTACTGAATAAGCAGACCTTTGGCCACCAACCAGAACTACAGAATATCTGCTTGGATCTTGGAATATGCATTTTAAGCAAGCTCCCAGATAACTTACAAATGATTCCAATGCAATACAGTATACCCTTTCAAGTACCCAAAAATCCATCATTTGTGATGCAGTTTTAGGTCTTACAGTCTTCTTAGGCTTAATAAATTCCAATTTAAAGTCCGAATGTGTGTGTCTGGGGAGGAGAGCGCTTGCGTCTTTTTCTTATTCATGTACATGTCCCCACCCTTGCGACCATGCTCTGCATCCTGCAGGTATTCCGTGATCACTAATGACATAGGAAGAATACGACAAAGGCTGTCAGTGCCCAGTCTTGGGAGGTAGTAACAGAGGGGACAGAACAGATAATTATGTTTAAACAATTGAGAACAAGTTGAGGACCATGGGTGACAAATTAGGGACTTTGGAAGTGGAGAGAGGGAAAGGGAGGAAGGGAGGAAGGTAGGAAAAGTCTTGATGTTTCCCAACGTCCAATAGCCTTTATCAGGTGAGGCTAGGGACCGCAGGGAAAAAGCACGCCTTCGACTTTTATCTATTATCACTCCCACTATTTGTATTAGGCTTTAGTCTAACTTAAAAACATATGCATATTTTAAACTTAAGGATAAGACTTAGAGTCCTGTCAAGCTTGGTATCCTGGCTCCATAATCAGAATCTACACAACTTCGGTAAATCTCTAACTTCTCTCAGGGTTAAGTGTCTTGCCTGTGAAGCAGGGATAGGAATACTTGATTGTGTCAATGATTGCTGCAATAATCAGATGCAATAATATAAACATATTTTGAAGTTGTGTTGAGCTCATTTCTAAAATATCAACTCTAGCCAGGCGTGGTGGTGCACGCCTATAATCCCAGCACCTGGGAGGCTGAGGCAGGAAGATCGTTGGGAGTTCAAGGCCAGCCTGGGCTACAAAGTGAGTTCAAGACCAGCCTGAACTGCACAGTGAGACCTTGTCTCAAAAAGACAATAAATAAATAAATAAATAAATAAATAAATAAATAATAAAATATCAACTCTAGGAAAGCAAGGTTTTGCCTCATGTTCCTTGCTGTGTCCCCAGCACGTGGACTATTGCCAGCACACTGTAGTTCCTCAGACAATGGCAGATGAACGACTTCCAGTGACTTGGATGAGGTAGCAGAATGCGGTAAAGCAAGTGTGGACTTCAGACCCCAGCAGAATTGGGTTCAGATGACAAGCTCTGCTTCTGATTGCTGCGTGACCTTGGGCAAGTGACTGAGTATTCCTGACTCCCATTTTCCCCTATACAGCTGTGATAGGGCCAAAAGGTAGTTCATAAGGTTCCTGCTCCAGTGCTGACCCTTAGCTGGCCATCAGGGACGAGCCAGACTTTCCATTACCAGAAGCTTACAAACTAAAGACGTAAAAAATGCAGAGAAGGCACGGAATCACACTCTGGAGTCGTGAACACTTCTCATACTCTAATGAAAACAGGATGCACTTTTCAGAAAAACTTCGCACACATATTACACATAAAATATTACATGTAATTTCCGTTGATCTTGAAGCCATCCGTGGACTGCCAGTTATCAGCTTAATTTTTTAATAGAAAAATATCATACATGCTCAAGGTAAAAAATGCAAATACGACAGAAAAGCACAAATATTGAAACAACAAATGAAACTCCCACACTCTAGAAACAGCCATTATTAATACTCGGTGAACACATTTCCAGACGTCTTTGTGTGAATATATACAGAGCAGGAGAAAGAAATACTCCTGGGAGGATGGAATCACATTAGATAAGCTTTTTCTGAAGTAAAAATATTTACATTTAATTTTTTTATGAATCCAGCAGAAGGGAAAGAACTGATACAAAATTGAAGGCATTTCTAAACTTCTATTAAACGCATTTTAAATTACTAAATATTACCATAGCAATTTTCAAAGAGATTCCTCTACAGTCAAGAAAATACATTAGAAAAACTTCTAAGATTAACTTGTCTCTGTTGCTAATTCTATTTGAGTTCTAGAAGTATCTCTTGCACCTTTACTGTAAAGGAGTCTACTATTCTGCATAGGTTTTGTCTCCTTTCTCCTCTCATCCCCCCAGTTTTTTGGTTGACAATATTTTCAGCTTATCATGGTGTTTATTTCTATTCTGTAATGGAACCATAATCCTCTCAATATGTTTTTCTGTGTTAGAAAATTATTATCAGAATTTTTAATAGTACTTATTCCATTTTCTAGGAGGACAGTTTTTTTAGGCAGACAGGGCAGGTGTAGTAGATGGGAGTGTCTTGATATAGATACCAATTCCATTATTTTCAAGTGGTCCAGGGAATACAAAAGTTTGAGCATAGAAGTCTTGGGGAAAGGAGTGAAAGGTTAGGATGGTGTGTGATTTGGACCTGGGAAGCCCCCAGAGGCCATGTACTGGGTCTTGGTTGCCAGTCGATGAGTTTTTAGGAGTACTGGATGAAGGTTCTGACTTCAATGGTGGATGACTCTATGATGGATTCCTCATTTGATGCTATTATTAATGGAAACTTAGGAGGCAGGGAAATGATGGAAACTAGAAGGCAGGGCCTAATTGGATAAATCTGTGGCTTTGAAGACTACATCCTTTCCCCGGGCACTGGCTCTGGCTCTCTTTCCCTCTCTCTCTCCCTCTCCCTCTCTCTCTCTCTCTCTCTCCCCTCTGCCTTTGGCCACCGTGAGGTGAGCAGCTTTGCTCCACCATACTGACACTGACATACCACCTCACTATAGGCCTAGAAACAATGGAGCCTGTGACCATGGGTGGAAGCCATGAGGCAAAAATAAACCTTTCCTCCTTTAAGTTTATTTTCCCAGGTATTTTGTCACAGCAACAGAAAGCTGACCAACACAGATGGAATCTGAGCAAATTATTTGAGGAGTAGGAATGAAAGGCTGGCACACAGGCCTACTGGTCAACCACAGCTGTGGCAAGTTGGACTCCAGGTCCTGGCAGATGCCATTGGTTGCCAAGTCTCCTGAAGAGAGAGGACCATCCCGCAGACATAGACTCCATCCTCAGCCTGGTTCATCTGTCCCTGGGAAACGTTCTCCTCAAGGCCATCTGAGTAGTGCCCTGAGGTGTGGGATTCAGGCTATTCTTAAGTCTGCTCCTTGGCCGATGCTTTCTGTTCTTTTTCTTTTGATGATGTGGACCAGAGGGGAGTCAGGACATTGTTTCATTTCTACAAATGCCAATAAACATATTTAAAATGGGGCAGTAACCTAACTCAGCCTCTACTACATAGATGCTGAATTCATGTTTACTCGAAATGCAAACTGAAGTAACTATTTAGTGTTTTTATCCAGGTTTAGCCAGCCAGTCCTTGGGGTTTAGTTCAGTTTGCTCTCAGAGCCTTTGCAGTGTTTCTGGGGAGGGAGCCGTGGGGTGGAGTGGAGTCTGAGGGCCCATGCGGGGAGAAAGGCAGCCAGAGAGGCAGACCGAGGTCACAGACCACAGAGCTTAACCTCTGCCTTAGAGAGGCGCTGTTTATCATCAACAGGAAGGGACAGTAGACATCGTCGTGCACTGAGGTATTTTTGTCATGCAGCTGCATAAGCAGACAGCTCATTTTGCATGATTTATGATGACCTTCCTGGTTTGTTCTTTTTAACCTGACTCTGTGAGAAAGAACGGTCCATGCCCGGGGGAGTCATTAATTGGGGTATCCCTTAAGTTAGGAATTTCTCCAGGGAGGAATGGATTTGGAGGGGTCTTTTAGAGATCATCCCAATCAGTGACCTCCGTCCTGGCTGCACTAGAAAACCTCCTGAGGTTCTTTAAACAGCACAGACCTGAGCTCTACCCCCAGGAAATGCACGGTACTGGTTTATCTGTGGAGGGGCCACGTGTGTGCAAGCTTAAAAGCTCCCCCAGCTGACTCAGTTGAGAACATTTGAACTGTTCAGCCCTCTCACGTACAGAGAGAGAAACTGCAGCTGTGAGAGAAGGAACTTGCTCAACATCACACAGTTATGTTAGCTGTCCAGTTGAAACAAGAAACAAGGGATTCTGACCCCCATCTCGATGTTTTCTGGAAAGTTCTCTCCCATCTCACGCCCCATTGTAACCGATCTTTGGAAACACTAACTAAGCTCTTCTCGGTTCCCTCTGTTAAGACTGAGAAGAGGGGGCCGGTGAGATGGCTCAGCAGCTTAAGTGCCTGCCCGCCAAGCGCGAGGGCCCGAGTTCGACTCCCGGAACCCACATACGAAAAAAGGGGCCGGTGATATCGCTCAGCGGCACGGGCGCCTGCTGGCACGCGAGGTCCTGAGGTCGACCCCCCGGTACCCACAAAAAAAAAAAAAAAGACTGAGAAGAAGTGAACTTCAGCAATTGCTACCACACAACGGTTTCTCTGCTCCTGCAGAGGTGTTTTGATGAGATTAATTTCTATCCATAGTCCTTCTGAAGGTCCTTCATCACGAAATGAATAAGGACTCTATCATTCCTCTAAGGAAACGGCCGGATGATGTCACGATTTGAGACAGAATATTGTTCGGCTAGTTAAGTACTATTTAGGGCAGGTGGATTTACCAAAAAAAATCTTTTCAGGACTCATTCGGTCTGACCTTTGCTCAGACTTACGGTAGAAAGCCCTGGAACAGCCAGAAGTAGTTCTGACATCCTAACAAATGTGGTAGGCATTTAAAATCTGGTGTTGAAAAGTATGCATCTTGTCCTGGCTTCCTTTTCACTTCAGATGTCAGGAAGCTCCAAGAAACATTTTATACTTATTACAGTCAAGGTTTCTAAAATAATATTTTTTGTTTTGCTTCTTTCAATGCCTATTTCTTATCATTTGAGTCTTGTTTTAATGAGCTGAATTTTTCAGACGTAAGCTAACACAGCTTTTGGAAATCAGGGAGCATAAATAATAAAAGGTTCACAAGGAGTTTGACCCAGCCATGACCTAAATCCCAAGATATCAACCCCTTCCCCCCAGCATCACAACACAGGGGCAAATAGCAGTGCCTTCCCTCTGCACATCCTCCCTGCTTCCAGATATTACACTTTGCATTATTCCTTCTCTGACTGCTTCTGAGATAGATTCTCAACCCTAGGAGAAACCATTCCCTCCCCCAAAGAGCTTCAATTCTAGGCACTCCAGTCAGACTTTTCAAATGTGGTTCCCCTCAATTTATTTGCATCTCGAGGACAGGGGAGGACAAAACTTGGGTGTGAGGCTGTGTGGTTAAAAGAAGGAGCCGAGCTAGGTGAGCAGGAGCGAGGCGAGCTCTGCTGTCACAGCTCCAGACACCTAACGCAGCCCTCCAGGGTCTTGGTCCCCATACACAGGGAAGTCACTGTCAGGCAAGTTGACTTTCCTAACAACTTTGCACATTTGAAAAGCTTTTGTGCTGATTGTGCCAAAGCAAGTTCTCTCAAGTTTTCTTTACTGCACTCCTTCCCTGTGTATTTGAAAAGCCACAGGTATATACGTACAGTGAGGTTTTGTGAGCAAACTCAGTGTAGAAGAGCGTTCTGGCCAGAGCTTGGTTGCTTGGTTACTCTCTCTCTCTCTTTCTCTCTCTCTCTCTGTCTCTCTCTCTGTGTCTCGCTCTGTCTCTTTCTGTCTCTCTCTCTATGTCATGGTCAGTGATAAAAGCCAGGAAGATCTGGGGCAAAAGCAAGCTTCACACTTAAAATTTACCATTCACAGCAGTGGCTGCCTGGTCTTCGGCCTCATGGTTTCATTAATCTGAAATGAGCAGTAATAATCAGGCTGCAGGAGCACCTGTCCTCCGGGAGCTGATGCTGTCAGCCCAGGCACAAGCAAGAGAGGAAATAAAGCCCATGAGTAGGTGTTCTTTGGCCTGTTGACTTGGTTCTCCAGCGAGGCCATCTCTCTCTATTTGTCCCAGGACTATTAATGTGACCAGTGTCATCTCTAATGAGGTGGGATCTTTGCCAAAACTGCTAATGTGACCTCTCTGTCTTCTCTCATAATACTGGAAGCATGAAGCTTGTTACTATCACGTCAGTTTCTCTCCCAGTATGGGTGACAGCAGCTTCTTTAGTGAGGAAATTATGCCCCATTTTCCAGAGAATAACAGTACCCCTCCTTCCTCCTACCTCATTGTCTAACTTTTAAAAAGTCCTAAAAGCAATTGAGGAGTCAGTCTGTACAGATGCACCCGTCAGTGGATGTATAACAAGGATGGCATCCTGTTATCTCAAGCTGTGTCATGCTCTACTAAAAGTAGACTTATTAAATTTACTAAAAATTGAAAAACTTTTAAAGTCAGGTGTGGTGGCTCATGCCTGTAATCCCAGCACTGGGGAGGCAGAAGCAGGAGGATCACTGTGAGTTTGAGGCCAGCCTGGGCTAGATAGGGAGCTCAAGGCCAGCCTGAACTACATAGTGAGACCCTGACTCAAAAACAAAACCAGGGGGCCGGTGAGATGGCTCAGTGGCATAAGCGCCTGCCTTGCAAGCGCGAGGGCCCGAGTTCGACTCCCGGATCCCACATACGGAAAAGGGGCCGGTGATATCGCTCAGTGGCACGGGTGCCTGCTGGCGCGCGAGGTCCTGAGGTCGACCCCCCGGTACCCACAAAAAAAAACAAAAAAACAAAAAAAACAAAACCAGGGCCGGTGAGATGGCTCAGCGGCGTAAGCACCTGCCTTGCAAGCGCGAGGGCCCGAGTTCAACTCCCGGATCCCACATACGAAAAAGGGGCCGGTGATATCGCTCAGCGGCACGGGTGCCTGTTGGCGCGTGAGGTCCTGAGGTCGACCCCCCGGTACCCACAAAAAAAAACAAAAAACAAAAACAAAACCAAAACAAAACAAAATTTTGTTATTAATATATGTTCGTGATACATAATAATTGCACCCATCTTGAGGAATTAGTATATATACATATTGTGTCGTGGTCATCATTAAAATAAGTTTTTTTCTGCTAGTGTTTCTTGGAGTAATGAATGTGAGCATGTGGGAGGCAGTCAAGAATCATATCTCCCCCTCCCCCAACATGCATGACATTTACTAACTGTGTGTCCTTGAGTAAATGACCTCTCCCTCACCCAACTTGTCATGTGGACGGTGGGGACAATCATGCGGCTGCACCGCTGGGATGGTACGTGGAGATGGACCAAATGAAATATGCATGTAACAGGCTTCAAGAAGCCCTGGCAAACAGCAAGCTCTCAATGGAGGGCTGTGGTTATTCCCCGGCACGCATGGTGATGACGCCCAAGGCCCCCTCAGGAGAAGCTCCTGAGCGTAGGAGTGAAATTTGGGAAAACATTTTCCAGGGAACTTTACAAGCTCGATCCTCAGTCTCCCAAGCTCTGCAGAAAAGCAGCCCTGAAAATTCTCCTCTGATGTGCTGTGTCCATGCAGCTCAGCTGAAGATATAACATGCAGCCTTAAATAGTCCTAAAGAGAACTACAGAGTGTATTAAAATTGGCCACAGAAACAAGCAAAAATCAAGCTCTATAATTAATGCTCAGCCTTTTATAGACTGTGAAGTTTAACAAGACTGCCTAAAGGTCAGAAGTGGGACTTACTCAGCTAAACTGGGAGAGCGAGGTGGGGGGAGAAAAACATCCCTCTGCACATCCACGTCCACGTTCTGTAACGCGGCCTCGTGCTGGGGACTTAGAGGAATTCCAATTAAGCCCTTTCATTTTGACTTCTCATTAGATCCTTAGAAAATTTGCAGAAAATTAAATTGAACTAGAGACCTCCAGCCGGGAGATTTACCCGGTTTGATGTTTTGAAAGAGACTTATTATCTTGTCAAGAATAATTCGAAAATCCAAATAAGAGCAACTGAATCACAGATTATTTAGGCCTCAAGATAATGCTCATTTTGTACAACCAGCCGTAGCATTGAAATGGCTGCAGTGGAGCTCGCAAAGCTGCCAGCAGTGTAGCCCCTCCGCCAGCTTGGCTTTCCTAACTGTGCCCGCACCCCCACCCACCATTCTTCAATTTAAAAAGATTGCAGCTCGGCAGTGTTAAAACTGAGCCTCTCCCTGGTTCCCTTCCTTGCCTTCTCTTTACTCAGCGTCATCTTCTTGAGTGTGTGCAGGCAGGCTGCAGCGCAGGTAGCCATCAGTGGCCTTCTGAGGTGCTTGCCCCAGGCTTCTGGGTATCTTTGGCTGCTGTATTCTCCATGTGAACTAGCAGCCTACTGCTTCCCTTGTCATCTGCTGGGATGGGAGCTTTCTGCTAGAGACACTCATGTGGTTGGGTATTTTTTTGGTACTTTTTACAGCCTTTCAGCGACGGCAGTGATTATCTTAGAGGTTCTGAAGGGGCGTGCTGCTTCGTTAATAATCAGGTCATCCCGGTAAAGCCAGGAGTTTCGTGCCATCGTGGCCTCCCCTAGAATCCCTGATGAGATTATGTGGACACTGGGATGGTCGCAATGACTTGAGCATTGGCACTGAAGGACCGGTCTCTCTGCATCTCCGGCTGCTCCAGGACTCAGGCCCCGTAGCCGAATGGCATGTCTGCTGGACAGTGGGGCGGGGGGACAGTAACACATTTTAAACTTGCCAAATAGTGGTCTCTCCAACTGTAGTCACTGAAGGTGTCTCTTTTAGTTTAGAACAATCTGTACTGGCTAAAGATTGTGTCAATTCAAAGCCACTGCTTCTCTCCTTGTCCTCCTGCCTTACTTCTAGGTATGGGGAGACTTCGAGTCCTCCTGGTCCGGAGGTCATGACACATGAGCTGCATGCTGTCCTCCTCCAGTCACTGGTGCAGTGCTGGGCCAGTCTAGTGGCTGAACTGGCGTGTGTGTAGCTACCACTGTCATTGTCTCTAGTCGTTGAGATTACGTCCTTGATGATCCTTCTCCCTGACCCTGGCCTCTGCTACACCAATGGTCTCCTCTGCACCCGTCTTCTTCAGAGGGGACATGTGGGACCTTCTGGGGCCTCTGCAATACATGCGCAAGCCCAAGAGAGCCAGGAATGCGACCTCAGGGTCCCGGAGACAACCCCTCACCCGGGAATGCTTCGTTACTGCCTGTGCCGCAGCGGCTGCGCCCCCTGGAGAGCTCGGCCTTTCTGCTCCAGCCCTGTCCTGGTCCTGCTCACCTGTCAGGAATTTCTGCCGACTCTAGCACGGGCTCCGTTCCATGAGGGAGGACGTGAGGCACACGTCTGCCGTCTTCACCTGTCTTCTTCCGCTCTTCACCGTGGTCGAAGGGTATTTCGCCCCACTTTCTCCTTGGAAGGCACTGAGCCTGTTTCCCGGGGCTCCGAGTCTCACAGCTCAGCTTAGGACCAGGAAGGGGAGCGTCCTTTCTGTATCACACAGAAACTATGATCCGAGTTGCTCAGGCCTGGCTCTTGGTGTGGAAATTCACGACACGAGAAATAAAGGATTATCAATGACAAAAGCTACACTTGTATAAAATCTCCAAAATGGGGCTGGTGAGATGGCTCAGCG
Source organism: Erethizon dorsatum (assembly GCA_028451465.1). Taxonomy (NCBI): domain Eukaryota; kingdom Metazoa; phylum Chordata; class Mammalia; order Rodentia; family Erethizontidae; genus Erethizon; species Erethizon dorsatum. Next base: position 117,385,367 of record CM051832.1, on the reverse strand, counting down.
GCGTAAGTGCCTGCCTGGCAAGCGCGAGGGCCCGAGTTCGACTCCCGGACCCCACATACGAAAAAGGGGCCGGTGATATCGCTCAGTGGCACGGGCGCCTGCTGGAGCGTGAGGTCCTGAGGTCGACCCCCGGTACCCACACAAAAAAAAAAAAAATCTCCAAAATATCCCAATACAATGGTACCTCAGTTCATGAGCTTAATCTTTCCATGATTCTGGTTGCAGATTTCATTCGACCATTCTGGCTGCAACCACGATTCTGCTGGCATAGTATGTATGTGCTTGTAACCAGAATCACTGCACGAATTCTGCAATCAGCTCGTGAACCGAGGTACCACTGTGTATTCTCAGTCTACTGTGCCTTCTAGGGGAAGTGGATACCAAGGAGAGGGTTTGTTATTGAACAGGGATTGAGTGTGGGGGCGCTCACACTCTTAAAGGAAGTAAAACAGGGACACACAGAACACAGGCTCTGGTGGGCAGGAGGTCAGGTCTGGCTCATCTGGGGAGGTTGTGGCAGGGCCACTATGGAAGGGCAAAAGGGAACAGTTGGCTGGTATCAGGATTGCACTTGGGGGACAGAGTAGTGATGTTTAAAGGGAATATTTATGAAAGTCTGCTTTGTGGTGTGAAAAATACAGCATTGTGGATTTTGATCTAATTCTTGAGTGGAGCAGCTGAAGCCCACTTCAAGGTGGGCATAGGGTGAGATCAAGGGCAACACATGGGCACTGAAATCCCATTTCTGGCTTCCCTTGTGTTCTGCATCTAAATGAACTCAAGAGGGAGATGAGCTCCCACACACATGCCTACTTCCCTTAATCAATCCTCTTTTTCTCAATGGGGGAATTTGTCCACACTTTTGGTTGAGGTGATTTTATTTTTGCCAACCTTATTTCAGATAATGAGCTTTTAAAATTTATTTCCTCTTACAACTGAGTTGCTTGATAAATATTTATTGAGTGGCTGTTTTGAGCCAGGTGAATTTCCAGGTACCTGGGAGAGAGTGAACACAACAGGCAAGGTGCTGCCATCGTGCCCTTCGGTGGGGAAGATAGACATGATGTAATCAATTAGATTAGGCAGTGGACACTGCATGTGCATGTGGTGCTAGAGGAGATGTGAGGGGGGAGCCCCTAGATTGGGTCATCAGGAGGCTCAGCATGCTCTAAAGAGGAAGGGAGGCTTTCTCAGATCTTTCTAGGGTATTAGGTTGAGTTATCCCAAAGGATGAGCCGACATGAGCTAGGAGAAAGATGCAAAGGAACCAACCAGTACGAAGGTTTGAAGGCTGAAGATAGCACACATGGGGCTTGAGGGAGAGGACCGGCTGTGGAAGGAGACAGGCTGTGGGAGGAATGAGCCTGGAGAAGAACTGGTGCCTGTCTTAATGGAGGCAGCAGTACCGCGGAGGGAAGTGCGGAGGCTCTGAGTCAGGAAGTGTGATCACCTTCCCTCCTAGATGGCAGCCCTTGGGCAAGTGACATAACCTCTCTAACTCATAGTTGACTCATCTGTAAAACTAGGATGATGTGCCTGACTCCTCGGCTTTTGAACACTGTGTGAGAAAATCCTCCCAAATCACTTAGTGCAATACCTAGCGTAGAGCAGGCACACGATAAACACTACTTGGAGGCCGTGGTGAGGGGTTCAGATTGTGTTTTTAAAGTAATGAGAAACCACCAGTGAGTTTTAAGGAGAATTTCATGATTAATCTTGTGTTTTTAGAAGCAGTGTCCTGGTAGGTTATCAGTTCCGCTGCTGGGTATCCGGTGCTGTGGTTCTGCATGTTATTCGGAACGCAGCCCATAGACAGCCTTCTAGTCCTTTCAGAGTTAGAAAAGCTCCTTAGCTCCTGCATTAAAAACCTTTACACTTCCCGGAACCCACATACGAAAAAGGGGCCGGTGATATCGCTCAGCGGCACGGGCACCTACTGGCGCGCGAGGTCCTGAGGTCGACCCCCGGTACCCACAAAAAAAAAAAAAAAAAAAACCTTTACACTTAAAGGGTAGAGTGATTTCTACTTCCTACGGTAGCCCCCAGTTGATACAGAGATTGCTGAACAAGAAATCATGATGGCCTAAACTAGTTTACTGCCATAGGGGAATGAGGAGAAGGGAATATATTTGAGAGATATCTTTAAAAAATGAATAAGTAGAACTCAGTGATTGATTGAATGCGAGGTTGGAGAGGAATAACACCTGAGTCATAAATTATTGACTTGAGAAATTATGTGGGTAGCAGTGCCATTTCTTAAGACTATCAAGATTGAAATGGGAGCAGTTTTGGTAATAAATTATGCATGTAATCCTGGCAATATTCTTTTTAAAACATCTTTGATATATCAATTTGGAGATGGGGCACAGGCTGTTGGCTATGAGTGTGGAGTTCAGAGGAAGGGCCTGGCTGGATATTTGTATAGAGATGGTAATTAAAGCCTCAGAAACGAATGAATTTGCTTAGGGCACATTCAGAGTAACAAAAATCAGGTCCCAGATAGACTCCTCAGAGATACCAACATTTATTGTGTGTAGAAAGGAAGAAGAAGTGAAAAGGAAGCCAGCAAAGGCCACCTAGACAGGCAAGAGAAATAGAAGGAGAAACCAGAACATAGGAATGCACCAAAGAATGAAAGAGAAAAATCAAGCAGGATGTGAACTGAAAGGTGGCCATAGATTTAGCAGCATGGAGGTCTGAGGTGAAGTGGCAGGGGAAGAAACCAGATTGGCGTGGGTTGAGAAAAGAGTGGGAGGTGAGGAAACGGAGGAGGTACATGTAAGCAGCACCATGGGGCCGCATCTCCAGCTCATATGCCACAAATCCCCAAAATAACAGAAAGAATGGCAGGCATGGCCTTAACAGGCTCCTTCTGGTCATGTCTTGGGTTCTCCCAAAATCTCCAGTCTCACAATGTGGGACCTTTATACTCTTCATATGAGAGAAGAATGTAAGGGTGAAAAAATTATTTACGAACTCATTAAATTGTTGAATTTAATGCTGACATTTTGTTGTGGAAGACAAGAGAAAGAGAGGGCAAAATATCTAGGAAGACAAAGGGGTTGAAGGAAAGTTTATTTTTTAAGATGGGGGAGGTTTGAGCATATCTCAATCCTGGAAGGAAGAAGTCAAGAAAAAGAAAAAGGATTGTTGATTACACAAGGTTCCCGGGAAGACAGAGCAGTGCAGGACCCAGAGCACAGGAGGAGGTGTTTGCCCTGAGTAGGAGCAGGGCTTATTCAGTCCCAACAGGGAAAAGGAGAAAAAGAAGTAGGTGGTCATCTTAGGGTAAGTTTCTTAGAAGCAGAGCACGACATGGAGGTGCTGGTGCAAGTGATTTATTAAGAAGTCACGTAGGAGAGTGTGGGAAGGATGGTGCTAAAGCTGGGAAAGGTGTGATTCCAGAGAGCCGGCTTCAGCCTGATTCTGCAGAGAGTTCTGGCATGTGAGTTCTTTCCACTTTGATCTTGAAACAAGGGGGCTGACTTCTAGTTCCCTGCAGTAGCCAATCATCAGCCATTGGCTACTGTCTTGGAAGGGGGGTGGGTACATAACTTCCCAGGAATACCTGAATGAAGTGGCTTCTATAATCTGAGGGTAATCTTCCACAGCAGGGTATCAAATCCCACAGCAGCTGGGGAATTGCTGGCCCTACCTACAACAGAGATCTTGGGGAGGGGACAACAGTAGATGCTATCATGCTAGTGCAGGGACATTTGCATATTTGGTTTCAAGGGTAAACAAAAAGAGAGGAGGCAAAAGAATTTGAGATTAAGAGCACAAAAAAGTTTGAAAATAATAGGAATGTGAACTGGTCAAGAACATAGTAGGCCTCCTGAAGAGTTGAGGTTGGTGACAGAGTTTCTAGTGGTAACATGGGAATTTCCCTCTGCCTTCTGAAGATTCCATAATCGAGACTACTGAAACAAACTGACCACAGGCAGATGTGCAGGAGAAAAGGAATAAATATGTATTAGCATGCAGGCACAAGGGAGTCGCACAAAGTCTGAAACTCAAAGAAAGGCCAGATGGTTGGAGTTTGAATACCCTCTTCGTAGGGTAGAGGGAAGTAGAGGATGTAACCAATTCAGAAGAAGAATAAATTACTTTTAAGAGAGATATAGGGGGGCTGGTGAGATGGCTCAGCGGCATAAGCGCCTGCCTTGCAAGCGTGAGGGCCCGAGTTCGACTCCCGGATCCCACATACGAAAAAGGGGCCGGTGATATCGCTCAGCGGCACGGGTGCCTGTTGGCGCCTGAGGTCCTGAGGTCGACCCCCCAGTACCCACAAAAAAAAAAAAAGAGAGAGATATAGGGGCCTCAAAACAGACTATAGCTGGGACCAAGTTGACTTGGGCCCTGGGTGGGTTTGACTTACGTTCTTTTTCTTTGGGAGTTACTCTCCTGTGGTTAGTGTGAAGTAGGAGCAGATGGGATACCCGGGAGGACCACCAGGCAGAAGTAGAAGCGAAGAGAGGCTCTACTGCCGGCTACTCAGCAAGGGACTTGCGTCTCCCTGAGAGCCCTGAACAGAGCTTTGCTTTCACTTTTGTACTGTTTCCTCTCTAGGGGCAGCCTTTCACTGGTGGGCAGCATCAGGCGAGGTTACAGCAGCGGAGCGGTGGCTAGGGGATATGGGACATTCTGCCGGGACTTCCCAGGGCCCATTATGCTCTCTTGCAAAAACAACCATGGGTTGCTAGGTAATCAAAACCACAAAGGAGGAGGTGGTTTCCTCCCTCAAGTGTAGATTTTACAGAGGAGGACCTAGGAAAATGAACAATCTCATTCCTTCTGGAAGAACTTGCATTAGTCAGATAAGGAAAACTTTAGAGAAATCCCCTCCCCGTGATTCAGGAGCGAAGGAGGATCAAGAGACAGGGTGGTGGGAGGTCTGAGTGACCTTATAGCTGCTTGTTTAGCTCCTACTCAGCATGTCAAAGTCCCATTCTTAAGGGTAGCATTTTCTAAGACCCAACAGCACCCACTTATATAATTTTCTCAGTACTCAGCCGTCCACACACCCACCGAGGGAGCAGGTTGTCAGCCTCATTTGAGGTTTGAGTAAAGGTAGACTCTTCTGTAGGACAGAAGGGGGGGAAAACGTGGCCTTGGTTATGACCCCCACAGTCTAGCTGGCGGGGAGAAAGACATGGAAAGAGGAGGAGACTGATAAAGAGGGAGGAAAATGGGAAGAGCCATGAGGTTGGAGAATAGGTGTGGTGGGAGGTTGTTGGGTGAACCATCTTAAAAGATGGAATTTCTTGGGCAGATAGAGAGCTCGTCAGCCATTGGTCTGATGGAAGAGGTCATGAGAAAGGCTGAGCCAAACACCAGAGTCACCCGTGGAGGAGGCTGGAAGTAACTGAGAAAGAGGAGCAGCAGAGAAGTATGGAGGGTACTGCAGCTACAAGTCACTCCTCAGAATTGGCAAGCTCTGTGGGCCTTTGTGGAGTCCCCTGATCTTGTAACAGGACTTGGTCACCATGGTGACTTCTATCACCCAAGCCCAGGCGGTTCTCCTCTCAGCCTTCCTTGTTCCAACTAAATAGATCTCTGTATACCAGGCTTCTTCAATGACCACTCAGGTTTCCATTTTTATTGCTCTCTAGAAATTCCCAAACTCCATTGTGGTTTTTACCCCTTGAGGTATGGTGAATTCGGCTGTGTGTTGTATTCAAAGGAGGAGCCGTAGGGCTGTAGTCCAAGGGAGACATGTCTGCCTTGTTTCTCAGGGGCCACTGTGTCCTCGGGGTCAGAGACTCCAGAACCTTCCATTCCCAAGGCTTGCACTGAGCCTTGTGTTCCAGGCTACAGCCCATGTTCTCTGGATCTCTAGCACCCATCAGGAATCTGTTAGTGAAAGTAAGGCCAGTTTACTCTGGGTGGTAATTTGAGATAAAACACTACACCTTCTGATGTGCAGGAGAGCAAGTAAGGCTATGCACTCCCTCCTCATCTAGGCAATGAGGCAGCATGGCTCAGAGGTTCTCTGTCTGGCCTTGCCTGATTTTACCCTGTCTTCGTCACTTTCCTCCCTGCTGGCACACAATACTTAACACCCACAACTTGAGAGGGAGAGGTGTATTTGAGCTCATGGATGTTAGAGATCTTACTCCATAGCTGACTGTCTCCAAGGCAGAAGTGACACGGTGGACGGGTCTGGGGGGAGGAAAGCTGCTCAAGTCATGGTGGCCAGGAAGCTGAGAGAGAAGGAGAAGCCAGCAGAGAGATGCACCCCAGAGAGCCTCCTGACTCCAAGCAGGCCCCACCTCCTAACAGCAAGTCCACTATAGTATCCCTGCAATCCAGTCTCTCCAGAAGTCCCATCTCAGAGCACATGTGGTATTTGGGGGGCTTTCTAGATCCACACTGCGACAGACTCCCCACTCTGAACTTACAGCTCTCCCAAGTAGGCTTCTTCCTCTGTAAAATGGAACCAGTGATGGTACCTCCCTAACACATTTGTGGTAAGACACTGATGCATCAAGCTCTTACTACAGTTTCTGGCACATAAAAACTCTTCAGTAAAAGTCAACCATTGGTATTTGTACAACAATCCTCCTGCCTTTCTAAGTGGGGAGGTATCATGGAAATTCTGGGGCTTGGAGCCCAGTATGGGTTCAAATGCTGACTTCTCCACTTGTTGGTTGTCTGCTTTTGGACAAGTTACTTATGACTTAGAACTTTCCTTCCTTCACCTATAGAATGAGGGAGAAAAGGAGTTTTATAAGCATCAAACAATGTTTATGGGAAAGTGGGTAAATGATTACTGTTCACATTGTTTTTATTATTTCTGTTTAGAACTATAATAATGCTGACATTGCTGAAAAGAACCAGGTAACGACATTTGGGACAAAATCTAAGGTTTTTTGACCAAAATAGCTCAAGATTTTTCAACATTGAGGAAAAAGAGCTTATGTGTTGAGTTGGGAAGGAAATAGATGTTTATGTAATGTGCAGCCTAGAATTGTTGAGCATAAAATCTCCCGAAGCCATTAGATTCTGTCCAGCTTCCTCATTTCTTACACCCGGGGAGCAGGGGCTAGGAGGCGATGGAACTGCCTTAGCGTGGAATGGTCCAGGTAACGTGATGTCCACAATTTGAAATTGTTTGTTTGCAAACAAATGACTGCCCACTCAACTGTGCAGGAAAAAGAGGCAATTTATACCCATTAAAGAGAAAACGGCATGGATTTCACTAAACCTGAGAAATCTCTTTGCACCAAAGGCATTGGACCTTGAACAACTTGGTTGCGGGACTATTTCTCCATTTGTTATTGGCACGGTCCTCTCACCTGGTAGGTGTAGCTAGGTACACAGCCCTCAGCATGCAGACACATGAGCTCTCTGATGCAATAGGGAAACTGAGTGAATTTCATCCCAGCATGAGAGTGGAAGATATTTCTCTGAATCACTTCTATTCTCATCTTGAATTTTTTGTTGACCTGAGTTACATCTCAAAGGCAGAATCACCATAAAAGAAATGTCATATTTCCAAAATAAAAATCTCATTTATAGATTCTCTGGCAGGCAGTCTCCCTTTTGAAGGCTATGGTTGTTTTATTTTTCTTCAGCCAGAATGGGCTGTGTCACTCAAATCAATCTGCGCATACTGCATGTCCAAATCATCTCCACACCTCATCGTGCCCCACCATTGCAATGTTTTATTCATCAGCACCTGCTTCTCAGAGTGTCACTGACACTTGTTTTGCACAAAGTAGTTCCCTGTCAGCCTTTTATCAAATAATATCCAGCCCCCCTTAATAATTAAATGGGAAAAGGCTGGACATGGTGCTCTCTGCTGTGTGACAAAGGTATCAGTTATTTCCTTTGAATTATAGCAATGGATTGTCTACTTTTGCAATCAGTGACTTTTCCTCCTTCCTTGGATGATAATTTTTTATTATAAGTAGCATTCAACAAACTCGGTAACAGTCCCTGGTGATTTTCTATAACAGCAGCCATATGGGACTATAATTTCAAAGTCTCTTTGATCTCATACACTTTTATGATGTTGGATTAAATGTCAAAGTTGTCTTTGCACTATCTGCAAGATTTCTTCTATTCTGAATATGCTTATTTTGTACTCACTTATCTGGTGAATCAGTTATCTGGTACATTTATCACTGCTACTAAATTTCTAATGTGAAGGAAGTTGTTCGACATAATTTATTTTGTTGCCTCTGGTTTTGATGATATGGTAGGAAAACCAATTCTCCAGTGTCAAGACCTATAAAGGGAATTGACAAGGGGGAAAAGTTTGATTTATAAAAACATCACACATATCCATTAGGGTCCTAATAGAAACATCTCAGAATGTCCTAAAACATATTGATTTATGTTTTCTTTTCAATATGCCTAAAGAGGTTCAGGAAAAAAAACATTATTGATGATAGCAAAAACTAGAAACAATTCAAATGTCTATCTGTAGAAGAAAGGTTAAACAAACATGGTAGCCCATATTATAAATATACAATCATTAATGCAGTAGCCCTAAAGCATTAAAGGAAATAAGCTATAATTAAACATATATTTAATCTTCGTCCTCTATTCCTAGCTCAGAACTCCTAAAACCATTAGAATTATCTGAATGATAAAGGTGCTCCTTTACTAGAGATAAGGAGTTCCTGTTGATAACACCACACTGGTTTAGGGCTCAGAGCGAGGACCCAGGGAGCCTCAGGATGCACCCTTCCACCTCAAGGAGAAAGAGGGGGATGCTGAGATTAAGCTCTACAAAAACTTGAACAACTGGGTTCAGCGAGCTTCTGAGCAGATCAACTCCTGGTTTGGTGAGCGTCTGAGACGGTGAACAATGCGGAAGGTGGGGTGCCCAGAGAGGGCCTGGAAGCACCACACCTGCCCCCCTTTCCCCTGTGCATCTCTCTGTTTGGTTGCCCCTGAGTTCTGTCCTTTATAATAAGTAGGTAAACATAAGCAAATCACTACCTGAGTTCTGCGAGCCATTTTAACTAATTATTGAGCCTGAGGAAGATGTTGTGGGAATGAAGCTGATAGACCAGTGATGGCAAAACTTCTAGAGTCTGAGTACCCCAATGCAACCCCAAACCCACTTATTTATTGCAAAGTGCCAACACTGCACTTAAACCTGCATACTGAGGTCTTAAATTTAGAAAAAACAACTCATACATTAACATCTTTCCTCTTAAGAGCAAAACACAATAACAGAGCTTTCAGTGATACAAAGAGCTTTATACTGAAAGGTAAAGGTTGCATTTGGCGTGCTTTTGCGCATAATGTGATCTTTTCTGTCGTGTGCATGCACGTAATTTGTCAAACCTTGGCTCACACTTTGTTAGTCTGAGAGCAACACATGCAGCACTCAGGTCATCTGTTAGTTTCTGTATCAGATTTGGTATAATTCAAAGCTGAAAACAGCCCTTCGCAAGCATAAGATCATCCAAACAAAGTAAGAAAGGCAATCCCAAGTGCTTTCATTGACTTAAAATTACTTAGCTGAGAATTCCACACTTTAAGGATTTCAGAACTACCAGCTGTGCTGTCCTTTGTCATCCTTTCACACTCTCTCAAGTGTTGCATGCAGGTCACAGAATCTATTTTTCCAGATAGAGCTTTCTTAAAATTCCTCTAGCTCCATTTCCTGATTTCCAAAATCTAACCACTATAAGCAGGAAAGATCTAGTTCTTCAAATTTGGGTTTATCTGGAGAAGTAAGAAAACACAGGGTTGTCTCCATCTTCCAGAACTGTAAAAATCTGTTACTAACATTCTCCTTTGCAGCTGCTACAATGCTAGAAAAATCCTTTTAGATTTCCTGATGGCTTGTAGGATTGTCTCCAAATGTTGTAGAATTTTCTAAATACATTTCTAGATTTGAAAAATATTTCAGCTGCCCGCTTTCAAGGTTTCTTTCAAAAACCTGCAGTTTTCTCTCAAATGTTTTGACATCACAAATCATCCTTCCTGCTGTTTTCCCCACACCTTGTAGTTTTTTGTTCAGTACACTGAAGTGTAGTGTAAAAATCTGTAAAACACATGCGGTTGTTAAGCTAGGACATATCAGCGAGCTGTGAGTATTCCCGTCCCTCGTCATTCATAAATAGCCTAATTTCATACAAGCAGACTGCAAATATCTCCAAGACTCATCCTCTGCTCAGCAATGGACATTATTACTCATAAGTAAACCATTATACTGTGCCCAAACCTCAGCAAGAAGTGCTTGAAACCATCGAAAACTAAGTGCATGAGCCATGATGTAATTCACCATTTTTGTGACCTCTTTGAGTACATCATCTACTTTTTTGCTGCCTTCCCTGGCTCAAGGACCTTCTTGATGTATTTGAAGCCACTTTTTCTGCTCTTATGTTTTACATCTTGTGGCAAAAAAATCCTCTATCACAGCATTGTAGACATCCATCCCTTGTGTTCTTCCAGGCGAAGACACCAGTTCCAGCAGCTCTTCTCTCACGCTGCAGAATCACTGCCAGCCTCGCCTGGTTATTCCTATCTGTGCTTTCACCCAGCACACGAAGAACAGGCTGCCTTGTGGAAGTCGGTGGCGAGCTGCTGACACCTCTTGCCGTGCGCAGGACTCGATCTTTAACAGCAGTTCCGCTAAGAGGCATCTCAGAGATGCGTCGCATAATTTTATCCTTGTTTAGGAAATCATGAAAAAAGGAATTGCTCCCAGACAACACGGCCATTTTATTAAAATCCCTGTCAGAGAGAGGCTTGCCATGTTTTGCTATGCACGGTGAAATTTGAGACCTGGCACCTGTCAGATGATTTGTCTTAGAAAGATAGTTGCAAAAACTAAGGTCCTGGGAATGGTATTTCCTCGATTTTCCTTCAAGAAACTCTTTCCTTTCACTTTCACCAAGTTCAGGAAAACTTTTGTGCTTGTCAGCGTGTCGTCTGACACTCGATGTGCAACACACAACACTTTCACTACACAGAATACGTAACGCTTTCCCATTACGTTCACTCTCGCCAAATGACTCTGTCCAGGCCTCTTGGAATGCTCTTCCACTATCTGTTTTCAGTTTTGCTCTTTTTGCTGCAGTCATTTTTTGCTCTTCAAGTCTTGGCGTCTACAAAAATACAAAACTTTAAAAAATATTTCATCACAACTGCAATCAAATTTATTTGGGATTAATGATACAGAAACATTTTAACTCCAAAACTCCTGAAAGATTTTTCTGAAGTAGAATCAGAACGTGCACCCCCTGCCAAAGACCCCCTTTTCCATAGCAGCCAGGACCAAAGTCCAAACTCTTTCTAGGGTCTCCAGGGGCCTGCTTCACCTGGTCCTGCAGACTCTCCAGCCTCAGCTTGCACCGCCCTTCCTCCTTGGTCACTGTCAGCCACACTGACTTTCTTTTTATCCAGTACAGTGCTGGTGATTCCCGTTGCCACCTTTGCCTCCCCCTTTGCTTCTGCCTGAATGCTCCTCCCTGAGATGCCTTGGGATGAGAGCTGCTTGGCACGGTGGACACGTTCTATACCTGCGCTGCTCCCCCATACAGTAGCACCAGCCAGCATGGCTCTGAGAAACAATGAGGCCAAATGATGAACTGGATTTTAAATTCAATTTAAAATTTTAAGGTAGGGGCCGGTGAGATGGCTCAGCGGTGTAAGCGCCTGCCTGGCAAGCGCGAGGGCCCGAGTTCAACTCCCGGATCCCACATACAAAAAAGGGGCCGGTGATATCGCTCAGCGGCACGGGCGCCTGCTGGCACGTGAGGTCCTGAGGTCGACCCCCCGGTACCCACCAAAAAAAAAAAATTTTAAGGTATAACATTTCACTTAATTAAATTCAGTTACCCAGTGGGTACCACTGAGGACAGTACAGATCTTTGGCCTGGATGTCTCATTTTATTTGTATTTCATTCATTCATATTTCGACATGAAAGTCAAATCTTTAAAGAAGCTCCATTTCATCACTTGCTTCAGACAGGTTCACTCAGTCAGTCTCCATCCCATTGCCCTGTTTTATTCTCCTCCTGGCATTTGTCAGAATTGTTTGCTGTCTTTCTTCCACTCATTCTGGAATAGAAGCCCTTTCAAAGTAAGAAATGTCTCTGCCTCTGTTATATTTTAAAGATAAATAGATGCTCAGCAATAATTAAACATTGGCTGACTGACCCATAGGATAAAGCTAACAATTCATACAGAGATTAGAACTTTAACTGATTTTTTAGAATTAAGTGACTTTGGAAATAAATTATATAGTATATAACTTAAGAAACCGGACCTGTCTTACTCCCCAAAAGAAAGTTTTAGGAGAGATTCAATAAAGACTGGTAGTCACTCAATACCCAGGTGGTCAATTTATGACATTCTTGATCTGGATCAGAAGCTGATAATATATTTTTTTAAGTGACATCTATAGACAAGGAGCTTCTTGCCAACTTGAATGGGGTCCAAGAGTGTTCGTGGGTCTCACCCCAGTGTCATGGCAGAGGTACAGAGCTCTGGATCAGAGGGACTATGGTTCCTGCTCATGTGACATGACCTTTATTTTAGGCCTTCAGCTGTCCAGGTTCTCTAGCAAGAGCTGAGCTTGTACTCTGCATGCAAGTTCTACCTGACTCTTGGGACACATCAAAGAACCTCCATAAAGAATGGCTTTGAGGGGTCTAGGAAAAGATGCTCGGGACTTCATGGAGTCTGAGGAGCTTTCAATCTTCTAGCTCATCGGTCATCCCGACAACAGGAAAGCTGCTCTAAACATAGCCCAAAAGTCATTAATTTAGCAGATTCCCTTGTAACAGGTGCTACACTAGTTGCTGTCATGGGAAGAAACATAGTAATTTATAAAGAATTTCACAATTGAGGCAACACCCCAGGGGGTATGTAGGACCTTATGACAAATATTCTATTTCATTGACAGATCCCAGTTGAGTACTTGGCACTTTATTCATCTGCCAAACAGCATAAGACATTCTCCTTTCCCTTGAGAAGCTGAAGAAGATGGCAGACGTTTGAAGATCAGATTGACATTCCTGGACCAAGTGCAATTCAATAGCTGATACAGTGTGGAAAGATCATAACTTTAGAGGATAAGCTTCTCTGAGACGGAATTCCAGCTCCTCGCCTCCCAGCTGTGAGACCTTGAACAAATTACTGGATTTGGGCTTCTCTAACCTCTTCACTCTGAAAAACAAGGAAGATATTTTCTTTATTGGGTTGTTGAATTTGGAGAAAACACATATAAAGCTCATAATACAGGTTCTGGCACATAGAGGGAGGGCCCTAAAAAAATGGTAGCTCTTATTAGTATTGATAACAATAATTGGGAGTGGAAAATGCACATTTTGTTTAACACAAAGCTTTGGAGGATGAGTAGATAACCACAGCTAAGTGGTTGGAGATGGGGTAGCATTTGTCACCTACTGGGTTAGCAAATAGAAAAACTTTCGATAATACTCATTTTTGTAAAGATCGTGAGTAAACAGTGCTAACACGTTTTTGGGAGAATGTAAAACAGTACAGCTTCTTTGAAAGACAATCTGATCATGTATATAAAACTCTACACATGTTTTGCCTTACCAATTCTTTTAGGAGTTTACCGAGCTTGTTACTATATACAAAGTGATACGTACACAGATAGTTTATGATGGCAAAATATACAAAACAACATAAATATTCATCAATAAGGGACCAGTTAAATACACCAGTACTCCATATAAGGAGATTACGGGCAGCCAGTAAGAAGGCTGAAATATATATTTTTTTTCCAAGGAAAACGCTCCAAGATATATTATGAGATGAAAATACAAAGTTACAGAGCTATGTACATTAAAAACATGAAAATAGACATGTATGCACAATCTCAGAAAAGATAAACACAATTTAAATGCAATTTCTCTAAACAGAGGACTGGGTATCTAGAATGAAAAAGAAATTCTCTTTTTACTGTTCATTCTTTTATGCTCCGTGAAATAGCACCAGTTGTACCTCTTTTTTAAAGTTAAGAAAGATTATTGAAACAAGTGAATATATACATAATGTCCGTAATGGGAGGTCTCAGAAGAAAGCGGTTAGAGAAGCAGTCACATTTCCAGATGCAGTTCTGTCAGGAAAAGTGAATCCACACCAGGAAGCTAAATAAAGAGAATTTACTATGGGAAGACTCATTCCAGAGGTGAGAGGTGTTGGAAGACCTGGGAAGACGGACGCAGTGAGCCAGCCATGAAGGAAACTAGTCACCCCCGGGCATATTACTGCTTAGAGATGTTTTCTGGTCTTTTTTCTTCTTTTGGGTAACTCTGCCTGGAAGCTGGGTAACAGGAATGCTTGGGAAATGTCGTTTGCAGCGGCTGGCTCCCTGCACGCAGAGCGGAAGAGCAGACAGGTGGCACCGAATCAGGCAGCGTGTTCTACGCTGCTTGGGAGTCCTCTGCAAAGGTGGACATCAAACTTTAAATGATGCAGGAGGACCAGGGCTGAGGATGCCAGAGGTGCGAATAAACACAAGGCTTGGAAGGACTGAGGAGGCAACCTCAGCTGGAGTAGCTGGAAAGCAGAATGGCCTACGGGATCCCCATCATGTGTGCCTCTGAGCACTAAGAATTTACAGCAAATCATAATGAAGCAGTGTTTTAGGCAAATGAGGCTGGCATCTGTGCAGGGAACAGATTGAAAGGGGCTTAAATTGGAGCTGGGGATGCCTTTAGAGAGCCCACTTGAGCATTTCCTATTTTGCACAATTAATATTAGATATAGAAAGCTTGGCTAAGACCAATCTGATCTAATGTTTCATTTCCAGTGTTTTATTTCCCTTTTAATAGAATTTTGAGACAGAGGAAAGTTCATGCTCACGGAGCTTTAAATTTGCAATTGGAAACCAGTATCTTCCTTTATTTTCTCAAGTAATTTTCCCTTTGGTATGGTGCAGAAATATGGACTGCATTGCTAATTCTAACCAAAGAATGGAAAATCTGGAGGCTACATTCTGAGTCATCTTGGTCTGAACATTTCCCGTGAACTATTCAGATAACTGAGCCTAAGTTCAGTGTTTTTCTGAATTATTCATGTAATGTCTTCAGTGCTTCGCTTTCTTTTATAGACACAGTTCTGAGCTGTAGGCTCAGAGTCCTTCCTGAGATCCCCGTTGAATCATCTTCCTTTGGTTTGCCTCACACTGTCGTTGGTAGATATCACCTTCTTCCCTGTGTGAGAACTGTTGGTGACCTCGGCTCTCTGTAAGCTGTGGGGCAGGGCCACAACCCTGGACAGTTAGAGTCTCTCTCTAGCATATTTTTCAGTTGGGCATTGAAGACGTGGCTTCTTAATGCCAAATGAGATCCAGTTTCATCCTCATTGCTAACCATGGGTTAGAGAGAATGGAACCCACTCAATGAAAGAGGCAGGGAAAAATACAACTAAAGACCCTGTCCTTGGTTCCAGTGGTCCCTTGGGCTGGCTGTACCCTGCTCTTAACACAATTACATGAAGCAGTACTTCCCTCTTTATAGGAAAGCTGATTTGAATTAGGTTTCTGTCATTTGCAATAACAAGAACCCTCAGTGCTACACAATCTTGTAGGTGTATATAAATTTGGTGGAGAGTGGGTCCAAGGCTTTCATCAAATTCTCAAAAGGGTCAGGAAGCCAAGGCAGGTTAAGAATCCTTCTTCTAGGAACTTTAGTGGGCTGTCTTGCCATTTTTTGTTCATTTATTTTGTTTTTAGCTTATTTGTGTGTGTGTGTGTGTGTGTGTGAGGTCAGCCCCTGTGGTAGACTATGCCAAGCCTTCTGGGGATGGAGATCACATCTTACGCTTTTCTAGGCCAAATCTTAGGCACTGTGAGCACACAGTAAGTCCTCAATAAATGATTTTTTTCCCTCCTGTTATCAACCCCAACTGATATTAAAAATTCCTGGGGTGTAAGTGCTATGATTCCCTCTTGCTATTCAGGCAGGAAAGCCAGGGACAATACTGGACCAGACATAGAGCACAAATATATTTCCAAACCTTCCTCTGATTTTGTTCAAAGTTGTGTATGGCAGTCAACAGCCCCGGACGGAGCGGCAGACCTCAGAAGTGCCTTTGGAAACTCGGATGAGGTTAATGGTCTTTAAAATACATGAGAGACTGACCAAGCCCGGCGGTGTTACTTTAAATAGACCTCTCTATGGACGCCAGGATAGGCTCTGATCTACCTTAAAAGGCAGGTGAGCGCTGAGTTTCTCCCGCGATCTCCGCAGGGACCCTGCTGCAGCTGATCTATGGCCCTGGACAGCCTGGAATACAGGCCCCCAGGACACAGCTGGATTTTGCTCCCTGGCTAATATGCAGTGGCAACGAAGTGTTTCCTGCCTCTAAATCTGCTCAGCCCAAATGCCGAGACAGTCCTTCAAAGGCAAGGATAATCTGACCAATATAAAACTGCAGAGGCAGCCCGCCTAGTTAAATGTCACAAAACAGGAGAATTAGGATAACAACAAGAGCAAAGAGAAAGCCTCCCTCTGTCTTCTTGCCAGCAGCCGAGTCTGCTCCAACCGGGAAGCGCTGCCGGGCAGGCGCAGGGACGGAGGTTAGGTGACCGATCGCCTCGGATTCCACCATGCGATGTGAATTCGCGGTAGAGGCCAGTAGATGATTTTAGTCTTTAGTCTCTCTTGTAAAGTACAAGAACTCCATGGGGAAAACCACACGCTGAGATTCTAACAGGTGATGTTCTGTCAGGGAGAGGAAGAGAGAGAATCCGTGTACCTGAGCCAACCTCGACAGTGACGATGCCCTCATCGCCTCAGGATGCCAGGAAGGAAGGAAGCTCCCGGGTGGGGGCATCTGCTGGAGAAGGCGCGTCACAGCCACAGGGTCGGAGCAAGGCAGTGCAGGCATAGCGCTGAAATACAAGTGGTGGAGAAAGAGGAAGTGGAGGTCAGAATAGTGCACATCTTAAGTCACATCTGCCCAGCACCACTGGCACTGTCTTCCGGGAACTCCTTCCGCTCCCTTTACCCGTATGGTTCCCGCAGGATCTGTCATAATCTTACGTGTTCCTCCCCTAGCCATAGGTGATTGGTCAAAGGTGAGCATGTGACTCATGCTGGGCCAAGGATAATGTCTTTACTATCCTGGCCATGGCTGACTGGCCCAGGTATGGGCCTCCGATCCACTTGACTCAATAAGATTCTCCCTAGGAATTTATACTAGAACCAAAAATCTTGTTAATTCAGTGTTTCTGGTGGATGAAGCTAATCTGGAGCTGCTGGTAGCCATTCTCTGGCACGGGGAAGACGCTTCTTTGCAGAGGGGAGGTGGCCTCGACATGTAGAAAGAAGCAAGGGTTCCAGGCAGGGCAGGAGTTGGGTAGCATTGAGGCCTGGCCTCCCTGCATTTCTTGTAGCTAACTGTTCAACACTTCCTTGACTTCTCTTGAGCTTATAAATTTCCTTTACCACCTTAACAGATTCCAGTGGCTTCTTTTACATGTGTCTGAGAGAGCTCTAACAACACCAGTACTTCAAATGGTCCTGGGAAGACAGGAAGTAGAAAAGTGGCTGCTGGAGGCTGGAGGAATGAGGGCTGTTTAATGGGTACAGACTTTCAGTTTTTCCAAGATGAAGAGTTCTGGTGAACATGTTTAGCACTACAGAACTGAGAGTTTAAAAATGATCACAATGGTCACCTTCGTGTTATTTTACTTATGGACTAATTTTTTAAAAAATGGTTCTGAGAAGAACAAAACAAACACATACCTCCTCCACATCTCTAGGTCAGGGTCAGCCTTTCTTGGGGGTTGTCTGGGAATTGTTGGCTTGACATCAGCTCTGCATGTGAGCCTGAAACTTTTCTCTTCCTAGTCTGACTCTTCCCAGCCTCACAGACCCCATCATTGGTCCTCCCTGCTCGGTGACCTCATTTTAGGAGCCTGGAACCCATTAGGCCAAGCAGTAATGAGCAATCCAGAAAATAGATTGACTCCCTCAGGAGCAAACTCACCCTTTCCCCGCCAAAGTCATGTACAAATGATGCGTGACCTCAGCCCCTCCGCCAGCCTCCACCAGCACGGATTACTAACAGTTGCCTCAGCAGCTGCGCAAGCGTGGGAGGGAGGTCTGCAGTCTGGACATGGGTCCCATTAAGAGGAAGACAAAGAGGCTTTGATCACAGCTCAATTTGAAAATCCTTTTGTGTGGTTGAAATGGGAGGGAGCAGCCGCTAATGGACACAATCTGGTCCTTATCCGTGCAGTGCATTCTCTCCCACCGCAGCTTCCTGATCAAGTAGCCGAATGAGCATGATAAGGGGGTGCTGCAGTGGGTCTTCCTGCTTTGGTGAGCTTTTACCAAGAGCTGGAAGCAAAGCAATCAACAAAGACAGGATTTCAAGAAAACTCAAGCACTGAATTGTGTTGAAAAGATCTACAAAACCCAGTGCATAGCTTTGTCCTCCAGATCCCAAAATATTTTGTATTTGTGTGTATTATGTTCTTATCCACAAACTGACAAATCCTTTTCTTTTCCAAATATGCTATTAAAAGTGTACAAATCTTCAAAACTCATTTAAAAGGAATTGACTTGTACAGATGGAAAACCCTCAAAAGAGGTGAATAGAAAGAGATCTTTATAAAATATTGTGGAAAAGAAGGAAGGAAAAAGAAAAATATATATATATATATACACAAGATAGCTAAGCTAATTATACCTCTAATTTCTTTTAGCTCATTGAAAAGAATGGCTTGTGCTTATATTGTTTGATCAATTCTGCATGCCTGTATCTTGTAATCTGAGCAACTGCTTTGAAGATAACAATATGCAATATATTAACCATTGTTAATCTCCTATTATCTTGTTTTGAAACTCTGTGTCATTGTTTTTATTGTTTTTTTTTCTTTTTAAAATAAAAAAAATATATTGTGGAGAAGGTCAGCTTAAGTTGTAAAAGACACAGGAGAACCGGGGGAAGGGAGGCACTCGACCAACCTGTGGAGATAAATTTTTTTCCTGAGCTAAAGGCAGAAGGCGTTTTAAAGTGCAAAGTGAAAATCGTATAAAGTCTTTGGCTTTAAATACATGCATGTATGTATCTGTGAGAAGGCCCAACAAGCCAGCTCTTCTACTTTTGCTTCACATTAACATTCATAGCAGAAAATGATTCGATTTTACCAAACATGAGAAGCTATTAATAAAAACAGAATTGAAATAAATCACCATCATGCAAATGCTGCCTGCTGGACTTTAAGGGAAGGCAATATTCATGAGACTATATAGCATGGGAAAAAATTAAAACAGTTCTCTTCTGATCATCCCAACTGGGGCAGAGCGGTGAAACCACCAGCTTTCTCTCTGGGACCACCTGTCCATCTGATGGCAACTTGGCTCCCGCTCTCAGCACTGGGACATCCAGACCAGCCTTTAGCCTGCACCCCATTTCAAAAGTTCATACATACCCTGGATCTCACCCTCAACTACCTCTGGAAACAAGATTCACCTTTTCAAGGTGGCCATAGCTGGAAGCAGTTGCTTAAAGCTCAGAACTATTTACGAACTCTTTAGAAATAGACAATGTATGCCTTGGTCACGTTAGCCCCTAAGTCCCATTGGTTTCGTCCTCCTCTTGTCACGCTGGTGTTCTCCTGGCAGCTCACTCTGGTACCCTTTGAGGGGTAGACTTTCTCCTAAACCTCTGTTCCATGCTTCGGATCCCTCTCTTCCTTAGGGCATAAGAAGCAGTAATGATTTAGTCACCAAACAACCGCCACTTGGTTACTTTTCAAGGAAAGAGACTCGTAACTTAGAAGTATGTTTCTAGAAAGTCCTTGAAGTCCAATTGGTTCTCCTGGTAGGTACTGAAAATACAGCAGGAATCCAGTGAGAGGAAGATGGGAAAGCAGTTGGGTGCCACAGCATCATCCCTGACCTTGGGCTGCTGCAGGGTTTTAATCTTGGTATTTGACTTTCTTTTCTCCAGAGCATGCCAGCTCACTTTTTTGCCCTTAGGTCTGCTGGAAACAAAATAACTGCCTGTGATTTAAAATAAGGAAACCATCGCTATCTTTAAGCAAAGTGATAGGACATCACCAGGCACACCTCGCCGCGTCTCCCCACATTGTGCCTCTCAGTTTTGCTAGTGTGGCTCAGGAGTGCATGGCGCTGGCCTACCACTGTGGAGCTGAGGAAAACCTGTCATTTTGATGCAGAAGTGGCACACTGATCTGTATCGCTAACTCTGACAAGTCTAACATTTGGGGGGGTTGTTTTTTTATCTGAAAAGCCATAAAGCTGTCATCTAAAATGACCCCTAATCATTCATTCACTGCTCAGCTTGAGAATGAACTACATGGTTTTTCACAATCACTAGTTCCAAGCAGGGGAAGAGGGAGTCAGCTTTTGTCTGGCGTTCAGGTAGTGAGAGGACCTGGGGTTGGCAGGCGTCACTGCTACACTATTTGGTATAAAGAAGAGATGGGTAGGACAACAGGTTGTTAAATTTAACAACAACAAAGAGAATTAGTTAGGAAACACTCCTCCCCGTGTGTGTGTGTGTGTGTGTGTGTGTGTGTGTGTGTAGACATTTTCCCAATATTTCTCTGGACCAACATCCAAGTCTACTTTCTTTGATCACACAGGCAGAACCAAGGTGCCAAACTTAGGCACTGAGAGAGTCACACGCTAGGCTTGTGTGTGTGAGCACATGTAAATAAGCCTTGGGCCTCTGAAACAGACTTCATGGACCACTAGAAGCACACAGTGTATTTTGGGTCAATGCTATCAAGGGTTTGGTATGTACACCTTTTTTTAAGTGTGTGCATATGTGAGTGTTTGGTGCTCGTGCTGGGAAAACTATAAAAAATGGTGAAGGCAGGGCCGGTGAGATGGCTCAGTGGCGTAAGCACCTGCCTGGCAAGTGCGAGGGCCCGAGTTCGACTCCCGGAACCCACATACGAAAAAAGGGCCTGTGATATCGGTCAGTGGCACAGGCGCCCACTGGCACGCGAGGTCCTGAGGTCAACCTCCGGTACCCACAAAAAAAAAAAAATGGTGAAGGCAGCATGGAAATGCCCTGCCCCCCACCAATCCTGAGCTGCTTGCAGTTCCCCAAAAGACACCATGCTCCACTCTCTGTCTTTGCGATCGTGTCTCAGCCACCTGGAAAGTCCTCTCCTGTTCATTGTTCAGAGCTCACCTCAAGTATCCATTTCAGACCTATCCTTGATACAACTAAGTAGTCAGCCATTTCCTCCAAGACAGCCACTGTACCTCCTACTCTCCTGATAGAACATCAAGCATCATGACTAGTATTTATTACATGTTTCTCTCTCCCAGATGCTCAGCGAGAGCAGGGATTACCCCAGACAAGAGCATATCCTGCAGCCCCAAGTCTGCATTGCACAGAGCACGAAGGCACTCGTGAGGAAAACATCCATGCAGGTCATGACTGACCCTAGCACCCAGGTGTGGAGCGACGCTGTGCCTTCGTCTGCAGTGTGACGGAAGTGACCGAGACTTTCATAGGATCTTATGAGAATGTCTAATAATTCTTTCACAGCAAGCTCTCAAACCAAGGGAGAGCATCAGGTCGTTTTAGGTTCCCTTGGAAGAATATTTTGATGTTCCAGCAGAGTTTTAGAAAATTAAGAGATTCCATCTTGGGGAAAATTGATTTGCTTGATGCCATTTGCGTATGAGACAGAAAATCTTAATTTTACAGCTCATCTTCATTTCTGCTGCTCACTCATTTACTCATTTAGCCAATGTTTATTGGATGTTTGAACTTCAACTCCAAAATTACCTCACATAGCTGAACATGACCCAAGCTCTTTATTCATATAGATTGTTACAATGTGGCATTCAGAAATTTTGGAAATAGACATCACCGTGTGGTAACCCACACCTCCAACACACTTCCTCCTGTAAGGCACCGGGAGCCTCTGCCCATGGAGTTTACAGCAAGCTGATGAGCAACTGTGGCGAGTTCCTTTCTTGCAAGGAGAGAGGCCAATCATGATGAGTGCCGACAACAGAAAAGGAAATCCATCAATATTAGTCAAATGTGTATCACAGGCATCAAAGAAGGAAGACAAGAGGAGAAACGAACGATGGCCGCCGGCACCTGAGTGACCAGAGTCACACAGGAAACGAAGACGAGCAATGGAAGACAGTTCCTCCTTTACGCAAGCACCCGCACACTGAGAGCAGATAATCAAGCTTCATCTTTGTCTCCAAGGGGCTGGACGTCAAAGGGCTGAACGCGCGTAACTCACCACGACAGTGTGGTCAGCTGCAGCACGAGATTTGTAGTCACCCAGTGAAGCCTGAAATGAGCCCGCTGGAGGTCAGGACAGACTTCTAGAGGCAAGGAGCTGGGCCACCAGAGAAAAAAACGTTCTACTGAGACAAAACAGAAATCTAATGATATTAACATCTGATCTCAACATAGTACTAACATGAGTTTCAAGGGGGGAGAAGAGTTTCACGCTTTGTAACCTTTCATTCGTTTCTAGGACAACCTTGAGCCAAAATGGCTCTGCATGGACACATCTACACATAAATGCTTCTCTTTATTGCTATCTTTTCCATACACTTTTTCATTTAACAAACATTATTGGAGTCCTAGGTATCAGGCAGAATTCTAACTACACAACCCAAAGTCTTTGTCTTCAAGGAGTTTTGTTCTGGTTAGGAAGCAAATAAACAAGATTACATTAGATTTTATCAAATGCTGTGAATAGCCAGATGTGGTGGAAGACATCTGTAATCCCAGCCCTCTTAGAGCCCGAAGCAGGAGGATCGCAAGTTTACACCCAGCCTGGGCAATTTAGCAAAACACTGTCTCAAAATGAAAACAAAAACAAAACCAAAAACAAGAGCTGGGAATGTAGCTCAGTGTGAAGACCCTGGGTTCAATCTCTACTACCACAAGAAAAAAAAAGCAGAAAGAAAGAAGGAAGGGGAAAAAAAGGAAAGAAGAAGGAAGAAGGAAGGAAGGAAGAAAGAAGGAAGGAAGGAAAGAAGGAAGGATGGAAGGAAGGAAGGAAGGAAGGAAGGAAGGAAGGAAGGAAGGAAGGAAGAAGAGAGATGTTGAGGGGAGTTTCTTAAGCTTCTTAACACTTTCTGGTCAAGGAAACACCTTAAGAAACGTGATGTTTGAATGGAGAACTAAAAGACAAGGCTGAATCATCTGGGTGGTGGAGAGAATCTTCCAGGCTGATGGAGCTGACCAGTGTCCACTGAACAAGGTTGCATTCAGGCCTTGATCCACTTTTCCTTGTGAAAGGACCTGCGTATTATTCAGGTCAGGCTGTGCTGTGCTACAGTGAAAAGCAACTCCCATAGTGAGTGGTGTGTAAGGACGTAAGTGTGCATCGCAGCACACAGAAGATCCAGGAGGGTGTGCGAGGGGTGAGCTCTGCCTCATCTCTTCTCACCACAGACCCGGGCTGATGAAGCATCTGTCATCTTGACGCTGGTTCCTATGGGAGGGGAAAAGATCAGTCAGACCCCAGCTCCTCCAGGATCTGCCTCATCTGCATGTCACTGGCTGCAGTCTCATTCACGCACACTGACTCCAGGGACGGCGAAACACAATCCCACACGTACGGGAGATTGAAAAGTGTTTAGAGAATAGCACTAATGATTACCTTGGATGGGAAAGGCAGAGAATTTGTGCTACGAGATATCAAGGCTTTAAGGCGTGGCAGGTTTGGTCAGAGCTGTGCGAGCTCTCGGAACGGAGGAGGAAGGCTAGCCTCTGCCAACGACTGCCTGAGTCTGCAGGGGCTGCTCTAAGGAAGCCCCTAGGAGTGGCTTACACGGTAAGTATGCATTCTCGCAGGCCCGGAGGAGCCAGGGTTACCATGCCGGCACATCCCGTCTCCCAGGAAGGTGGCTTCCCGGACCAGAGGTGGTTCCTTCTCTCTGTGTTCTCACCTGTCCTTTCTTCAGTGTGTGCTTGAGAAGAGAGAGCACTCGCATCTCCTGCTTAGGAACTGACCCTACCAGGAGGGCGCTGCCTTCATGATCTCCTCTAAACGCAGTCACCTTCCAAAGACCCCCACCTCCAAACACCATCCCATGGCCTTGGGGCGCCGGGACATAAATATTCACAACATGGTGCCTCCCTCCCGTCTCGAGGCCTTGCAGAGCCAGCCTTGTTTTGGGGCACTCGAATCCCCCCAATGTGAAGGCGCACAATAAGACCTCCAGAGTCTCTGCCAGCCAAACAAACACCCTAAAGCTCACACTTTAAGGACCCCAGCCGCAGAGTAACCACAAGATTGTCAGGCTCAGAGAAACCAAGGCTGAGCAGATGCGCACCGGGCAGTCTGGAGGAAGCACTTGGAACATCAGAGGCAAGGGACGAACCTGGCCTCACGACCCCTCTGCTCCTCCTGTCCCTCAGCAGTAGAAACCACACCGAGAAATGCTTAGCCTCCCTGAACCTCAGCTCTCCAAATCATCTTCAGAATGCTCCAGACCCAGAGGAAAGCCGAGCTCCCAGTGCCCAGGCCAGCGCAGAGAGCAGCGCAGAAGCAGGGCTGCGGTTTTAATGACAGCAAGACCAGGCCGGAAGAAGGTTGGGCAGAAAAGGAGGTGGAAGATTTGAAGCCTCTCTAATGAAAGAGCCCAAGAGAGGCACGTGTGAAAGGAAGTGGGTGACAGGCACAGCCGTGAGGGTAATAAGGCGGCGTCTAGCAGGTGGGAGAGGAGCCCTCCTGTGCAGAGCAGAGGGCAGGTGCCTGGTGGAGGCCAGCGCAGGGTACACAGCCTGGACTCCCTCCTTGGAGAGAGGGCAGACTGGTTCCTGTCTGTGCCTTATAAAGCTAAGGCCTCAAAGTGGAAAGAAGCAGAGGATGCAGGATTTGACTCTGAGTGCCTGGGCTCCACTGTTTTCTCTGTGTGTAACAGAAAGAGGGCTCAGAGCATCTTGACTTTCACCTGGGGACCCCCGGCCAGTGCTTGGCTTCCTCCTACCGTGACTGCAAGGTCGGGCACGTGACTAAGGCCTGGCCAATGAGAATAGAGCACCGACCACATAGTTGGGATGGAGTTGGCATGTGACCGGCTTGGACCGGCCACATCAATATCATTAACTCCAGGACTCGCCTGGAGTGAGGGGAGACCAGGAGCTCATTTGCCTTGGGGCTCAGCAAAGCAGGATGTTTCTGAAGCTGCCAGCAAACACCTTTGCCACCATGCGGTGAGAGTGCAAAACTGAAGCCGAGGGAGGTACCTGGGCTTTGCTGAGCTGAGGGACTGGGGACCTGGATCCAGCTGTGGATGTGCCTGGAAGCTGGAAGCTCATGTACCTTTGTGCGTCACTGTTATGAGTCCCCCCTACTCCGCCATTTCTTTCAGTCCTTAAGATGCCTGAGTTGGATTTCTGTCATGATTATCAGTCCCCCACTTTTGGGGGGATGTGGAGATGGGACCCAAGGCCTGTGCATGCAGGTGAGAGCTCTCCCCCTGAGCCCCTCACTCAGAACTGTGTTTATGGCATTCTGCCTAGCTCGCCCCACCTCTTCTCCTGTACGGGGACCCAGGGGGAGATGTGACACAGTGACCTTCGCCAAGTGGCATTGCCCAGTAAGTCTCCTCTTAGAGCAGTAATTGGGCTTTCTCTGCACATTGCCTGTTTCTTTTGGAGCATTCAAAGGGCACAGTCAGGGTGGGCCCAGTTCCTGGACTGCAGCCAGCATGGACCTGGTGAGCAGAGAGGAGGCCCAGCCTCCTGGCAGTGGGAAGGGCAAGGGCCCTGAGGGGCTCTGGGCCAGCAGGGGGAAGCTGCTGGTCAGTGGACAGGGCTTTCCTCTTTCCTTACTGGGCACTGAGCAGCTCTGAACAGGACAGAGCAGCAATCCCCACTTCATCCTTTGAAACTTTTCTGGAGCTGTGTTTGAAAGTTATTCGTAGGTTTGTTGCCTGCAAGGTAATCTAATTATGCACCCTGACACCTGGTGCTCAGGTGTGGTTTCCATCTCTTTATCTTATTTTCTGAAGTCTTAAATTGTCCTTGTTTTAAAAAAAAAAAGTGAACTTTTATGGGAGAATAAGCTAAGAAACTGTAAAACTCCACTTGCTGGGAGTTTTCCTGCAGTGAGGGTCCATTTCTTCTTGACATATGGCAGGGTACCCTCCAAGTGCCCAGGGTTCATTTTCAATTCTCCCCATGCTGGGACACACACAAGCTCTTTCTTCATGAACTCTTCACTAGCGCCGTTACCATAGAAACTCCAGCCTGTGTCAGAGCACTTTGGAGAGGGTGGGAAGGAGGCATGAGCTGCTGCCATAGCAACACACATCTCTACAGCAGCATCCCACGCTCTGCACCATCTTGTTTCCAGAGAGGAAGGATGGTTGTGGGGATGTCTGAGTTGTTTCCCCAGGTGGGAAGCAGGAACTCAATAACTTGGCCTCATCAGTAGTTCAGGCAGCCCTGTCTCCCTGGAAAGGAGAATCAGAGAGTTTGTGTCAAAATCCTGACATGATCGCAGTGGCCAGAACCCTTAGGAAGCCGTAGTATCAACCACTTGCCATTGTCAAAAAGCTTAGAGTATTAACACTGATGCTTTCTCTAACGTTGTATCAGTACTAATGCACACAGTGTGAGGTCAGGAACAGGCTTGGGAGCCCGGCTCCTGACTCCCAGCTCCGGCTTTGTCACCTTAGATAAGTTCACTTGCCTGTGCCTCGATTTCCTTTTCTGACAAAATGATGATGATGATAATGTGACCCTACTTTACGGGATCATCATGAATTTATGAAAAACTCCAAATCCCATGATCAAGTAATTCCCTAGTAAATGTAAACCATCATGGTCTTCATAACAATGACGGCACTGAGGAGAGCTGGATTTGTGTTAAGCGCTTGATGCGCAGTGCGTCTCGGTTTTCACAGGCGCCTCTGAGGAGGTGTCATTGTCCTGGGCGGGGGCAGGGGGGGTGCTAGCTGAGTCCCTGTCCCCTCAGCCCCTCTCTCTGTCACATGCGTTCTCAGCAAAGGCAGTCACCCCCAAGGGGGCCAAACTTGGCTCTGGAGGCGGTGGTGCAGAAACAATTACTTCTTTATGTACAAAGCGCAGGTATACGTGAGCGCATAAAGAGACGGTGCTTCTGTGCTGTTAGCATTCCCCGGGCAGCAGGAGCATGGAAGGCGATTAGGGAAAAAGTGTCTGGAAAGGCTCTTCGGGGAGGTGGTAAGGAAAACAGGATTGAGAAATCAGAAATCAGGCGAGAAGGTTTAAGAAGCCAAACCGCGGGCAAATATAAGCCTAGCCTTCACCCTCCAGGCCAGAACTTCCAAAGAGCCATCCTGCTGCCTCACCGAAGTATCAAGAGCTGGCAGGGAAAAAGCGTACCTCCCACGGTGACCTTGAGAGAATGAGCCCGCACTCAAGACATTACCTTGACCTTTAGAAGAAAGGTCCTGTGCAGGGCCCAGAGCCTTGCTCCTCTTGAGACTGACGCTGTGGGCCCAGGTTGTCTTGGGGACGAGTCCCACAGCTCTTCTTCGAGCTGTGAATGTGCAGCTCCACCAAGTCCAGGAGGCGCAGAGCCAGCGGCTCCTGCCCCAGCGCTCTCTGGGGAAGCTGGCAGCCCGTAGCGGAGAGGCCAAGTTTAGGCCCTGGCTGGCCCTCCCGTGTCTGGGAGAGGCTGAAGGAGCTAAATCCTAGAAACACTTCCCAAAAGACTGGAGAGTTTCCATCCCCATTCTCTGAGCTTAAAACCCTGGGCTTCGGGGTTTTAATTGGAAGAAATGGTACCCTGGGGGCAGCAGGCAGGGAGATGGGACTCTCCATTGGTCCCAGAACATGTTGCTGTCCCCAACGACCTCTCCCAGTGTGTAGGCACAGCCACTCACAAAAGTGGAAGGCATTCTGGAACTTTTTTATAGTCAACTTTTTATGATTTGCTACGCAGCCTCACATCTATCATAGTCATGAGACATCACTGCCATTATTATTACTACAATATGGAATGGCAGGGAAGAAGGGGGCAGAATTTCAACTGTAAACGTCTAGAATTTTCCCCAGAAGGATCCCATAGACCAGAGACTTTCAAACTGGTTTCGCCTGTGACTAAACTTGGGAGGTACACGTTACATCTTTAACGGGTCCAGGCACTCACATACATGTCAACCTGAAAGAAAAGTGTCCCCAAGTTTTGTTCTATTTTTTTCTCTTTAAAATAAAAAAAAGTGGGCCGGTGAGATGGCTCAGCGGCATAAGCGCCTGCCTTGCAAGCGCGAAGGCCCGAGTTCGACTCCCGGATCCCACATACGAAAAAGGGGCCGGTGATATCGCTCAGCGGCACGGGCGCCTGCTGGTGCGCGAGGTCCTGAGGTCGACCCCCCAGTACCCACAAAAAAAATAAAATAAAATAAAAAATAAAAAAAAAATAAAAAAAAGTATCCCCCCAAAATATGAGGTGTGATTAAAATATATGAGGAATTTTTAAATTGAAGCAATTTATTGCAGTAAAAGACACATTGCCATTAATCTGCCTTAAAATACTCCCCCTCGCTTTGAACACGCTTATCCCGTCATGCTTGCCACTTTCGGAAGCCTTTCTGGAAGGTCTATTTCCTGAGTATCTTTACGAGGTTTGATAAAAAATGTGGTGACCGTTGCTATGAAGCGCCATCTCCCAGAAGTGCAGGGGTGTCCTCATCCACCTCATTTACCAGGTCTGGCACTGTGTGACTTCCGGCTCTTCCCTGAAGTCAAAGACCGGGAGAGGTAAATGTTTAGAACCCATCCAGGGCATTGAGGCAGCCACGATAAAGCATCTAAAGATACTGACAAAGAGGAAAGTGGCAAGAGCAATACTGTAAATGTGTTTGAAGGGAGGGGAGTATTTTAAGGGAGATTCATGGCAATGTGTCTTTTACAGTAATGAATTTTTAAAATTTAAACACTCTCTGTACTTTTCAATTATATTTCATACTTTTTTACTCATCCATGTGTGCAGTACATGATGATTACACTCATCATAGGGTGGCTCATGTACCTAACCCCTCTCAGTTCTTTTTACTGCCCTTTCCCTCCTCACCCTCCCCCATCTCTAGATCCCTTTCCCATTTGCAAAAGCTCTATCTCCCTGCTTCCTATCATCTACCTTTTATTTTGCTCTTTCAATCATTTATACTTTGGCTTTCTTATAGGAGAGACATATTTAAGCTTGGATCCTACCTCATACTTGTCCCGAACATGGATGACACACGCTGACAGTCCCTACTGCAGTCTAGTGTAGACTACTTGTAAGGCTGTGCTTAATCCACTGAAACAAGTTCATGGGTGACAAGCCAAGATGGCAGAATACCGTCAGAGGCCACACGTGTGTGACTCCTTGCGACACAGAAGCACAGGGGCTAAGACCCTGGATTTGGAGTCGGAGTCCCACAGTTCAGACGCCAACCTTCACTCACTGCTTCACAGCTCCTTCTCTTCTCTAATCCTGAGTTTTCCTTATTTGCGAGGAAGATGTTTGTAGTGCCTGGCCTCCAACGACTACTTTGAACATTCAGTAAAATAATCTTTAGAAGGCACTGAGCACATGCTTGACATATAGAGACGGCCACTACATGGTAATCATCATCACTATCGCTGCTGTAATTGCACGGCTGCCGCTTTTCAAGAATATAGAAGGTGGCATGTGCATGGAGTTGTGGTCCTTTGGGGCTTCAAGGGTGGATAAAGTGGAGGTGGAAATACAACCAAAGAAAGCAGAAGATGTACCCAGCAAAGAGCAAGAAAGAGGAGAGGCAGCCTAGACAGAGAGGGGTGGGAGGAGGAATCCCAGGGCAGAGGAACGGAAGGCGATATTATTCCCATGACAGGGGTGTGGGCGGTAGAAGCTGTTGGGCCTCAGAAATCCTCACATACACAATATTCTCCCTTCCTTGCATGAAGTCCAGGGCCCATTTGCTTTCAGAATACAGCCAGTTGCAAAACAAATTCCACAACAGACAGCTGTGGCCTAGGCACACCTGGAATCTTGTGATGCACTAATCGGAAATTATACACTTGGTTTTCTGACTGCCAACTCCTGTCCGAGGAAGATCTTAAATATAGGCCTGAGCGCACAGTTTACCAACTCCCGACTCACAGGCTGTGTTTAAGGAGCAGCTGAAATTGCTGGAGAACCTGCAGAAATAGCCCGGTTTGGCCTGCAAATAATGGTGTTCAGGCCAGGGGCCTCTATGCCAGCTCTTCTCCTGTGCCCTCACCCTGCAGGGCAGACAGGCAAGGGGCTTCCAGGAGTCAAGAGCTGGGGTGCCTAGAGCACATGCGTGAGCATGAGCACAATCTTTAGATATGGCGTGCATGTGCCCATGTGGAGGGCAGGAAAAACAGAGACCTCTCAGGAGCAATGAAGCAGGAGGTTGTTTTCCCAGAATGGCTGCTGCATGTATCTGAGACACAGTATTGAAAAGGAAGAGACAATCATTGTGGTCATTATGATTATCAGAGTAATATACAAAATAAGTGCCCACATATTTGTTGGGCACTTATTTTGAGCCAGACATGGTACAAAGTTCTCCAACTGCAAAATCACATTTACTCTTCACAAACACTGTATGCGACAACCTCAGTTACTCCCACTTGCAGGAGGAATCTGGGATGCACAGAGGTTAAGCAAACAACCCAAGGTCAAGCACTGGTCGGTGCCCAAGCAAGGCCCTGGACATGGTGACTTAAAGCATGGTCTTCAGGAAGCAGACAATAAATGCGTTTTCCACCTGGGAGAGGGTGGGCATCTGAACTGGGCTGCAGGCCATCCCAGATTTTCCATCTTGAGAGTCACGGAGGTTGCTGGCATCTTCAGACCACTTCAGGGGCTGGGGATCGGGGCAGAGGTGCAGGGAGGAGAGCTGGAAGGGTTTGCTGGGCCACTCTCCTTCCGAGAAGTATAGGAGTAAAGTCCCTGAGCAGCTATCGCCTTTGGGCTCTTCAGATCTGGTAAAACTGAGACCCAGAAAGAGGAAGTGACTTGCTGGAGGCCACACAGCAAGTTAGTGGCAGAGCCAAGATGAAACTCTACTTGAACTGCCTCACAGCCTGAAACGTTCCTCCCACTGTCCCAACGACAGCAGTGAAAGGAATGGCAGTATGATATACACGGACTACACTTAGTATCTGTGAGTACTTAGAAACTACTATGTTATTTGCATTGACTAAGTTATTGACAATAGCACTCGACGCATGCTACTGTCATCCCCATCTTAGAGCTGAAATAACTGTGGCGCGGAGAGACTGAATGACTTGCTCAAGATCACACAGCAGGAAACGCTGTGTCCCTCAGGCCACACAGGAGCTCATGTCCTACCTCACCACCCTGCCTGCTGTCCACGCTCTCCCACCCTGTCCTCGGGAGCCTGACTCTCCAGGAGCTGAGGCCGCAGGTCTGCAGAGGGCACAGGAGGGGCCCTGCTTTCCAGACAGACACTTCCCAAACAGCTGTGGTCGGTGCTGTTCTGCGTCCTCACTGCACCTTTCAGAAACAGTTCGGGTGTCAGCTCAGACAGCAAGGCTTTTCTTTAAATCAGGTTATCTGGGTGGCAGGTTTTTGTTTCTTTTTTTTTAAACGTCACCTAACCCTTTACAGCTGCAGATAATCTTTCTTTCCCCAGACAGGCCCAGAAATGTGACTGTATTTATGGACCAGGCTGTGCACAGTCATTGCTCAGGAGGACATTGGAGCTGTAACACCCGGCAGCCCCGGCCTTGTCCCCTTTGTGCCTGCGCTGCTTGGTGAAGGTGACTCTCTCAGAGTGGCGTGGAAGATGAGATGTCAGTGCAGGTGTGGGGAGATGGAAAACAATAAGAAGCAGGAGTGGGGGCTGGGGTGAGCGTGGGGCATTCCTGAGGCCCTGAGGGAGAAGGAAGCGGGGAGGACAGGAGAGTGGAGGGGTTATTTGCAAGAATGTGGATGAACTTTAAAATATTGTGTTGAATGAAACAAGACAGACAAAAAGAACATGCTGTATGATTTTGTGTGTGCGCGTGCACACACATGGAACCCAGAGGACACTACCACTGAGCTACATCCCCAGCCTTCTTAAAAACATTTGTTTTTAAATTTTTGAGACAAGGTCTCACTAAATCACTAAGTTGCCCAGGTTGAGCCCCTCCTGACTCAGCCTCTCTGAGTGCTAGGATTACAGGCTTGCACCAAGAAGCACTGCATGACTGCTCTATGACTTTATTGATAGACAGTTCTAGAACTGACAAAACTAATGTTGGTAAAGGAAATGGCAGCAGTAGTTGCCTTTGAGGTTGGAGGTGGGGAGAGATGGAGCAGGAAGGTATGCAGGGATCTTCCTGGGTTGATTGAATTGCGCTGGCTCTTGACCTGGGCTACATATGTTTGTTAAAAATCACTGAAAGGCACTCTCAAATTCTGTAAATATTATGTATATAATTTCTCTTCCCACTTCAAAATTGCCAGCAGAAAACAAACACTATTCTACTTATGCTTACCATTCTGTATCCCATCGTAACACCTTGGGAGGAATCCTTCAGTGATGGACAGAACTCAATGGAAGGAAAAGAGAGACTTATTGACTCTAAGCTGAAAAGTCCAGGACGGTTTTGCTTCGGGGACACTTGGTGCAGGCTCCGTCTTCCTCCATCGCTCAGCCCACCTTCTGCCAGTCTCTCTTCTCGGTGCCCTCTCCTCCATGGGGCCAGTGGGCAGCCAGCAGCTCCAGACCCCCAGCCTCCGGTTCAGCCAGCACTGTGAGCAGGAGGGGCTGGGTGACTGCCCCCAGCACATCCTGGGTTGGCTCTCATGACTTCTGCTGGGTGAAGGATGAGCCAGACATGGTGGCCCATGCCTGTCATCCCAGCACTCTGGGAGGCTGAGGCAAGAGGACTGTATGTTCAAGCCCAGCTTGGGCAATTTAGCTACTTAGTGAGAACCTCCTCAAAATAAAATAAAGAGGGCTGCAGATGTAACTCAGGTTCTAGATTCTATGTCCAGTGCCCCCCCACACACACACATGCACGAGGGTAGAGTTCCTCAAAGAGACCTCAGTGAAAAAATAGTGTGTCCATTTCAGGCAGTATTGTGTTGTCAGTGTGCTCATCTTGTTACCAAACCTCCTGACCAGGACAGTTAAACGAACTAGTTTAACTGAATGGAGAACCATTCCCAACAAAAGGGAAAATGGGAGACCAGAGGTGGTCTCTCTGCAACAGCAAGCAGAAACACCAAAATGACACCCAGGATTTGGAGGCAGATTTATTTATGTCAACAGGCACTGATCAGTGTCTCTCCCAAAATATCAGGCCCTGATTTCTGGTGGTCTAGGGCTTATCTGGGATAAGCAGGCAGGAAGTACAGAGGCAGAGTGGCTTGTCAATTGGGGATTGGTTTATACGATGTGCATCATAGTGACCAGGTATGCATCACAGTGAACAGCCATTTCTAAGAGACGGAAGCAACTGGAACTGGAGCAGGAACTGTTACCTGGGCAACTAACAAACTGAAGTGTACTGGCTGGGGGGGGGCATTTTCTGCTACACTTCCCCCCTCTTTTAGTTTCCCTAGCAAATCTTTGTTGGGCATATTGCATGTGATCTTCTGAGACAAGGCCCAACTAGAATTCAGGCTTGTCTGTTCTGCAACATTATGCGGCAAGGTAGTGAGGGAGTTAATCTGCTCTAAGAGAGTGT
The DNA here is from genome assembly GCA_028451465.1 of Erethizon dorsatum. Taxonomy (NCBI): domain Eukaryota; kingdom Metazoa; phylum Chordata; class Mammalia; order Rodentia; family Erethizontidae; genus Erethizon; species Erethizon dorsatum. The sequence goes on along the minus strand of CM051832.1, from coordinate 117,351,749 downwards.
GCATTGTGCCTTGGATGCTCAACAAAACTTCATCAAGTGTTTGATTGTTCTAGTTTCTTGGGGCAATTGTCCATATAGTTTAAGAACAAAAAAAAACAAAACAAAACACAGCTAGCAGGGGGCAGGACTGGGTAAGCACCCTGAAAAGAAACAAAAATCAAGGGAAATAGGTATGGAGCAATCCTGTGAACTGTGTCCTCAGGCTTCAGCAGTGCATGGACTGGTCAGTGTCCGGAGTGACCAGAGCAGGGCTTTGAGTGCATCTTCTCTTCAGACTGAGCCCTGGAGGAGCTGTCCATGTAAATTCTCCAGCAGATCTAAGACCGGATCTAAGACCAGATTTCTGAAACTTGTAGAGGTAGTTAATATGCACCTGGGTTATATGTATGTGCAGGAATGTCTACAGATATAGCTGGTCTTTTAACTGGCTACAAGCTGTATGTAGTTTTTATTTAATGGGAAGGTCTGGTTTTGTGTCCTTGGTGGCAGGCTTCTAAACAGCAGTAGGAAGCATTTTACTGTGCAGTTCATCCCTGCAGGAGAGTTTTGGCCAAAATAGTTTTGTCCAAGGTGACCACAGCATATCTAGCCTGTCAGACTTCATTCCTAACAGAGCTACTTCCATCTGCAAGCAGGGTGTACTCAGCATCTGTCAGCAGGTCCATTTTTTAGAGAGCGTGGAGGCAAAGTGGGGAGGCAGCCCTTAGAGGCCACTGGGCACTCCCAGGGACTGACACTCTGAGTAAGCACATGGAAGCCAGCAGCTCCAAGAAATTTGCAGAGTTTTTTTTCTTATAACCACTTTCTGCCAGATATTGTAGCACAGCTTTTTTGTCTTTCCAGCAGGCAGCTTGGGTGTCATTCTGGGAAACTAGTGAGGACACCTGTGAGGGCTTCTCCAAAGAGAGTAAACAAGTTTTTGAACTTCTACTGTTGCAAAAACTGGTACTGAACTGAATGGGAGACTCTCTGCACCAAGGAGTTGGAAGGCAACTTTGATTTTATTAACACCAGTGGACTGGTGGGAACCAGCTCCAAATCATCAGCACCTACTTGGAGTAAAACAACAATTTATGTACATTTTGTAAGCAGGAAATACAAAGCTGATAGCAGGTTATTTTATAATGGGTTACATATGTTTTGCCACACATTGTTAGGTAGATTTGTCCTGGGTGGATTTTGTTATAAGAGTTGTTTATCATAAGGCAGGAAAGTCTAGGGAGGGAGCTGGGGCTGAGCGGGTGAGTAAAACCAAGCGTATCCTTGGCTGGGCTAGTCTGTCCTGAGCAGAAAGTCCTTGAAACAAGATACATTTACAGGCTGGGTAGTGCAGCTGGGTTAAATTATCTATGAATTGTAGCTAGCATGACAGGTCAAGGCTAGCTGAGTCTAATGGTCTAACAATGAGACAGGCTAAGCCTGCATATCCTGTCTTAACATAGTGTCAGACTGTCAGCTTTAAAATTTCTGTCGCACTGGGAAGTTGAGTTCAGGTCAGTTGTAAAGAGGGGCTGGCTGACTGGACACAATTGAAGGCAGAAGAGGGCATTCTTAGGTCCAGGCAGGTGTACCAGCAGGCTGTGGGTGGCAGAAGACTGAGGCAATGTATATGGAGGACAATTGCATCAGCACTGGCAGCTTGGAGATCTTGAACTGGCTTTACAGGCAGGAGAGGTGTACTGTTTGATTCGGGTGGGGGTTGCCTTAGGACAGAGTTTGATCACCAAAGGGAGATGATTAATAGCAAGCCCCGGGGGTGAGTCCTTTGCCATACATCTGGAAACAAGTCTCTCAAAATTTCAGGGTTATGATTATCAGGCATTTCACACTGATGTAGGTGCTATTCTTCCTCCTGGGGTACAGTCAGAGTCAGTATCAAGTCCACAACAGTGGGCCTGAGTGTGAGGGAGGCCGGCCACATCCCAGGAGAGGTACAGGGCACTCAAGCATGTGCAGGAATTCATGTTTGATAAGGTGTCCATCAATCTCACAGGATCTGCTTCAGCAGAATTTCTTCCTAGTGGGGGCTCTAGTGGGTAACTTCAGTAACTTGAGACATGTTTATTGGCTTCTTGTCTCCCTCTTTGAGGTCTGTCAGGAAAGCATTGCAGTATTGATCTAAGCTTCATGGCCCTCTGTCACATTACAGTCCCAGTTGGATGTGCTCAGGGGAGGACTGTGTTCACCCAAGCCTCAGGATCAACCACAGTGGTGAGGACTTTTGACTTTAACCAGGCTTGGGCCCCATCTAAAATATGGCAGCATTCTTCAGTATTAAACAGAGTCAGAAGGAGTTGCTGACAGTAGAGCAGGAGGCTGTGGTGCTGGAGACAGCACGGTGGTGGTGGCATTGCAGCTGGCTGAACAGCTTGGGGTTGATGAATGTAAGGAGGAGGCAGGTTGGACTCAGAGTCCTTGAGCAGAACAGGATAAAGCTTTGCTGGCTTGGGCTGAATCTGTGAGCCTCTCAGAAAGCCTTGTAGGTTTGTTTTGATGATACAGGTGTTGAGCCAAAGTGGGAGAGTTTTTAACCCCTATGGCAATTGAGTCCAAGTGAGCTGGCCTTTTATCTCAGGATTTTTCCAGTTGAAGGAGCTTATGGGAGCAGCTTGCAAGCAGAGGAAGGCATCTTTTAAATCTAGAACAGTCCAAAATGGTGTATGGGTCAGAAATCACAGAGTGCAAGGCTATGGTTGCATTGTTGACAGCACAGAGATCTTGCCCAAGGTGATTAACAGTCTATCAGGCTGATGTGTGGCTGGATGCCTGTTTATGCTTCCCATGACATCTGACAACAATGAGGGGGTCACAGTAAGGCAATATGGTTGATGGCCAGGCCTGAAGTTGAATCTTTAGTTCATACCTCTGGGAGGAGAGTTTTTAGAATTTCAGGATTGCAGTTATCTGTCTCAGGCTGATGCAGGCATCATCTTCCTCTCAGGGAACAGTCAAAATTGAAAGTGCAGGGTTAAACAACGGGGAGGCTGATTGGCTTGGTCTGAAGGAAATGTCCTCCCAGGCTGTAAGTTTGTGCCTGGCAGAAGGGGCGAGAGGTAAGAGTCCCAATAGCCATGGTGATCAGAACTTTTTGACAGAAGGAACTTTTGAAGACAGAGAGTTCTGTTCCATTGTCTATCAGGAAAGTCACAGGTTTGGCTCTGACTTTTTTTTTTATGTGGGTACTTGCAGTCGAACTCAGGACCTTGTGCTTGCCAACAGGTGCTTGTGCCACTGAGCGATATCACTGGCCCTTTCTTCCTTTTTATGTGGGTACTGGGAGTCGAACTCAGGACTTCGCACTTGCCAGGCAGGCATGTATGTCACTGAGCTATCTCACCGGCCCCCTGACTTTTGTAATGACCACAGGCTCTTGGGGTCCCAATTTGATAGAGCTTGAACTGTCCTATCTATTCAGTCCTGATAGGGTGCAACTTATTTGTCAGAGCTGACCGTCCAATTTTTCCTCAATCAAAATGTGGAACTCAGAAGGAATTGTTAACAGCCACCTCGGGGGGATGTTAGATGACGCCATCTGACCAGGATAGGCATGTAAGCAGAAGGCTCTGGAGGGAGGGCATCTGTGCTGAATGCAGGCAATGGCTACCTGGAACCAGTTCAACTGGCTGGAAGTACATGAGTTGGGAGCAGGGACTGAAGCTATAGGTGTTGGCAGCAACTGCAGCAGCCGAAAAGGGTGCCAAGGCAGAATTCTCAAGAAAAATGGGCCGTCTCTTTTCTTTTTTTTTTTGTCTTTGAGATGCAAGGAGCAGTTTGGTTTCATTTTTAACTCCATAAAAGCCCCTTTTCCTGCAGTCAGGGACTGTGGGTTTTAACTAATTAGTTCCCATTCTACCTCCCTACAGTGTATGTTATATACCCTTGAATGATGGTGCAACAGACAAAGGGTGGGTGCCCCTCAGAGAGAGACCATTCAGATGCCCTCCTGGCTGCACCTTTCGTGGGGACTTGGGCACAACTTAGCTCATAAGGGTGCAAGGCTTCCGTTAAGCCATATGTCGATAGCCACTGAACCGCAGGTGAGGGCCAAATCAGCCACCATGACCAGTGCTTCCCAGTCTTGGTGCACAGACAGAGCAGCCTATTGCTTATGCTGTCTGTTCCACTCACTCACACATTCATTCAGCAGCACTCAGAGGTTAAACATTCCAACCCCCTTCCCTTGAGGGTGGTCCCGACTAACAAGAGTTGCTCAGACTCCCCTTTTGCTCGAGCTGAGCAGGACTGACAGACAGACTAACTGGAGTGCCCCTGGGGGTCTTACTGGAATTAAGCAGGCTGGCAGACAGATTGGTAGACAGACAGACAGACTGCATCCTCCTCCCTTTGGGGTCCAATGTGAGCCGCTCAAATGGGGAACCAGGAATCCTCCTCCAGACCTCCGAGGGGAGGTGAGAAATTTCAAGGGCATGCCTTCCCATCGGAACCTGGAGAGGTCCTTGCTCCATTCATGAGGACCACACCCGCTGAGCAAAGGGGTCAGCATAGTCGGTCTTCCCAGTGGACATGCCAGGTGCAATGGCAAGCAGAAACACCAAAATGACACCCGGGATTTGGAGGCAGATTTATTTACGTGGCTGAGCTCTGATTGGGATCATTCCCAGGATATCAGATTCCAATCTCTTGTGGTCTAGGGCTTATATTGGATAAGCAGGCAGGAAGTACAGAGGCAGACGGCTTGTCATTTGGGGATTGGGTTATACAATGTGCATCATAGTTACCAGCTAGGCATCACAGTGACCAGCCTTTTCTAAGGAACAAAAGTAACAGGAACTGTAACTGGAACTATTACCTGGGTAACTAACAAATTAAAGTACATTGACTGCGGGTGGGGGCATTTTCTGCTACTTCATCCATGCTTTCATTATCCAGGTTTTGGGCCAAGAAAACCCAAAGACACTTCCTGCTGGGCTCTCCGTTGCCTCGGTTCCCTTGTGTGATCTCTCCTGTGTGCGTGGCACCGGGAAGCTCCTCCTCTCCCAGCTCAGGGCACAGGCAAAAGGGTCACTGGGCACCCAAGGTGTACTCTTCTCGTGTTCAGGGCAGGAATGAAAGGGCTCCACTGGTCCCTTGAGCACACCCAAAGGCCCACTTGTAGCCCTAGCTAAGAGTATCTCAGGGGCCACAGTCACGGGGCCCAGCTCAAGGTCAAAAGTGTGGAAGTTCCCTCCTCCCTGGAGACTGAGGTGGCAGATGGGAAGAAAATGCTTTGAGGACAGCCTAAGCTGCTGCATCCCTTGTGACTATTGGTTTCAGTGACTATTTGGCCAAGAAGTATAAACACACATCACACTGAAAGGATACTACTGTGTCTGATTTTGATTGATAAAATAATACAGCAGTTATTTGCTGCATTCACATGCGCTGTTTCCTTGATTTGAGTATCCACAGGCCAAATTGTAACTCCGAAGCTGAACAACCACATTTGATTTGATGCAATCAGACCGTATATAAGGTCATTTCCCATTACCGAGGTGGTAGTATTTGCATGGCATTATATAGAAACGTGCCCACAGCATCGGGGCTGGGTTTTCCCCAGCTAAAGTTTTCTCCCTGCACAAATTATTAAAGACAAATTCTCTCCTTTTAACTCTGTGCACTTTTCTGAGAGCTTCGCAATTTTTAGAGCTTGAAACCCTTAAGAGGAGGGTTGAATGAAGGTTTCCTGCCCACAAGGGCAAATGAGTTTGTGCATTTGAAGGGAAATAAATGTGTTTGTGAACCAAGTAGTCATAAATACTTAGGCAGCAGTTATGTATGAGGCACTGTGGCACGGAAGTGAACAAACACAGGGTTGAGAGACAGCCCCAACCCTCCAGTTGTTCATACTCTAGTTGGACAATCGAGATACTCACGTGTGTTGACACAGCCTAGCCATTTTGCTGAAAATATCACCTTAAACTCCACATCTGAAGCTGTGGAATAGCAGGCTTCTGAACGTGTTTCTCCAACCTGACCTTTGTAGCTTGATCTCAGAAGTGAATTCAAAATGTCAGTGTTCCGAAATGACGGCGTTTAAATCTCTAATCAACAATTCTTAGGCTTCTCTGGCATTGCCTTCAGCTGAATTTCTTGTTTCGTAAAGGATATTTTTCTTTTATCCATTTATGAGCGAAGACTAATTTTGTTTGATGAAAGAAAAATGGAAGAAGCACAAGACGGTTCACATTTGTCTTGCTCTCCATTTTATGTGGCATCACACATTTCCATTGCATCTGACACTCTCACATTAACAAATCTTTGGATACATCACTTTGGAGTTAAGACAATAATTTGCCTACAAATTTGACAAAAAATTTTAGTAATGCTGAAGATCCATCATACAGATATAATTTATGACTGCTGTGATCATTTTCAGTAAAATGATCCAATTATACTCCACATAGCTTGTTATTAGGTTCTTTCCCTCAGCCAGCTGGAAAAGAGAAAATACTGTCATTAGTAAATGGTTAAGTTTCCTTTGCACAACTCGAGGTCTGATTATAGCAATGAATTGTAGGGACATCAATCTCTAACCCCTGTAATCATTTATTTATTCAACAAATACATGTTAAGCCCTTGCACTTTGCAAGACACTGTGCTAGACATCCAGAGGAAGGGAGGAGGGGGGAGGAGATACACAAAAGGTGTGAGACAGGAGGGCCCCCCCAACTCAGAGCCTGCAGTTGCCAGGAGGCTGAAACAAATGGCTGAAGTAGGCACAGAAAGGCTTGGCAAATAGGTGGCTGCGTGCATCATCTGCTTTGGTCACCCATCTCTTACCTGTGAACAGGTATAGGCTTTGGTACAGGCAAATCATCTGCATTGCTAAAAGGAGCCAGAAACCTGAGCATTTGGTAAAATCTGATTTGAAAAGCCTGTCTTTTGTCCCATGGGCTGTGAATCGGGATCCCTCGCCTAGACAGGAAGCCTGCAACCCAGCAGAGGGGACAACAGTGGGCAGCATGGTGACACAGAGCACGGTAAGACTGGTGGTGTGGCATGCACAGCCCCAAAGCAGAAAAGCAAGGAGGGAGAGCCCCTCCTCAGTGCTCAGCACGGGTCTCCCTTGAGACATCTCCAGGCCCTAGACTCCCTCTTTCATTTGAATATCCCACCCAGTAATCATATGAAAATGTATCCAGTCCCCATGATAAATATATTTTGCTGTCATAAATATTTTTGACGTTTAAAACATGTTATTTTGATGTTGTGCTTTTTGTATTTTGGAGCTGATTGTTTCTACCCCTCCCTCCTTGACTCTCCATCACCACAGGCTGCTGAAGAGCCTGCAGGGCCTGACTTCTGGGTCAGAGATGATGCGGTCAATCTTGGCAAATGAGGGTATTTTCCCCAGAAGTGGGGGAGCTGAAGGGCTTTCCAGAAAGAATAGACAGTGCAAAAAGCTTCCAGGGTAGCCTGGAGAAGAGAAAGCATTTAGCCCTTGCCATAGGTAGGTGAGAAAGAGGTCTGGACAGATAGGTAGGAAACACATTTGGGGGACTTAGTGTGAATTTTAGAGTTTATTCTTCCGGATTTGAGGAGCGCTATGGTTTCTGAGAGAAGCTTAGCCTGTCCAGAAAACTGGGTGGGGCTGGTCTGGGAAAACTTCAGGGAAGTAAATCAAAAACTTGGTTTTGCAAAATAAGTCTCAAAGCAGAGCTTGGTATAAACCCACATATGGTCTGCACCGACTCTGCTCACCATGTGCCTGTTTTCTGGTCGTGTTGCTCCTTAAAGCTCCTCACTTCTTTTCTGGGCCTCCAAGCTCCCCAGTTCCAGGCGACACAATCCTGGACCTGGTCTCACTCTGTCTGGCCTCCTCGGTCCGCCTTTCATTCACTATTCAATTTGCCTTCCCCGAACACATTTCCACCTATGTCACACATATAGCTTCTCTTTCTACCGTAGAAAAGAATTATTTTATAGAAGTTTGAGGCAGAACCACATTACAAGTGTACCACCTTTTATTTCTCTTAGGTTTACACCCAGGAAACTGGCTAAGTGGGGTGAGGGGAGTGACTTGAACACATCACCAGAATCAGAACTGGAGCTGGGAAAGAAGCCACATTGTCTGGTTCAAGTAATTCTGCTTCTCCACCCCAAGTCACTTCCTGTGGGTATCACCTGCAGATTACATTGACAACTACTCAAAGGTTTCAGCATTCAGACACTAAAAAAGAGACACAACCGTCCTCTGATTTAGGATTGATGGGACTTCCAGGAAGATGGTGGAGTGCTGAGTAGCAGAGAAACCCGCTCTGAGATTTGGTGTCTAAACACTGGAATATAGCAACATGAGGAAAAGAAGAAAGAGGGAAGTGGGTCCCCAGGACCAGGAAGGATCTGAAGCAAGAACTAAAGCCCACAGAGAGAACAAAGAAGGGGTAGACAGACAGCGCTTGCTTCCTGAGCCCAGACCCACTATGTGGGAGGGGCAGTTTGAAATTGCAGATGCTCAGTGACTGCTGGTGACCCCAGAGGCCTCCACAGAGAAGCACAGGAGTGAAGCGGAGCAGTGGACACAGTGGGCTGCTGTCAGTGGTGAGTTGTCCCTTTCAGAAATCCCACAAGAGAGGGCGATTTGCCGGGGACCATCTTAGAAAGAGGCTGAGTTTGGGACTCAGAGTGGCTGCTAGCTCCACCTAGTGGCTCCCAGCTGAGTTCAAACCCGCGGTGGGCACAGGGTCTGGTTCCAGCCTCGCAGCCTGAGGCCAGCCTGAATTTCAGTGGAAATAGGAGTGCAGGCTCGGTGGGGTCCTCCTCTACCCCACTGTGCAGCTGCTGTTGGCTTCCTGGGATCGACTGACAAGGATCTGGACTCTGGCTGCTCACATTGTCTACTAGTGGCAGCAGAGGCCCACCTTGAAGTGGACATTTTTTTTTCTTATTTTTTTCTTTATTATTTTTCTCTCTTGTTTCTTTTGTTTTTTTCTTCATTGTTTGTTCTTGTCTTTATATGAGTGTAAACATGGTTTCTAGTTTTTTGTTGCTGTTGTTCTGTTCTTCCTTTTATTTCTTCCTTTTCTCTTTCCCTCCTGTCTTCTGCACCAATTTCCCAAAGTTTGCATGATCCTCCTTTGTCCTCCAGCCTTGATTTATCTCTTCTTTTCCTTCTATTTCTCTATTTTGCCCCCTAGCCCCTTTTAAATTTTCTCCCCTGAAGGTAAAATTGCCATATTGAGGGCTTATTTACTGCATACAATTTTCTAGTTCTTTTCAGATTTTGTTTTACAATCACAAATTTCATTCCTATGGTTAAAGGTGACAAACTAATACTTACTTCCATTTGTCGTTTTCTAAAGTGTGTTTGATGTATTGTTATTGCTGATTGTATCATTTTAACCAAACTGACATAATGGTTCTAACCAGTTGTTCTTTCTGGTATACCAAGACTGAGATTGCCTAAGGGTCATAAAAAATACTACAGGCCAGTACCAAAGAACCAGGGGCTTGGCCAAGCAGGCAGAAACTTCTCATCCCCAATAAATTGAAGAGGTAGGATCTTGCAACAGACTCAAAACCCAAAAGCCAGCTATACCTGGAAGACACCTCTGAGGAGTATTCATTTCTTAAAGATTCTAAATACTAGCAATAAAACTACTCATCATAGGCAATTTACAAGCATCAACCCAGGAATTAAACTAAATAAAATACAAAATCAGAAGACATTTAAACAAGATGCAGTTCCAGAAGTCCAGTTCAACAAAGGCAAACCAGTGGACAATGAGGTGGGACAATCTGAAAGCCACCCACCTGGACTCTCTGAAGTGGTAACAGCAGAAGTAACAAAGCAGAGGAATGAGGCTCTAGAAAAAGTCAAATCAGAAATAATTTCTCAGGTAACTACAGAGATGGTGACCATAATGAAAGACATGCCTAATGACTCCAGAGCAGAGACAGATAAAAAATAGAGGAGCTTAGAAAAATGATGAAAACTATGAATGCCCAATATAGAAAGAAATGGAATCCATAAAACAGATTTAAACAGATATCCAAGAGGTTAAAATTTCCACTGAAAGTATATGCAGCAGAATGAGCCAGTGTGAGGACAGTCACTCAGATATAGAAAAAATATTTCTTAAAAATACCAAGGGGGGACCAGTGAGACAGCTCAGCAGGCATAAGCACCTGCCTGGCAAGCATGAGGTCCTGAGTTCGACTCCTGGAACCCACATATGATAAAAGGGCCTGTGCTATCGCTCAGTGGCACGGGCGCCTGCTGGCACGTGAGGTCCTGAGGTTGACTCCCAGTACCCACCAAAAAAAAAAAAAAAAATAGCAAGAAGCCATGAGAAATCAATCCAGCAGCTTCTAGATGATGGGAAGTAGAATAACATAAGGTTGATTGGAGTCAAGGAAAAAGCAGAAGATAGCACAAATGACATAAAATACCTATTCACAAAAGTCATGGTGGAAAACTTCCCTGGCAGGGAAAAAGAATTTGACATACAGATAATTGAAGCATATAGAACTCCAATTAGCATAATCAAAAAAATCTACTGCAAGGCATATAACAGCCAAGATTCCAGAAATTCAGCACAGGAACAGAATATTAAAAGCTGTTAGAGAAAAAGAAAAAAATCACCTATAAAGGAAAGCCCATCAAAATCATGGCAGACTTCTCAACACAAACCCTCAATTCAAGGAGCACTTGGACCGAAGTAGCTCAAGCCCTAAAAGAAAACAACCTGCAATCCAGATTGATATGCCCTGCAAACCATCTTTCAAAATTGATGGAGAAATAATATGCTTCCATGATAAATAACACCTGAGAAAATTCATGAACACCAAACCAGTACTCCAAAATGTCCTGAAGGATATTCTAGAAAGAGATAAGAAGAATTAAAACCCAATGAACCCCAACAGAATGAAGCTACCAGGCAAGGCAAACAATGAAACGTAGGGGGAAAAAGGGAGCCAACAACAGGAAAATAACATGACAAGGACAAGTCAGTACATATCAATTATAACCATCAATGTCAATGCTCTCAATTCACCATTCAAAAGAAATAGACTAGCAGAATGGATCAAGAAGCAAGATCCAACAATATGCTGCATACAAGAAACACATTTAATTCAAAAAGAAACTCATAGACTTAAAGTCAAAGGATGGAAAACAATACTCCATGGGACAGGACCCTGGAAGAAAGCAGGGGTAGCTATTCTATTTGTAAACAAAGTGAATTTCCAGCCAAGACTGATTAAGAGAGACAAAGAAGGTCACTACATCCTTATAAAAGGAACAATCCAAGGAGGAAGGATGACAATCATAAATATATATGCACCAAATACCAAGTATATAAAACAAACATTAACATACATGAAAAATCAAATAAGCACTAATACAATTGTAATGGGGAATCTCAATACCTCACTGTCACAAATAGATCAACTAGACAAAAATCAACCATGAAATATTAGAACTGAACAAACTTTTGAACAAATGGACTTACTAGATGTCTACGGAGTGTTTCACCTCACACCATCAGAATACACATTCTTCTCAGCTGCACACAGGACATTCTCCAAAATAGAACACATACTAGCTCACAGAATATGCTTAAGTAAATGCAAAGGAACTGAAATTATCCCATGCATATTATCAGACCTTTGTGCAATGAAATTGGAAATCAAATGGCAAAAGAAACCACAAGAACTTCATAAACATATAGAAATTAAATAACATCTCCTGTAAAACCAATGGGTCATAAATGAAATTAAAGAAGAAATTAGGCAGTTTCTACAGTTAAACAATGTGGTAGATTGACAACTGGTGGTCAACTTGTAACACCCAGCTGAACTAAATCATCATGGTGCTGGGTGTGGAGGGCCCACCTTAGGGTTGTTGCCAACAACATAAAAAGGAGGACTGGAGAGGAAGTGGTGGTGCCATTGGTACTCCTGGAGGAGCTTGTGCATTCTCATCATTGGAGGAGCTCAGGGTCTGTCCCTCACTGAGGATGGTTGTGGTACTTTTTGGGGGAACTCTGGTCCTTACTTTCAGTGTCACTTCCTGGCTCTGGTGCAGATCCCTCAGCCTGCTGGCACAGATCCTTCAGCCCATTGGCAAAGACTTTCTAGCTTCCATCACTGACCTTTGGGCCTTCCCAGTGCAGATCCATGAAACAGACTTGCCTGAGACACTGTCATGGGCTCTAGGCCTCTGGTTGGACTCATGGAGGACATTGCTATGGGCTCTAGGTCTTCAGCTGGACTCATGCAGGACATTGCTGTGAAATCCAAGCCCTCAGCTGGATTCTTTGGGTCTTTAGTGTGTGGACAGATTTCCTGCACTCTTTTTGTATTTGACACTTTGGGTGACTACTATAAAATAATCCTATAAATTATGTGTCCTGTATTGTACTGTTTCCCTTGCAAACTCTGACTACAACAAATGATAATGCCAATACAACATACCAGAACTTATGGGACATGATGAAAGCAGCCCTATGAGGGAAATTTGTAGTGTTGAATATTCATACGAGGAAAAGAGAGTGAGCTCAAATAAACAACATAATGTTGAACTTCAAGCTTCTAGAAAAAGAAGAGCAAGTCAAGCTCAAATCTTGTAACAGGGAAGAAATTATTAAGATCAGAGCAGAAATCAATGCAATGGAGACTAAGAAAACAATACAAGAATCAATGATTGAAAAGTTGGTTCTTTGAAAGATTAAATAAAATCAACAAACCCTTAGCTAACCTTATCAAAAAAGGAAAGGAAATACTCAAATCCATGCAATTAGGAAGAAAAGGGGGAAATCACAACAGATCCTGTAGAAATCCAGAAGATCATCTATATCTACTTGGAGAACTTGTACTCTAATAAGACAGAAAACACAGATGAAATGGACAGATTTCCTGATACACATGAATTACCAAAGCTGAATCAAGAAGGTATAAAAATTCTAAATAAATCAATATCAGTCAATGAAATTGAAGATGTAATTAAAATCCTACCAACAAAGAAAAGCCCAGCCCCTGACAAATTCACTGTTAAATTCTACAAGAAATTTAGAGAAGACCTCTTACTGCTACTTCTCAAACTCTTTAATGAAACTGAAAGGGAAGCAGTACTCCCAAACTCATTCCTGGAAGCAAACATTACCCTGATACCAAAACCAGAGAAGGACGCAACTAAGAAAGAGAGCTACAGGCCAATCTCCCTAATGAACATAGATGCAAAAATCCTCAATAAGATACTGGCAAACAATGCAGCAAATCATCAAGAAGGTTATACACCATGACCAAGTAGGATTCATCCCAGAGATGCAGGGATCGTTCAACATCCATAAATCAATAAGTGTAATATATCATATTAACAGAGCCAAGGACAAAAATTATGTGACTATCTCAATAGATACAGAAAAAGCATTTTACAAAGTCCAGCAGCCATTCATGATAAAAACCTTACAGAAAATTGGAATAGATGGTCTTTAGCTCCATCTGATAAAAGCCATCTATGACAAACCAACAGCCAACATCATACTAGATGGACAAAAACTGAAAATTTTCACTCTAAAATCAGGAACAAGACAACAATGTCCACTGCCACCACTCCTATTCAATATAGTTCTGAAAACATTAGCCAGAGCAATTAGACAAGAGAAAGAAATAAAAGTAATAATGTAGGAAAGGAAGAGTTTAAATTATCATTATTTGTGGATGACATGATACTCTACATAGAAGACCACAAAAACTCCACTGAAAGACTTCTAGATTTAATAACCAAATTCAGTAGTGTAGCTGAACACATAGGCAGTGCTCAAAAATCCTGTACATAAACAACAAACTCACTGGGAGAGAAATTAGGGAAACCACACCTTTCACAACAGCATCAACAAAAAAAAAAAAAAAAAAAAAGAAAAGAAATACCTAGGAATCAATCTAATAAAGGATGTAAAAGATCTTTACAATGAAAACTACAGTACTCTGAAAAAGGAGATTGAAGAGGATATCATAAACTGGAAAGATACCCCTTGTTCTTGGGTAGGAAGAACCTATAATATAGTGAAAAAGGCCATACTTTCAAAACTGTTATACAGATTTAATGCAATCCTGATCAAAATTCCAACAGCATATCTCACAGAATTAGAGAAAACAATCCTAAAATTCATTTGGAGCCGGAAAAGACCTAAAATAGCAAAGACAATTCTGGGCAACAAAAGCAAAGTCAGGGGGCATCACAATCCCTGGCTTGAAATTATTTTACAAAGCTGCTGTGATAAAAACAGCATAGTACTGGCAAAAAAAGAGATCAATGGAACAGATTAGAAGATGGAGAAACAACTCCGGACATACTTAGTCACCTTATTTTTGACAAAGTAGCCAAACACCTTCACTGGAAGAAAGATAGCCTCTTTAATAAATGGTGCTAGAAAAACTGGCTTTCCACATGCTGAAGATTAAAACTAGACCCATATCTTTCACTATGCACTAAAATAAAATTGAAATGGATCAAAGATCTAAATATTAAAATAGAAACACTAAATCTGCTAAAAGATAGAATAGGTAGAACTTTTGACAACATTGGTATAGGCAAAGACTTTATGAACAAAACCCCAATCGCACAGGAAGTATCACAAAGAATTAACAACTGAGACTCATCTTATTAAAAAGCTTTTGTACAGCAAGGGAAACCACCAACAGAGTGAAGAGACAACCCACAGTGTGGGAAAAAAAATTTTGCCAGCTGTTCCTCAGACAAAGGATTACTGTCTAGAATACAAAAGAATCAGACCCCACAAATTTAAAGACCCAATCCAAAAATGGGCATCTGAAATGAATAGACACTTATCAGATGAAGAAACAGAAACAGCAAACAAATACACGAAAAAATGTTCAACATCATAGGTCATTAGAGAAATGCAAATTCAAACAGCACTGAGATACCATCTCACCCCAGAAAGAATGGCTTTTATTAAGAAATCAACGAATAACAAATGCTGGAGGGGCTGTGGGGAAAAAGGAACCCTTCTTCACTGTTGGTGGGAGTGTCGACTGGTGCAACCACTGTGGAAATCAGTGTGGAGATTCCTCAAAAACTGGGAGTAGAGGTTCCATTCGACCCAGCTATTCCCCTTCTGTGTCTCTTCCCAGAAGAATTAGAAACATCGTACCACAGCGATATATGTGCACCCATGTTTATAGCAGCACAATTTGTAATAGCCAGATCGTGGAAACAAGCCAAACGCCCATCAACCGAGGAATGGATAAAAAAAAAAATGTGTTTTTTTTTTTTTTGTTTTTTTTTTTTTTTACAATGGAGTAGTACTACTCTGCCATAAAGAAGGATAAGCTTGAGACATTTCTAGCTAAATAGATGCCTCTTAAGGACATACTCCTAAGTGAAATAAAACAGACACACGTGTAAATACTGCATTATTTCTCTGGTGTGATAAACCAAAAGTGTAAATAAGGACCAAAATGTATAATAGATACCGTGAAATAGGAAAAAAATGTTCAAATGGGAAGGGGAACTAGGGATGGAGCAGAGGAAAAGGAAGGAAGGGAAAAGGAAAAAGAAAAGAAATGAATTAAGGCTGATGTATTTGTGGAACACCTGGAATTATTTTTGAGCATGAGACTGAAGTCTGCAGCCAGATCAAGTTGTTATGGACCATATGAATTGACCCACAGAATATACAAGTGGTAACTGAAATAAATGGTGAATGTTTAAATTTTAAAAAGCCATTGCAGTGCCGGTGAGATAGCTCAGCAGCATAAGCGCCTGCCTAGCAAGCGCGAGGTCCTGAGTTCGACTCCCGGATCCCACATACGAAAAAGGGGCCGGTGATATCGCTCAGCGGCACGGGCGCCTGCTGGCGCACGAGGTCCTGAGGTCAACCCCTGGTACCCCCACACACAACAAAAAAGCCATTGCAATAAAGACACTTTCCCATTAACCCCACCAAATACTCCCCCTTGCTTCACACATGCTTAGCCCATAGTTCTTGACAATTTCTGAAGCACTTCTGGAAATCCTCTTTTATGTCTTTACGAAGCATGATAAAAAATGCAGAGAATGGTGCTGCCGAGTGCCATCCAATGGAAAGGCAGCTCATAAAAACGTCAGTGTGTCCTCATCCACTTTGTCACCAGATCTGACACTGGGTGACTTCTGGAGTTCCCTGAAGTCAAAATAACCGCAAAGAGTAAAAGTTTAACTTCAATTAATTCAGGCCTTTGAGGCAGCCAGGACAGCACAATCGAGGACACAAGAGAGGACTTCAGAGCAAGCAAGATAAGTGCGTTCAGAGCGAGGGGAAGTTTGTCGAGGGGATTAATGGCAGTGCATCTTTTATTGTAATATGCTTTAAAATGGTTTAAACAGTCACCGTAGTTTTTTATCATACCACACGTTCTCCACGGATTCTCCAACTCAAAGTTCTGATTTACTTTCTGAGTCCATCCCAGGAAAAATAGTGATGTCAGACATAGCCATGAGTTTCCTGGTTTGCTACCTGCTTTCTTCCGCCATTTTAAAAGAGCAGTCTTCTCAGCCATCATGAATTTGGCAGGAAATCTTCATTTCTCTTTAAAGGGTATTTAATGTGGAAACCGTCCATGACACCTTATCAGTGCGAACATAGTGATATGTGGTATGGGGGGGCAGAAAATCAGCCCTAAATGGACCTTTCTCCCCGGCTTTGACATAATCTCTTGGTGGTTGTCACATGACTTCCTGGAGGTTCCCACTGGGGGACGCACCACGCCCTGACTCCAAATCCTCCCCTACATTTCCTCATTACATTCTGATTCTATCAAAGCTGTAATCCTTTTATGCTTATTTAATCTCTTCCTTTTTTTTAGTTCATTCCCTAAAACATGGAATTCACGGCTCGGCTCTTCTCTCCCTCCTGTTCTCGAGGATGTCACTGTTTCTGGAGAGGGACCCCAAGAGCTCCAGATGCCCACAGCAGCTTGCAGGGAGGTTGTCTTGGACTCGGGACCCAGAGTCTTCCCCGGGTGGGATCTCGGGCAGACCTGCTTGGAGAACGTGGCAGCCCACTTCTCTGCTGCCCCTTTGTTTCTTTGGGACACCAGTGAACCTACGGCTTGCAGAATGAGACCTCTTCCCTCATTTGAATCTGTTCTTGCAGTCCCAGCACTCTGCTGCACCAAGTCAGAATGACACTTCCATTCCCTCTTACTGAAGTCAAAATTACAGACCTGTCATTTCCTGGATTTTCTCATAAATGCAAGCATTAAATTATACCTACACTCACCCATTAGTAACTTCTCTTTGTGGTGGGTGTTTAAATGTCTCATAATGACTCTGCTGCCTCTTCAGCTCTCCATCCCTACCAGAATATTAGTGAATTCCACTCGTTACAGAGTTTCTGTCTAGTTTGTCTTCTAGTTTCTCGATGTAACATTAATTTGATTTTATAACATTCCTTTTTCTTTCTCTTAGGGAAGGAAAGAGAAACATCTTTCCTACAAAGAGCTACCATTCTGTGTAGGTTTCAAATTGTCTTGGGGCAGAGTGGCTCTTCAGTCACAGTCAGATTGGGTCTCCGTCTCTCTGTCTCTGTCTCAGTCTGTCTGTCTGTCTGTCTCTCTCTGTCTGTCTGGGGTGCTTTAACCAATTTTGCCACTTGCTCACACTTTGATGACAATACATATGTTCTGTGTGCCTTATACACATGGATTCTTTTAATCCTTTCAATAGCCCTATCAAATAGGCTTTGTTATTGTTCCCACTGTACACATGAAGAAACTGAGGCAAAGAGGTTCATAGGTTTCTTCAAGATGACAACGAGCAATGTCAGAATCCAAGCAGTCAGTCCAGATATGTCAGGCTTTCCCGAGGTAGAGGGATAAAAGCTCAACTCCAAAAGAGTGAGGCAAAAGGAGACGTTTCTTCCCTCATAGAACCGATCCTCTGAACAACAGCAGGAAGGAAGCTGTTCTCTGAGACAGCTGAGGCCAGCTATTTGCCCTCAGGACTCTCAGTCTCTGAGCTCCGTGTGGTTCCTTCTGGGTGGCTCTTCCACAGGCCAGTGTCCGAGCAACCAGTTAGTCCTAGCTGATACCCTCCTAGCTTGACAATAAAAGAAGGTTTTTGTTCCCAAGCACCAATTAAAAAAAGAAATGGGAAAGGATGCTGATTGGACAACTTGGGTCACATGCCCAGTTCCCAGACCAATCAATGTGGCCTGAAGGGTGGAGTACTAGGATTAGCTTTTCCAGAGTTAAATGCCCATCTCTGGATAAATTATCTTGGAGAAAGATATAAAGTAGCCTCTGATAAAACACATTTTAGAGTCATGGAGTAAGAAAAACAAAACAAACAATACCTTAAAATATGGGAAATAGCACAATTCCGCCACTGGAATGACTGGTGCACACTGAACATAACTCCAAAGAGACATAAAACTCAGAACCACAAAGGCTGAGGTCATCATGTATCCCAAACAGATGAGCAGATCCCTGGATCTGCTGGAGCTGAGGACCGGGTTCCCCCTCTAGGTGGGAAGAGGGCAGTTCACTGCCAACATCCCCTCAGGCTGGCTTTGCTCATTTCTGTGACCTGTCTGGCCCTTGTGACACTTGATTTTCAGACACGTGGCTTACCTAATGGTCACCAAATGGTACATTCCATTATTGGGATGACCAACTAGAGCATCCTCCCCTCCATCCTATCTGGCCAACAGCCAAAGAAGATTAATGCTCTGAAAAAGAAAGAACCAACGCAAAGGATCCAGCAGTTAAAACAGAGTTTTCTTGACAGCATGGCTTATGTCATTTGACAGAATTTTTCAAGGCGCAGAAAAACAAGTTTGACAGCATGTATTTTAAGCAGAGATGCGTATCCAAAGTCAATCACTGCCAGCCTTTGTGTAGGGCGGGAGCCAGGGAGGGGGTGTGACTTCATTTCTCTCTTCTTTCTCCCCGGAGCCTCAGTCTGCCCTCTTCAGACGGTCGTGTGCCTGTCCACGCATTTGCAGTGGTTCCCTTTGTGATGATGTCTGGCAGCTCTGGAAATCTATGAGCCCCAGGGTTTCACCAATACACAGCTTTGCAAACCTTGGCCCTATAAATTCTTTGTTGCATAAAACAAGAGGTGTTTTCAGGCAAGATGTGTACTGAAAGCCTTCAAGAATTCAGAGAAAAGAGGGTTTGGGGGATTTTCGTTTCGTTTTGTTTCCCCTGAAGGGCTGAGATGGGATGAGCTGGTAGTGTAAAAATAGGACAGAAGTGTTATACTTCTCCTTCAGTCTTTATTTTTCTGCACATCTGGAGCTGCGAAATTATTTTTAAAACTACAGTAAGAAGGAGAGGACAGTGACCCTGAGCTAGATCTCAGGAATCAAGAGAGCAGAAGGCAATCACTTAGGAAAAAACAGCCGGCTGGTCAGGCGACGTGGCTCTTTGTAACCCTGAGAAGATGGGTCTCTTGCTTCTTTTACAGGGTTATTGGTTCCATTATTGTGTTTAGGGTGGCAGCAAACTTGGCCGCTATTGACCATCTGTCTCTTTCCACTGTCCCTTTCTGAATAACAACCCATTCTTATGCAGCAGATTTAGTTTTCCTGACTGTTTTTCTGCCCATCTGGGCACCATTGTTCTCCCTGTAACTTGTGTGATTGCCCTGCTACATTTCTAAAGGATCTCACTGTTTATTTGTATATTTTCCCCCTCATTTCTCTGAGAGAGAAGCAAACAGTTCATTGTTCCCTAGTTGTACCTCTACGGAATCTCACCTTCAAATTAGTATTGAACTAAGATTATCTTGTCCAAACCCTTACTTCGATGATTTGTGAGACAAAATATATTGCTTTTATGGCACTAGCTGTTGGCCAAGACTAAATGAGAATGTGTTTTAATTTTCTTTATTTCCCAAAAATTTATATAATCCGTGCTCAAAATTATCCTAAATCTAACAAATGATTATCTCATACCAGATTAAACTATCTATCCACCCACCCCTGCATTAAACCATCTATGCATCTATGCATCCACCACCCACCCATCCACCCATCCATCCATTTCATTCATTCAACATTTTCTTGAGTGAGTACTACTGTTTGCCACACACATGATCCTTGCTCTTCCTAGTTGCAAGCAATATTTGTTCAGACAAAAACATCAGACCAAAAATAATATTGCTGACATTTCCATTCATCCCAGTTACCATATGGCATCAGTTACATTACAAAACATAGCTACTAGGAGTAAATCAGTTTTTTAAACATCCAAAGAAGCAATTTTGAGGTAGGAGGGTGTGGCAAAACTGGCTGAGGAATAAATAGGACCTGTCAGTTACAAGATCCCAGGACAGCACCAGATAATCCCCGGGACTCTGTATGTGGAACTTTTTGTAGGTTTATATGATGTAAGATGACACATGACTGGGGGAGCCTGCCATCGAGGCCCTTCACCGTAACTCACTCTGTGTCTTCTAGACAAGGATGTACTTTTATTTTTACCCTTTTTCTCTTTTCCTCTTTTGTTTGGTCCAAGTTCTTTCTGTAGAGCCAGTTTCTCCCTTACCCCTTCACCCCTTACTTTGCAAATAAACTTTGGGCACTGTTTTTCGCTCATCTTGTCCAATTCTTTGTTCGAGGCAAAAAAGACCTGGAATACGTTTAGTTGGCAAGCCATTTCTAAAGGAGCTACCTGGAGAAAATTATTTCCATATCTTTAAAAGTAATTTCTAGTTCTAAGCTAAAAATATGAGTATATTTGTTTTTTAAAAAGAACAAAAAGAAGCAAAGGGGAGAACAATAAAGAGGGAGAACATTATTGATATCCTCTTGCTAAGGTCCCTTTGATCTTCATGCTTGACCTGGGTCCTTTCCTTTCTCCCCGAGGCCACCTTTTTTGTGAGGTGAGATTTTCAGACCTTTTTATATGCCTTTACATACATGTATACAGCATGATACAATGTATATTAAAACACACAAAATATCATGATGCATTTATCCATGGATAAGTGTACACATGTATGGTTCCTGATTTTTTTATGGCATGCAATCTCAAAGATCTCTCATGGTTTCAGTAGAAATGGACAAGGCACTTGGGTCATTTGCTCCATGCTTTGGGGCATAAGTTTAAAGTCCCTGCTTAGACATTAATGCTTTGGTGTCAGCAATGTCTGGGCTTGGGTCAGAATATGTTTGGCATAAATCTGGAGAAATGTAGTTTGCCCGGATCAGTTAAAATGTAAAACTGCCTGCTTCTACAGCGTTATCAGTTTTCTCCAGTGCTTTTCCTTAGTAGGGACTAGGGATTGGGAAGAGCAGAATATTGGTCTCCGATTTTCACAGGCCTAGCCTTTCCCCAACAACCCACTTGCTCTTAGCTCACTGTCCCTGAATTGAAAGCAGAAAAATTGCCACCCAGGGAAAAATAACTGGAACAAGAGAGAGTCTTAAAGCATGGGCTCTCACTATATCAAGCCCAAACTGGCAGTGGTCGAGGCATTAAAAACAGAGCCTTAAGTCACAATGTTAAGCCTTCTGGCACTCTGACAGGAGTCTTTCCTTTCAACTCTTCCTTCACATCATTAATTCATTGTGTGTTCTCTTTTTGCGCTGCTCTGGCGGTACTGATCATAATAAATTCCTTTGCCTTTAACACAGAGAGTTCATTCTTCATCCTCTGCCCCAACTTTATCATCCACTCTGCAACCAATGGGGATTAAGAAATCCTGGAGATCGTATTTCAACAATGACACAACCATACAATAACATATGCAGAAACTTCCAAATTGGAAATCTTTACACTTAGAAAAAATATGGTCTGTGTCAATCCATGGAACAGAATAGAGGTACAGAAATAAATTCATGTATCTACAGCCAACTGATTCTCAACAAAGGTGCAAAAACACACTGGAGAAAGGACAGCTTCTTCAACAAATGGTATTGGGAAAACTAGATGTGCACATGTAGAAGATTGCAGCTAGATCTTTCCATCTCTCAGTGTATACAATAATCAACTCAAAATGGATCAAAGACACAAGGAGACAAGTTTTGGCTATTTTTTCTTATATATGGAAATTTAAAAAGAAAAACGAATAAAGTGAAAAGTTGAAAGTAAAAAAGAGCATGGAAAGGGGTGAGGGATATACAAATGTAGAAGAAAGGGGGACAGAAACAATTCAAACATATGCATCTGTATATGGAAATATCACTGTAAATCCCATTAGTCTGTACAGGAAAAAATTGAAAGGTGTCTGAGATAAATTAGCAGGACTTAGAGATTTATTCAAATAGCCTATGTAAAGATGAATAACCATGTATGTCAACCTAAGAATCCATGTTAAATTATTCATTCCCACAGTAGATTTTCCAATTAACCCAGAGTCCCATTCTTTGGGCTGTTTTTTTTTTTTTAAGTAGTGAGTAGTGATTGTATTTTTCATAGTTTGAGTCTACTATAAAGAATTTATGTGATGGCAAATCTATAAAGAGGAAAGTAAAAGAACTGCCCTGAATTGAACCCCCAGATAGATATCATTAAAGTAATATAAACATTTTAAAAGTTATAATAATGTAACTCCAAATATCTCTTTTTCCTATGCGTAACTATAGATAGGAGGTCAGATGAACCCACTAAAATGCACTTCTATGAAATAGATACGCTATACATACTATTTTGAAAATTAATTTAACTTTGTTTGAATTTAGTAGGAAAAAACTGGTGTTTAACTGAAAAAATTTATGAATTTTAAGTAAAAGTTTTTGTGGCACCAGAGGTATTACTTTTTAAAATCACCTTCTTAGTTCAAAATAATAGCAAAAATTAAACTTTGAAAAGATGGAAGTCATTTTTAAGCTATCTATACCAATTTTAAACAATGTTAATATGCTCCATTCTAAGGAAGACGTGGAAATTAGCACTATGCTCCCCTATTTGTGTGAGTTTTCTTCTTTAACTTTTGAGGTTTTTTTGTGACGTTTGCAAGCCCTCATTATAATTTCCAATGTAGCTAGACCTGGTTTCTGGGTAAGTGACTCCAGCACTCAGAAAAGCCTTTTCCCAGGGCTTCTCCACCCTTAGTTCTTTATTTTGAATTCCCTTCTAATCAATTATACTTTGTTGTTGAGTTTTCTCTTCAAGGGGACTCAGGGGTGTTATTTTCACAGGATGCTTTCCTGTCGAAAAATCTCTTTTGACAGCTGAATGACATCTTGTTGGAGATAATAGGTTAGGAAGGTTTGTTACATCCAGACTCTGAGAAATGAGGCTAGAGACGCTGCCCATTGGGTCGCAGTGGCCCAAACACAGCCACACTTGCGGGAGGAGGAGGAGGAGAAAGAGGAAAGGGAGGGA
Organism: Erethizon dorsatum; assembly: GCA_028451465.1. NCBI lineage: Eukaryota > Metazoa > Chordata > Mammalia > Rodentia > Erethizontidae > Erethizon > Erethizon dorsatum. Next base: position 117,328,469 of record CM051832.1, on the reverse strand, counting down.
GGGGAAAGAAGCACCCTCTGCAGAAGGAAAAGGTCCCCTGGTGCTTCTGTAGTGGCAGAGGAAAGGGAACCCAGCAGAGGGTCAGCCCCACCCTCAACTCCACCCAGCTCTTGGATCAGCTTCACTGGAATCCAAGGGAGGAGCACTGAGGCCAGAGCTGAGCAAATACCAGGCTGCCGGGAAACTCAAGAGAAACGTCTGCCACCTGAAAGCCCAGCCCTCTGAGGAATAAAGCAGGGCGAAACTAACTAAATACACAAATCAAAGCAAAAGCGAATGAAAGGGAGCAGCGAGGATGGGAGGAAGTGAAAAGCTGATGATCAGGCACAGCTGGGCCATTCAGAGCACGCTTAATGCCTCTCAATCATAGGATGTGCTCTGCTCCTCAGAGAACTCACGCCCGTTTCCTCATTCAGTTGGCGCAGCCGTGTGGCAGGGTCGACAGGACTAGCCCCGTTTCACTGAAGAAGACACCAAGCTGGGAGGGGGTAGTCTGGTGGTACATGCTAATCCAGGGGGGTTTTCTATACTGACTCTGGTATATGCAAGAGACAATGACAGAGAAAAAAAAAAAAAAAACAAGGTGAAACTGGGAACATTTATACACCTTACACTGTGTCGTTCTTTTAGTTGTCTTTTGTGAGATAGAGGCTGGGGCCACCATGTGGTAGACGTCTATCATCTTCATCTACCTGGCCTCCATCCTTTGCCTAACAGCCTTCCACTTTCCTGTGGGGAAATTGCCTCCTGCACTTCCCCACTGCGGGTAGTCTTGGTACAAAATAATTGTAGACATCTCCTTTTACTAGTGAGACTACGGGAGCCAAACTCATGCCAGGTCGCCCAGGAAGGGTGTTCTATCCCTAGACTTTGAATCTTGATAAAGTGCTAAAAGCTGAAGTATAAATTTTTGGAAGCCATTTATGATGGCCATGGTGGTGTCTTGGTGGAAGTTGTGGTGGCCATGGTGGAGGGGGTGGTGGTCATGGAGGTGGTGGTGGTGGTCATGGTAGAGGGGGTGGTGGTCATGGTAGAGGGGGTGGTGGTCATGGTGGAGAGGGTGGTGTCATGGTGGAGCACATGGTGGTCATGGTACAGGGGGTGGTGGTCATAGTGCAGGGGGCAGTGGCCATGGTGGAGGCGGTGGTGGCCGTGGTGGAGGCGGTGGTGGCCATGGTGGAGGTGGTGGTGGCCGTGGTGGAGGTGGTGGTGGCCATGGTGGAGGCGATGGTGGCCCTAGCATCCACACTTACATCTCTCTCACAAATCTCCATTAATATAAAAGGGCCAAAGTTGCCTTCTGTTTCATGAAGTTCAGAACCTGAATTTAGGCAAAGGAGTTAGCAGGATTATAATCTTTGTAAAGCTCCAGCCTCATACTTATCCCGGAGGACCTAAATGGACAGCCGAGGAGTTGAGAAAAGGGCAGAGAGGAAGAGATCCTCCTTGGCCATGCAGACACATGTGAGCAAATCCTGAGTTTAGCAGATGCTTAGCAGTCATTGCTAAGTCACAGTGAGAAGTCCCTAGGCCTTCAGGATAGTGGTCCAGGGCTGGTAAGACTTGAATGTGTGTGTCCTTCCAAAATTCATGTTGGAGCTGAAGCTCCAAGACAGGGCCTTTGGGAAGTGATTAGACCAAAAAGGCTCCATCTTCATAAATGGATTGATGCTCTTACGAAGGACTTCAGAGTGCTGCCTGACCCTTCTGTCCCTTCTGCCCTCTGAGGACGTGAAATCGGCCAGTGCCCTGAGCTTGGGTTTGCCAGACAGAACTACCCAGGCTGTGGTATTCTGCTGCACTAAGATGGTGGCCAGCAGAGAGCTCCACTCCCAGGAGGACCCTGGGCCTAAGGCTGAGTCAGCTGGCGCTGCCTGAGGGCTTTGTGTGGGAACATTCCACGCACAGCTTGTTTCCCGGGTCAGGTCGTTTCCTCCTCCAAACAGTCCCTGCACCTGCAGTGGGCTGCAGAAAGGCTACCCCGCCACCACAGCTGCCGTTTGCAGCACAGCCATACTTGAAAGAGCCAGTCTGGGAAATGTCTGTGGGTCCTTGGACACCACAGAGAGGCAGAGCCTCCACTCCCTGGCTGCCTGTAAACACACCTTTCCCACTTTACAGCAACACTCGTGTCCAGAGTGCTCGCTAGCGTGGCCTGGCTGTCGGCACTGTAAACCACTCCGTGAGCCCCATTCTTGTGGCTCTACTGAGCCGGAGTCTGGCTGTGGGCTGCGGGCTGATGCGTGACTGCCTCCCTGAGGCTGTGGGCTTTTCTGCGTCTCTGCTCTTTTCTTCCTCCTGATCCTCTTCTGCTGCAAGAAAAGCACAGTTGCTTATGGTGGAAGTTGGTGTTAAATGAAAGGGTGTTTGGTGCAAAACCCAAAGCTTCAATATTACTTTATTCCATCCTTTGTAAGAAGGCTGCTTGCCAAACACAGATGAGAAAGATGCAATGGACAGGGCCACGACAATGGAAGAAAAAAAGCCCAAACTCATTTTTCTGGGCTGATGCTGCTTGATCCAGAGGCAGGGCCTCTGGAATATGGCACAAAGGAATGCAGGATGGGCCGGTGGTGGGACAGGCACGTCTTTTGTTCCTTTATTTCATAGCATTAGGAATAAAATGCAGAGTTTAGGGAAACTTAGTGATGCATGTCAAAGGTTTCTTTTCATGCCCAAGAAGTAAAATACAATAATCTGCCCACTTGCCCTGTCACACAGCTGCAGCAATGGAGACAGACTTATTCTAGGCACTTCTAGAAAATTCTGTCCACAGCACAAAAGTAAAACTGCCCTTAAGGTATTAACTCTTCAGGCTACATTAAAAGTACATGGTCTTGGCCGGGCGTGGTGGTGCACGCCTATAATCCCAGCACTCTGGAGGCTGAGACAGGAGGATTGCTGTGAGTTTGAGGCCAGCCTGGTCTACATAGTGAGTTCAAGGCCAGACTGAACTACATAGTGAGACCCTGCAAAAAAAAAAAAAAAAAAGAAATATATGGCCTTGTTCAAGTGTCAGATTTTGAAACAATGAATATTTTCTGAATGAGTTAAAGTTGGAAGAATTCCTCTGAACAGCTTGGATGCACTGAAGAACAGCCATGGAAGCCATGTTGTTTGGGGATGGGCAGGATTCACCGGCTTTCTGGAGAAGGGGCCGCAGGGGTGTGCAAGGCTATCACACAGACACCTGTCTTCGCCCACCTGCACTGAGCTCAGAGTGGACACGCGGTGAGTGTTCACTGGGTGAGTGAATTAATTGCTGTCCTCAGCAAGGAGAGGCTGACGTGCTGCATGCTGCTTCAGCAAGCTCAGTGACAGCTCCTGGGCAGGGAAATTTCAAAGAGTCGGCTGTCTCAGGAAAGTGGGCGGCCGCTGTCAGACCTTACGGAGAGAAGCGAGTCTCCTGGATTGCCTGGAGAGCTTGTTGAAAGGTAGATTCTGATTCATTAGACATCTTAGTTCATTTTGTGTTGCTATAACAGAATACCATAGAATAGGTAATTTTTTTTTTTTTTTTGTGGGTACTGGGGGTCGACCTCAGGACCTCGCGCGCCAGCAGGCGCCCGTGCCGCTGAGCGATATCACCGGCCCTTTTTTCATATGTGGGTTCCGGGAGTCGAACTCGGGACCTTGCGCTTGCCAGGCAGGTGCTTACACCGCTGAGCCATCTCACCGGCCCTGATTGGGTAATTTTTAAAGAAAATAAATTTATTTCTTACTGTTCTAGAGGGTAGGAAACCTAAGCTTGGAAGCCACATCTGGTGAAGGTTTCCTGCTGTGTTATACCACAGGGCAAGAGGCCAAACTCCCAGTCTCCAGCTCTTTTATAACCAGCATGAATCCATTCATGACCAAAACGCCTCCCACGAGGCCTCACCTTCCAATACCCTTGCCTTAAGATTAAGTGTGTGGCAAGCCTTTGGGGGGAAGCATTCAAAGCACCCACAGGCTGGGGTGGAGCTGAGATTCTGCATGGTCCCTGGGCCCCAGGGAGCCGACCCTGGCAGGGAGGGTGTCCCTGACAACCCTTGGGGAGGTTCACATCAGTAATCACTGGGGTCACTTCCATCTAAGAATCCTGAGTGCTAAGTCTTCCATAAAAAAGTCGACATTGTGAAATCTGATGGGATGTGATTTTCAGACATAGGAATTTATCTTAATATTTATGTAAATTCAGAGATCTCTGTGCTGGGGACTGAGATCAAAGGAAGGGAAGGTATGTGTCTTTGTATTTTCACACTGGAAGAAAATCATTCCTGGTGGCTATGCTTCTACTAAAATATTCAGCATATGTGTACTGCATTTCACAACAAATCTGCTCAGCTTGATGCATTTAAAACCGTCAAATCCTTTACAGGCAGAAAATACACAACTTGTACACAGCCCGGGAGACACTGAAAGCCTCCTGCTGCTACTCTCAGCAAAATGAGATCTTTCCTATTCCCTCAGCTTCTTCATTGTGCTTATTTCCCTGGTTATCAGCTGCCCATCCAGATGTGCACATTTCCCCTAACGCTCTTCCCTTACCTGACCAGCCCGGGAGAGCCTTAAGAAACTGTCATTTGCCCCAGGAGCTGACCGCACGATCCTCTCTCAACCACAGGGCAACAGTCCTGAGCCAGGACACCAGCCCTGAAGATAAGATCATGCAAGTGACAGCTCTGAGTATGGTGTTGCAAGTCCAGAGGGAATGGAGAAGAGGAGGGAATCGTATTTGTTGACTACCTACCATGAGCCAGAGCCTGAAAGACCAGATTCATTGTGTACATTTTCCCTCATGCTCATTACGCCATCATGAGAAGGCGACGGAGGGTGAACAGAGAAAAAGACATTTCCTAATACACAGGGACATCAGAGACGAGTGAGCATTTCCCAGGCTACCTCCTGTCCCTCTATACACAGGTCACAACTTTGTGTCCAGAAAGACCGATGCCACAGCTTGCCTAGACCACGAAGACAATCTGGTGATGTCGATTCCAAGTTGTTCTGTTTTGTTTTTCCTGCTAGCGCTGTCTGCTCCCGGGGGAGGGCTGCAGACAGCAAGTGCAGAAGTCTTGCCTGCCTTCTGCCCCTGTGAAGAGTAAAGATTCTCTTTGGGAGCCTGGGGTGCCTAGGTGCGAGAGTGCTAAAGTCTAGACCAAAATGCTGCTGCATGAAGACCCCATTACTAGTGCTGCTGATTTCAGATCTGTTTTTAATCAGCAGGGGATTTTTTTGTTGTGCCTTATTTTTCAGATTGAAAAGGGCTAAATTGATAAGGGACAATGTGTGTCCTTTGCGGTCAGTTGATCACACTAGCAAAAATTGCTCAAGATAAGAATGACAAAAATAATAAAAAATCACAGCACCACTGTGACCTTTAAGCAACATGGAGGAAATCACACTACAGCAGGGATTCATTTTTCCAGCTTTCGTGTTTTTTTAGCCACGGGAAATAAAGAAAACATTGTACCCTCCCCTTTAATTCAGTGTTTCCCCCACCCAGTTCCTATTTCCTGACAAATTAAATGGCTGCAATTTACAAGCTTTGCTTATTTTCCTAGCTCATATGTGCCCTGCCTTCACTCCTCCATTCCAATTTCTAACCCAGTTCTTCCAAGGAGAGGTTATATAGATAGTATTGAACTCAAGTAAGGTATCCTACACGTAGTAGGCACTCCATAAATTCTCATTTGGATTAAATTAAAGCATTAATAATTCCTTGTCTCGATCTTAGCCTGATGGAGAACTACAGAAGCTGGGAAATGTGCTGATCGTACCTTCACTCCCCAATCTAGTTTGTTCTCTTCTGCATTTGTTACCCAAGATTGAGAATCCAGTTTTCAACTGTGTCCTTGGAAGAGTTTCCCAGAAGGAAGAGCCCTTTCCTCCCAAGTACTGTGCTGGAGACGGAGCAGGGAGCTGCTATCAGCCATGGCAGCCTGCTCCTGTCAGCACAAGGCCTGCAGGTCCCACAGAGGGGACCTCGGATAGCGCCGTCCTGGTAGGGCCACTGTGTGAAAAAGGAGTCACGCACTAGGAAAACGAGGGCAAGCACACTACCCAAATCCTCTGAAATAACGAAATTAGTCATAAGCTGAAATAATCGTCGCTTTGTCTTTCCTCTTCTTGCCTTGGTAAACGGCTCTGCTCTTGGTGCTACTCCCTGACCACAGCAGCCCCTAGTGGCCGCAGGCGGCACACACAGGACGGCGCCGGCTCCAAGACCGCGCTTCAGCGTCTGGACGTCCTCAGTGTGTCCCCAGACAGTCACAGGAGCCCGAGAACTCCCACCTGATCTCCTCGATCACCTTCGCTGATCTGATTTTATTTCTTAGCGTCTTTTGATTTTCAACACACACAAACGCACGCGCAACAACAGTGCGGGCATGGGGGAGACATTGGGGTGAAGGATGCCCTGGGGTGAGGGCACAGAAGGGGAGACTGGTAAGGAGGGGGAGATTCTCAGCAAACCCCCAGGTCCACTGGTCCTGTGTTGTCTGTGAAACTGGAGCCCGGCTTTGACTTGAATCTCATCCAGAGAAACGAGCTGTCAGAGTGAGGGCCGGCGCAGCAGGCCTCGCCCAGACACCTCTCGGTGTATCTGCGCCACCAGGTAGCTGTCCCCGGTCACAGTGCAAAAACGCAGAAGCATCCGTGAGAGAGCCCTTTATCTATTAAGTAGCACAGTGTTTCCTTTCTTCCCAGGGAACAACTCCACAAAACCTCAGCTCCTCACCTGGATGACAGCAAAGCAACTTTTCTTAAAGAAAATCTAAATGCAAAAGCGTGTTGGAAACCACGTCCCAAGAGAGGCTTCAATCCCTAAGCCCAGGTCATGGATTCAAGCCTAGACTGCAGCCCCTCAAAGAGAATCTAAGTAGTCATAGGCCTCCGCAATCCCCCGTGAACGAAAGGCTGGTCAGGGCCCCAGTCTCCCCAAGGCCGGGAAGGAACAAAAAATAGATTTGTGGAAACCTGCAGGGAGCTGAGACCATGCTGGGAGCTTCCCTCACTGGCCGTCTGTCCTAGTTCATTTTCTCTTGCTATAGCAGAATACCTGAGACTGGGTAATTTATAAAGGAAAGAAATTTCTTATGGTTCTGGGGGCTGGGAAGTCCAAGTGGAGGGGCTGTGTCAATCCTGAGGGGTGTATAAAAGAGACAAAGCCAAGCTGGCCCTATAACGGACCCACTCCGAGATAACCCATTCCTCCCCTAGTCCATGAATGGATGAATTCACTCCTGAGGACACCGCCTTCAGGATCCGATCACCTCTTAAGGTCCCCTTGGTCCCACCTTTTAGTACCTCACCATGGGGATCAGTCTTCAACCTGAGTTTGGGTGGGGGCTTTCAAACCACAATACAAGCTCACTCTAGAATCCCACAGAGAAAACCAGCCTGTAAATTCTTTAATTCCCCTGGAAGATAACTGACATGAGGAATAAAACCGGAACTCTTGATCCTGCATTTAATTGGCTCTGCAAATGTTTAAGTGGATTCAAATACAACTGAAACCGAGCTGAGTGATTTTGGCATTAGTTAACATACTCTGATAAAGTTAGCAGAAGAGGGCTTTGAGTTAAGCACAAGGAAACAAAGAAAAAAACCCAGCTCTTGTACTTTCTGCTTTAAACTGTCGGGGAGCACACAGAACATTTCCCCCAGGGCTTATTACAAAGACTCGGAAGATGTTAAATCCACTGGGAAAAGCCCACAGCGCTGTGTCTTGGAGAGAAATGTGAGTTAGTCAATAAAGGGACAGTAGATCCTTTAACAGTGTGTGACCTTGGGTTTTGTGTGGCGCTTCTCAGCCATGCGAAGGATGGATGTCAGAACCAACAGGCCCAGAACTCAGCTTCTAGCCAAGATCCCAAGGGACCCAGGCACTTTCAGGCTGAGCCTCCTCTTGTCATGGCCCGCCCTTACCTTGCTTATCAATCCAGATATGAAAAAAGAGCAGCCCCTTCCCATCTGACCTTAAATCACTGAGCACCAGCTTCTCCTCAGCCCCCAAATGTAGTATACATTCGCTGACTCCACCTCCTCACTCCGCAGCTGGCTGCTTCCCCTGACGTGGCTTTTGTGGAGCTCGTCAGTGTCCTCTCAATATCCAGACACACAAACCTCTTCCCAGGTTTCCGGTTGTGGGGCTCCCTCTCACAGCTCGTGTCACCAGGCTCTTGTCTCAGGTCTCCTCTCCAAATCTGTCCTTCCCAAGCCCCTCAGAGTCAACCCCCTCTGAGTGTTGATGCTCCATTGGCTCGGAATCCAATATCTGTTCTTTACACCAACCCAGAAGCCACTTTCCCTTCATGTCTTCATTCCAGGAGTGTTCTGAGCACCTACTCTCCCCAGGCGTGCTTCCGGCACTGTGGACACAACAGCAACTGTAACAGACAAGAGACCTGGTCTTGTGGGCCTAGCTTCTGGTGCTGGGTTGGCCAACCTTCTCCGGAAAGGCCCAGATAGTAAATATTTTAGGCTTTGTAGGCCTCATGGTCTCTATAGTAACTAGAGTTCTGTGGCTGTGACTCAAAAGCAGCCACAAATGATACATAAACAAGTGGGCGTGGCTCTGCCTATCTGTCCTCTTCCTCTATGCTGAGAGAATGAAGCCGGGGCCATGAAGGCCACAGCACGATGCCTGAGAATGAAGCCACCCCAGAGGAAATGGGGATGGCTTCCAAGACACTGGACACTGTGACCCTGTGTGGACCCACATACCCCTCCTCTGGGGCCTTTGGCTGCTTCGGTGGATAAACATTCCTCCTTTCTGTACTTGTTTTTCTTAAGCCGGCTGAGTTGGAGTTCTGTCCTTGTATCCAGAGTCCCGACTGCTACAAAACCCTACTCCATTCTTGAACCCCTTTCTCCTGACGCTGGGCAACCTCACCCACCTCCCAAAGTTTCTACTGTGACCTCTATTATCTTTATTTCAGGCCCTAATTTTAACCCTGGGTCCATATTTCCTATTGCCTTCCAAACATTTCACCCAATATCGTGCAAATATAATGTCTAACACTCGCTTCATTACACAGCCTCCATCCTCTAAACATCCTCTACATTTCATAATACTGCAGCTGGTAACACCAGTGGAGATATTGCTTTGTCCTTCCCCCGGGCAGGCACTGTAAACACATGGTAACTAACTGGCCCAGTTAACTTGCAAAGCAAACGTTGTAAGGCCCACTGTACAGATCAGGAAACTGAATATCATAGAGTCTAAGCCAATGGTGGCAACCTATGGCACGTGCGTTACTTGTTTTTCTTTTAAGACAAAAGTCGTTAATGTAGAGTTGTTTTTTCTAAACTAAAACCTCGGCATTCATGTTTAATTGTAGTGTTGGCACTTTGTGATAAATTAGCGGATTTTGGGTTGAGGTTTGGGCACTCTAAAAGGTAAGCTCATCTGATTAGTAAGTGACAGAGCCATGGCTTAATTTCAGGCTGGCTGTCCAAAGCCTTGCTCCTCTACAGTACCAGAATGGCAGCCCTTCTTCTTAGGTTTACAGCACAGTCACCGAGTCACTCACCCAAGCCAGTATTCCAGTATCCCACTGGGGCCCACTGATGCTTCTTCCAGAATATGTCTCTCTCTCTGTCTCTCTCTGTCTCTGTCTCTCTCTCTTTCTCTCTCCACAATTTTACCCCAAGTTCTTCTCCCTGAGGTAACACGATAGCCTTCTAAACACCTACACGGGTCCTTCCCCTCCTCCAGTCCATGCTGCATTTCCTACCTCACAAATCCAAATCTCCAATGAAGAAAAATTTTAAAATTACTTCACCTTCTCACTCCCCTGCTCAGAAATCAACAGTGCCTCCTACACCATAGAAGCCAAGCACCCTTTCTGGCAGTCAAGGCCATTTTCAATCCAGCCCGCAACCTTCCTGGTTTCAGGGGTATACAGCATGACATTTTGATGTACACACTGAATGTACAGTCAAGGAAATGGACCCACCCACATACCTTTCTTTATTTTCTATCTTACTGATGCACTTAGTACTTTCTTGATCTACCCACTGCTGCTAGAAAACAACACATTTAATCTGCTTTTCTAGAGCTATTGAAACTGGTTCTGCTTGGAGTAATCCAACCACTCTCCTACTCTACTTTAATTTCCTCCTCAATTTACAATTCTTCCTGAAAGCACTCTTGACGCTCTCATCTACTCTCAATTCTCTATTTCTGAACTTTGTTGTCCCTTCCTCTTATCCACCTAGCCGCCCCATACTTTTTCAAGACATGGGTTGTCTTATTTGAATTTTGTCTTGAGGTGTCTTATTTCATGATTTGATGCATGTGTTGTTATTGAGCTGCATCTTATTTCCCTAGAGGTTAGCTGATGGGAAATTTAAAATCCCTCCACAGTGCCGCGCACGTGTCTTAGTCTAGCTCTTCTCAACCATGGCTGCGTATGGGAGCCTCCATTGGAGCTTTGTAAAAAATACACCAGAGTCCGCGACTGCAGATTTGGGTTTAATCGGTCTGATGTGAGGCCCGGGCACGGCCGTGTTTTCAATCTTTCCAGGTGATTCTAAAGTGCAGTCAGGGTTGAGAATCAGGGGTTAGCACATTGCAGAGACCCAGAAACTGGTTGATGTATGTTTGATTGATTTGAGTCCAGCTGTGGGTCCAAATTTCATTATTAATTGCTGCAAATTTATTTGGCTATCATAAAAAGCTGCCTAACCAAGCAACTAGGAGATATTGTTTGGGGCTGAAGAGTGATAATGTTGATGGTAAGGATGATGATGATGATGATGAACACCTGAAACAAATTCCCTCTGGTGTTCCCTCAGCACCAGACAACAGTTTTCCCCAGGAAATCAGGTCAGCCCAGCCGCTCTTTGCAAAGTCTTTTCTTCCTTAATGGCAACTCATGCCTTTCCAGCCACTCTGTACAGGGCTCCGTGCAAGACAACGGGCTTCCGCTTCAGTGGAGCAGACTCAGTGGGAATAACCCAGTTCCTCCTCCCTAAGGCCACCATTTATAAAACGCTGAGTTAATTTGTCATTCTGAGGAACTTCTGGACACAACTAAGTTCTTTTCTTAATGAGGCCTGGCTCCCAGGGAATGGTAGGGATGCAGCCTTTTAGTCCTTGGCCTAAAATGTTCCTGGAAGCAAGGGAGTTTATGACAGTGGCCGTCACTAACTGTTCAGAGGCATTTACTAATGAAGTTAGAGTCCTGGCCCTGTCCCCACAAGGGCGATGAGCTCTGCTCTGGCCTGAGACTGGGGTCCAACCTCCCCTCACTCCACAGTTTTTTGGTGAATGCCCTCAGGACATCCACAGATGGCCAGGGAGTAGATCCCCATCCAGCAAGGGGTCCCTGAGGTCTTAGCCCAAGCCCTCAGGACCTGGGGACTGTTTCTACCATTTTATAGCGGGTCTGATTTGGGACTTATCTTGGTTAGAAGTTAAACAAGATTGGAGATGCAAAAATTGTATATGTTTTTCCTTCTTTAGCCCATTTAAAGCCAGAAGAAACTATGACTAGTGGGAGCGGATCTGGAGCATGGGGGCCTTTGCAGTGCCTAACATGGGGGACCATGTAGGGAATATGTCAAGTGACCAGAGTGGTGTGACAGCCAGGAGCACATGCCCTGCAGACAGCCTGCCCGTGCTGCAGCTCACACTGACCTCAGGAAATTGACTTCACTGCCAGGGTTTGTTTCCACATTTGTAAAATAGGATACTAATAGTGACAGTGACAATCCTAGAATGTTCCAGGCCAGGGAAGATGGAAATTATGGGAACTATGGGAGCACTGAGGGTCCTCTGTGGCTCTTGTGTGATCATGATGTTGACCCAAATCCTTGCTCTTGCAGCCTCACTTCTGGTTAGTGCATTCTTTTTGGGGGAATCAGCTTTTCATTGCATTGACCAACTGAGGGTGTGATAGTTAATTTTGGTGTCAATTTGACTAAGAAATGCCCAGCAGATTAGTTTAGCACAGTTCTGGGTGTGGATGATGGACTTTCTGAAGGCGGAAGACCCACCGTGGATGTGGGTGGCACTAGGCAAAGGCTTGTAGCCTGGATGGAATAAAGAGGGAAAGGAGGTCTTGCTTTGCTTCTCTGGAGGAGCTCCAGTCTTCACCATCGCCTTTGGACGTCAGTCTCCGGGCATCCAGTGCAGACTCTTTGGCTTCTGGATATGGCCTCGCACAGGACTCTGCAGTGAGCCCCAGGCCTTTTCTCACTCTTCCACCCCCGACTCTGCAGGCCCCACTGTAAGCCTAATATATGATTTTTATAAATATTTCTTATTAAATCTGTTCCTCTAGTGAACCCTAACAGATACAGAGGTTAGGGATTTTTTTTATTCCCATCTCACAGGACAGACCATGATATTAATCAGGATCCAACTGGAAAAGCAGAAACTATAGCAGATCTACCAAGCCCAAGCATTTTACTATGAGGAATTGGTTACACAAGCAATGCAAGGGCCAAGAAGCCAAGCAGGGGATGAAGAGATGAGCTAGAAATTAGCAGCAGCAGGAAGTCGCTATCATGTGAGAGTTAGAAGGAAATTAGGAAGAGATGGTAATACCTACTCCCAAAGAAGCTAGGCCCAGGGTGGGAGCTAAAACACATCGAGGGTTGCTGGGAAGAACTGAGACGATGTTGGGAGGAACTGCCCAGGGGAAGCTGGAGCCTTTGGAGGAGACACGGCCATTGCCACAGACACCATAGTAAGCAGAGAGAGGTGGGGAGAGATACCTTGGCTTCTCTCATCTTATCCCACTCATGGAGCAACGGATGCTGGGAAATGAAACAGAGAATGGAGGATGGACTGGAGAGAAGAAAGACTGTGGACAAGCAGCCTCTTTTCCTGCTCCCTAAGCACACACAGCCCCCCTGGAGCTGACCCAGAATATTGTCTCCTTGGAGGGATTCACGTGCAGAAGGGCGCTCCCACTTGCAAAGTGTCAGAAGGCACTGGGTAAACTGAGCTAGAAGGATCCTGGAGCCACACTGCACACCCAGCACCACTGTGCTGGGAGAGGAAATGCTGCTGGGATTTGAGGAATTTGATTTGCTTGTTTTCTTTAACTTTTTTTCTGGCAGTACTTTTTACTATTAATCTGGATTTTATTTTGTTTTGTTCTGTTTTCTTCACATTCTCAACACATCTTTGGAAGATTAATTTAAACCAAATCTGCAAGTTCCCAAGGGGCTAATCCTTTTTTCTGACTTTTTGAATAAAGAACAACTATTATTTCTTACCAACTGAAAGGCACAACTCGCAGAGTTGAAAGCCTGCGGTTGCCTGCCTCCTTGGCAATCTGGAGGCTTCGGGCACGGTTGGGGGTGCCTCCATGCAGGCTCAGTTTCTCTCGAGACTTTTTACAAGGTGGTAGAGGAAGAAAGAAAAGATTGGGCTTTGTCGCTCCACGTGAAGACTTCGGGGCCATGGACCCCTGCATGCCCTTACCCTCCTCCCACCCCAGTTCTGTGAAAGGGTCAGGTTTCCTGTCGGCAATGAACAAATGAAGACTGGCATCATTCCTGTCACGGAATAATTATCCCCTCCGAGCAGCCCTCAACCAAAAGGGGACAGGAGCTGGTGCGTAACGACCTCAGCTGTGTAGCACCACTCCAGATGGGAAGCCACTGCGGCCATGTTGTAACTGGCTGCAAAGTCCCCTCAGGGCTCTGCCTTAGGGGTAACTGGCCCTGTAAAGTGTCCCTCACTGGCTGCTTTCCCTCCACCGTCTCACTTCTCACACCCTCCAGGAAATAGGAATTTTGTCTCAGTAAATGCTCTTGGGAGACTCAAACTAGGACACAACCAACTTGCACTATAAATCTCCAAGAAAGGGCTACCGTCCAAGGCCTTCCTCAAATTACTGGACTGAGAAATCCTTTTCCTATAGTCCAGCTTGAAGGACTAGGGTTCCAGGGCACACTCTTTGGGGAGCGCCTTTCTCACCTCTGTGCTAGACACAGGCCTGTTGCCAAGTTCTTGAGAGGAGAGAAGACAAGGATGGGATCAGTGATCGGGGGTGAGGCAAGAAAGACGTTGGCTAGGGAGTATTCAGCACCTACCTAGAGTGAGGAGCTCCTGGGCAGCGTCCCCACAAAGGCCCGGTCTGTCAGGAAGTGGTGGACATCTGCTCTTCTGCTGCGTGGGGCCTGCTTTGAAATCCGGTTCTCATACTTCCGGTGCAGTGTGGGGATTAGGCTAGAGCCTGCTAGTATAATGTTAGCTGTCTGTGAAGGAATTAGCCCTCCTGCTCTGCTTCTACCTCTGAGGAAGTGGTACCAATCTCCTTACGCTTCAGGACCGAGAGGCAGAGACGCTTCAGGATTGAGAAATTATGTCAGGAAATTCAATGTCTGAGATGAAAGGAGGATGGCTGGGAACTTTTTCTCAATAACTTGGCTTGAGCAGAATTGATTCCAGGCCCGAGAAGTATTCAAGCGTCATGGTGCCTGCAGTGTTACAAAATAGGATCATTTGTAGTGGGAAAATTTAACGTGTTCCCTGCTATCAAAGCACAGGCATTTAATAAAGTTGGTTGAGGATGCCGAAGCAGTGGGGAGGGAAATCAACCATGAAACGCTCAGTCAAACCTATATTTGGAGTGTGATCATCACAGAGATATATGGAGTTGTCCTCTAAATTTCAACACAGACTGGGAAACTTTATCTTGCCTCTAAAAGGATGAGGCGGGTCCTTTTTGGAACACTCCACAGTGCCATCCTGGGAAATCTCTGGCACATCAAGTACCTGTTCTGTACATGGTAGGATGAAATGTTTACAGATGAATGTTCCCAGTGTGTCCTGACTTCTTACCACTAACGGGCCTGCCGGCTGGGCCTGCCCCTGGCCTTCCACGAGGGGCACCGCTTGCCAGACTGGCTCCTGGGGAGCAGGACTCAGATGGTGGAATCTTTCAGGGTGGTTGGGAAACATAAGTCCAGAGCTACCGCAGCAAAATGGATGGATAAGAAATCAGGAATGTTCTCGGAATGGCTGACGTCTATGTGAGCTCTCCCTGTGTCTGAAAACTTTCAGTCAAGGACTGGAGTGCTTGCTTTGCAGTTACTTCTGATTTTTGGACTAGATTTCCTTGACCTCAAACCCACTTCAGGACTCGAGTTCATGAGTCTCAGATTAAAAAGCTACATAGACGTACATCCAGACTCTAGTCTTTAAACAAATCCACCCACCCGCAAAAGGAATGGCTAGTAACCGAGATGTCCTCTGGACCCTCCAGCCTCGTTCCCAGCCAACTGTCTTGAGTCATCTCTCCCTTCCCATCCTTCTTCCTCACTGTCAACTCTACTTCAGTCCCTTCTGATTTTCCAAAAGTCCTCCAATTTCAGGCCCTGGACTTCCTTTCGGACTGAGGACAAAGGTTGGCTTCCATCGTTATTGATCTTTGCTGTCCTTCCCCATCCTAAGCCTCCAGGGTGAGCACCATTCAGCCCAGCTCAATACTGGGGTCTCCTTGATACCGCGTGTCAGCTAAGCACGACTGCCCTCCCTCCCCTCCTGCGGCCATTAGACAGGAAGTCTTCCTCAGTTCCCCGGCGGACTGTCACTCCTCCACGTCCTGTCCGTCCTGGTGTCCTCACTTTCCCAGCACCACATCTGGTCTGTAACAAGGGCTCATCAAGCATTTGTCAATTTCTATGCACAACTTCAATTTTAGGTCTCAGCCTGGGGGAAACATCAATAAGAACTACGATGCTAGAGATTTACGGCCCTTAAATATGCTAACAGAAATTCCAGAAAGCCAGGGAGGCTCTTGGATAAACTAGAAATCTCAGAGAAGGAGGTACTATTTTCGGTCAATAGCCAACTCACTAATGATTTAACAAAGTCAATAGCTCCTGGGATCCCCAGGACCTTACCACACAAAATTGCTGTTTCTCCTTGTACTTCTAAAGTTCGGTCCTCCCTGGCTCAGCTGATTTTCCAGCTGTGCTGCACTTTCCCTGGCGCCCCAGATGCCTGCTTTGTGTAGCATCTCCTTCCCATCATCTTCTTCCTCATTTCATTACTCCTGGAAGCTGGATCCAGATAAAAGCCAGATTTCCTTAGGTTTGTGATGAAGTCCACAGGGTTTTTTGTTTGTTTGTTTATTTGTTTTGGTTTTTCTTTTTCTGAACTGCTCAATTTCCAATTATTTTTTCACAACTATTTTTAGTGCCTACTATGAGCCAAGATCTCTGCTGGGCAATACAGTAACAGTCTCTGCCATGAAGAGCTTCCAACACAACGAGCAAGATAGACGGGGCCAGAGGATGACGACAGTGTGTTGTGTCATGGTGGGGGGAGGGTGGGGCAGAGGCAGGGAGGACCACTGGGCGGGACTGAGGCTGGGTTCTGTGTGGAGCGCAGTGGGAGGGGGCGGAAGAAGTGGGAAAGCTCTTCCCGAAGAGGATTTGTAGGAGGTAAGTTAGCCCAGTAGAGAGAAGCAATAGGAAGATGTTCTGAATCCTCTGTCCTGAACGTTCACTGAGCTTCTTTTCCTGAGCCTCCTGGTCGCCTCCTCCAAGGCCCGGATCACAGAATTCCACCCCCATGCTGCCTCCTCACCACCCACTCCCAGCCTCTGGGATTAAGCTCTTTGGTTTCTCTAAGTCTGTTTGGGCCCAATACAATAAGACTTCTCATACTGCACGTGAACCTGCCTCCCAGATGAGTGGAAAAGCCCAGGGTCTTTTCATCTCAGTATGTCCAGGGCAGCTTAGTGCCTGGAACGTAGTAGATTCTCATAAATTCTTGTTCAATTTAAATAATCAAATCTTAAGACAGGTTACTAAAGTCATGATTATTTTGCAGGTGTCAACTTGGATAGTTGTTGGTACCTGTTGGGTAGTGGTTTTCGTTTGAATGTGTTGGGCCATGTTGCTGAAATAAAATCTCAACCCAACACAGCTTTCTGTCTCATTTAACATGTTAGAAATTTATTTCTCACTCATACTACCTGTTCTATTCAGGTCAGATAGCGGTAGAAGTAGAGAGGGGAAGAGGGGTTCTTTTTCATATGCCTACTCAGGAGCTCAGGATGATGGAGGTGTCACCATTTGAAATGTCATCTGTGGCCAAAGCAGGGGAGACACTTCGAGAAGGTTTTGCCCTGGCTTTTCCGTGCATCTATGCATGTTGACATGTGTCACTTCTACTTAAGCTTATTCACCAGAACTGCAAGGGAGATGCAAAAAGCCTGCCCCACTAACAAAGGCAGCTGGGAAGGAAGCAGATGGAGTGTTTGAGAAACCACTGACTCTGCTGCAGGTAGGAACAGCATCTCCCCTCCCTTCTCCACCTGATAAGGAAAGAGGCAGCACTGAGGACGAGCACCACACCACTCTCCAGCCCGAGGTCCAACTGATTCGCAGGAAACATGACCCCTGAGCCCTAGAAACACTCGTACTGTGCTCACTTTTTCCCTTGGAAATGCGGTCAGACCAGGCCGACTGATCCTGGCTTTCTTCCTCTTGTACAGTTGCTCTCACCGTCAGGGAGCTTCCATCTGCACTGCAAGGGCCAGAAGCCACCTGGGCCGCTCTTCTCTGGCACTGCATCCCTCAGTGCCTGGGTTTCTCCCCGGTGCTACCCCGATCCCAAGGACTCCCTTTTGCACAGAGCTGATTATGCGGTGGCACGCACTTCACCATCTTGGTTTTCAGATTTTCCTTTGCTCTCATCCTCTTTCTTCTCTCTGGAGCCGATCCTTTGAGTCACTGCCATGTGCTCATGTCTCGGTTTAATCAGATAGCTCATCTCTGGAATTGCTGTCACCCAGGGCTTCAAATGAATTACTTCGGGTAATCACTTCTCAGGGCCTTCCCATCCCTCTCCAACTTCCTTCCCCTACATGAACCTATCATCATGTGCATCTTCTTTCTGTTCTTAGCTTGGACTCATTCATGAAAGGCATTTTAACTTGCTTTCTGCTTGGGCCTCTTCATACAATTCCTTTCAGTGCTGCTGCCTTCGTTACTTCTGCTCGCGCTGCAGACTGCCTGAAGCGCTTCGGCCCTGTGTTAGCATTTCAGAAGGGGAAGGGGAGGAACTGTCTCGGTGGTTGGAGTTTGCATTGTCTCTGCTGATTCGCTCTCTTCCTGCTCCCCTCGAGTGGGTCAGAGTTTTCATTTATGTGGGTTTCTCTCTGTCTGGCCTTCTCTATGAGCTCATGAAGGTTGCAGTCTCCCTCCAGGCCCCTGCACCAGTGACCCACAGGGCCTCTGGCTCCGGCTCCGGACAGTGCTCAGCTGCCCGCTTGCCCCATCTGCCCAGCCAGCCCTGCACTCCAGCCCTCAGCTTCGCGCACCTAGATCTCCCGCGCTGTGAGGGGAAGAAGCGGACAAGAGGGCAGCTCTGGGTCGCGGAGCCCTTCTCATACTGTCCTTGGAGATGCTGGTCCCCTGCCTCCAACCTTTTCTCTTCTTCTTTAAATTTCAGGAAAGCCTGAAAGTCCCCTTGCCACCTTGGTTTGAGCCGAAACACTGTGTGCTCATGAGAGGTGACTGTGGGCGACACAGATCCATCTGTTCTTCACAAATTTAGAGGAAGTGGGTGAGTTTAGTGTGAAGGTGAGGATAAGCAGTCTCTGATGAGAGACAGAAAGAGAAAGAGAAAGGGGGAGAGAGAGAGAGAGGAGAGCGCTGACCCCAACCTGCTCAAGGCTCTTGCAGGCAAACCTCCCTCCTTTGAGTCTCTGCCTCTCCTCCAGTTCACTGAGCAACAGGAACTACCCGGTTTCGAAGTTGCTTCCAACGCTGAACTTCTGTGGTTTTATGAATGAACTTTGACTTGAAAATCACTGTTTGGCCATGGGCAATTTATTTCAACTTATGTTTTCGGATTTTGGTTATTGTTGTTCTAAAAGAGAGGTGATACTCTCGATTCAAGAAATGATTGTGATAATACAAAGAGACTAAAGGTATAAAAACTAAAAATACTTAATGGAACTTTAAAAATGTAAGACTCTTGGGCTGGTTATTTAAACCCCTATTCCATGGCCACTTTGTCTGTTCAGGCTGCTCTAATAAACTATTAGTCAACTTAGAAACAACAGAAATGCATTGCTCACCATTCTAGAAGCTAAAAAGTCCAAGGTCAAGGCACCTGCAAACCCATTGTCCAGAGAGGATGCATCCATCGTAGATGGGGCCTTCCTGCCCCCACAGAGGGCAGAAGGACAAACAAACTCCCTCATGGGTCTTCTACAAGGGCACTAATCCCACGTGACTTGATTCTGTCCTAAGGGCCCCACCTCTTAATGTGAGATAAGGGCATTCAGGATGAATTTTGAAACCTAATTCAAGTGACAGCAAGCGGCGACCTCATCAGCAAAATGTGGATAACAACAGCAAGCTCTCATACAGCTGTTAGGAGAATTAAATGAGGTGACCCAAGTAAAACTCTGAAAACAGTGTCTCACCATGAACGCACTAAGCAGATATCTCATGCTTATGTGTTTCGAGGTTCTGCTGGGACAGGGGGACAGCACGGCAGGGGCCCGCCTGGGCCTAAGCCAGGACTAACTGGCAGGCTGGTCTGCAGGGAAGGTCAGGGTCTGAAATAGCATCTAGTTCCCAGCCTGGCTCCATGGGCGGGAGCCGGGCCATCTGGTGAGTGTCCCGTACCCTGTTCAGGGCACAACCCAGCATGGCGCTGACAGGATGAGGACACTTTGGTGTTTGGGGGTTAGGAGGCTCTGGGATCACCAGGAATCAACGCTGTGGGGCAGACCATCAGCTTCAAACCCACTGTTCTGTCCGGACTTTGAATGTCTCCAAAGGCACATGTGTTGAAGGCTTGGTCTCCAGGGTGATGTGGGAGGAGGTGGAACCTTCAAGAAATGGGGCTTCATAGGAGACCATTAGGTCATGGGGGGCACGCCCATGAAAGGCACTGTGGCCCTGAACTCTGCCTCTTCCTCTCTGTATTTCTTGGCTGCGAGGTGAGTGATTCTGCTCTGGCACATATTCTCACCACAGGCCAACAAGTCAGGGGCTGGAAACTCTAAAACTGTGAGCCAAAATTAACCTTTCTTCTTTATAAGTTGATTGTCTCAGGCATTTTGTTATAGTGATGGAAAGCTGCCATCCACCAACACGGACTATGCCATTTTGCAGATGAGGGATGCCCAGGGCACAGAGCAACATCTCCATCTCTGGTCTGCATCCTATGTGCTGTGATTTTTTAAATGACATCTGAAAGTCTGAAGCCTAAGAATCTGAGTTATGAATGCATGCATGAATGCATGTCTCCTGGGGTGCAAGCTAAAGTCTTGGTGTTCACTCTGATTAGCCCAGCTTGGGTCATGTGTCCATCAGTGGCACTGACCAGCCTGGTCTGAATCCCAGACCTACTCTGGAGGAAACTGGTGGAGCTGGCATCACGTGAACTTCCTAGGGTTTCAGCCAAGAGCAGAATGGGTGCTGGGGACTTGAAAATGAAGGGTTTGAGTTGGAGCTCAGATTTCTTTGATCACTTGTGGTGGTTTAGATTTGCTAGAAATAAGACCCTGAGATGAGGGTTGACGTGCCCAGGATTTATCAAAGAAGCACCCTCAGGGAAGATCTGGAAGTGGGGAAAGTGAGGTGAGGGAGAAGAAAAGCCTAGAGCAGGACAACTGAGAGATATCCTGCAGAGACCAGCTTCAGCCTGCGCTCACAGGAGAGCTTGGAAGTGTGACTTACATGCAGAATCATCCTAAACCTGGGAGCTGACTTCATCCTCATGGAGCTTCCCTGGGGAGGTAGCTTGTAGGAACTGCCACCTTCCTTGGGGTGCGGGCACTCTGGCTCCAGGAGGTCAAGGTGTCAGAGCAGAAGAGTCAAAGTTTCCAACCCCTGGTAGCAAGCACACACTGAGCTACACAAGTGATGGGGGGGTTGGGCAGAGAACCATGGACTGTGTTTACCAGAATCCCGGAAACCCGGAATCCCCGTGCCATACTTCCCAGTCCTCCGGTTGATCAGTGCAGAGAGAAATACATTTCCTTTGCTTAAAATGTGGACACTTGGCTCTGAAATCTCTGCACCAGAGAAAACTGAGGAATTTGATGAGGGTTGTAGTGCCATTATGACCATTTACCAAAGAACCCACATAGCTGCCAAGCCAAACGTGCTTTCTGACAGAGTGGCCTCATCATCTCCTAAATGATCCTGCTATGCAGAGGATCCAAGCAATTTCAGTGGATGTGCCTGAGGGGGGTTGGCACTCCTCTCTTCCACCCCACACCCAGGAAAGAGCTGATGCCCACGGGGAGAGTGTGCACTGCTAAGAACATGCAGGTCACTGGCAGTGTCGGTCCTCAGGAAGGACATCTTTTCCCAGGAAATGTGATGATAGTGAAACCAACCCTAGTTCTTTCAGCTGGAGCTTAGTTGGCCCTGCTGCAAGGGGATTATCTGGGCTTTTCCTTGGCCAGACTCCCTTCATTGCCAATGGGCTCTTCCCAAGCGTCTGCCATATTTATGCCCACAACAAACTGTTCTCCCATCACCAATTATGGCCAAGCCATTGGTGGTCCTCAGCTGCATCTGGAGATGCAGACAGTGATGAGCCTGGCGATGTTCCAAACAGCACTCAGCCCTAGTCAGGCAGTCAGTGGCCATGTCCTTCAAACAGTGCTCCCCCCCAGGTCTTGCCTCAGATGCTTCTCCACCCGGGAACCAGGGGCACCCTTTGCAGTCCTCAGTGCCTTCACAGCACCCACGTGGCCTACAAGGTCGTTGGTTGTTTCTGGAATCCTCATTTCTTCCAACTTTCATTCTCCCATGCATTTTTTTTTTTTGTCCCAAGGGTTGAACCCAAGGCTTTGTGCATGCTAAGCAAGCACTCTACTGCTACCAAGCTATACTACCAGCCCCATCCCTCCCTTTCGTACTAGAAGGAAAGATCAAAAGAGTGAGTGGCCACATAAAATACTAAATGAATGAATGAACAAATAAATGAAAGAATGAATGAGCTTGCTACCTAACCTTGCCTCCATCTTCTGGCAATATACTGTATGCTCTTTGGTACTTTTGAGTCATTTCTCAAATACCATTATAAGTTTCCTGGGAAAGAGAATTATTATTTTCATTTCTTTTATGGCTCGGGCTTTTGGAGGACAATCTGATAAAAGGAGCGTTGTGTGCCTAGTACTAAGGTAGAATTCAGGATCCTAATCCTCCCGTCACTCTTCAAAGTGGACCAGTTTTAAGCTGTCGGGGCCTCAGTTTCCTAATCTGTAGAGTGAAGATCTTGGACTGAGAGAGCCAGTGCTGGGGTCAGAATCCAGGTTCCTCTACCCACTATCTGGGTAGCCTCGGGAAGGTGCAGATTCTCCCTGAGCAAATAGGAATCATTCTTGCCTGGTGAGCAGTTTTAAAGACTTAATGATGTGCTATCTGCCAGGTGCTTGGCCCATAGTTAATAATTCGAGTTTCAGAGTTGCTGCCCATGTTGACACAGTGAGAATATTCCTTCGAGAATTCTATATTAAATTTCTCTCTAAAAGAAATAAAAGGCCACCAAGCACAGGAAAAGATGTGTAACACAACTAGTCATTAGGAAAATACAAGTCAAAATCACAGTGAGAGAACACTTCACACCTATTAGGATGGCCTTAAAACGGAATGAAATGCTGTACACGTTGCCACATGGATGAACCTTGAAGACATTATGCTAACTGATATAAGGCACGCACAAAAGGACAAATATGGTACGATTCCATCTATGTGAGGCACCTGGAGTACTCAAATTCATCGAGTCATAAAGGAGAAGTGCAGTAATTAGGTGTCCATTTTCTGTTCCTATAACCAAAAAGCAGAGAATGAGTAATTGATAAGGACAAGGACATCTCCATTCCAGAGGCTGGGCAGTCCGAGATCAAGGGGCTTCTTTCTGGCGGGGACTTTCCGGAGTTCTAGGCAGTGAGATGGGTGTAGACAAGAGGCAGAACCAAGCCAACTCGTAGAAGGCTTGCTCCAAGGCGACCCACTAACCCATCATCCTGCTAATGCTAATGCACGAGTGGACTGATCGCACTCCACCCTCCACTCAGTATCTCTCCAGGTAATCAAATTTCAATGAGAGTCTTGGTGGGGACATTCATACTGGAGCACCAGAGGGTGGGGGAGAGCCAGATGGGGAGTTTAATGACCAAGTCTCAGGAAGAGGAAGAAGACCTGGAGGTAAATGGTAATGAGGGCTGCGCGACAATGTGAATGCGACGCGAGCCCAGTGAGTGGTACCCTTTAGATGGTAAATTTCACGTTACATATATTTCACCACAATAAAAATTTTTGTAAATGCAAAGCACTTGCAGCAACCCAGACTTAGATTTCCTTGGTGTGTTTCTTGCCAGGGGAAGGAGGCCCAGAGCTCCGAATGTCCTGGAGCTGAAGGTAAACATCAGCCTGGCTAAGCTGTGCTTTTTGTTCCAACAGCAGAAGCTACTGGCCCTTTAATGCCAGCCCCCCAAGAGCAAAAGCTGTGAATATGGGCATCATGAAGTCCGGCCTGGCCCGGGCCTCACCACGGAAATCAGCATTTATTTGAAGATTTTAGTGCTCATTTAGCCTCACCCAGCAGTGACCTTCCACATGGGGCCAGAAGAAAAGTGGCTTCTTTGAGCGTCCATCTGACCCCAAAATGACCTTTTGCATTTTTCAATTCATTTTAAATCAGGCTGTGCCAGCCAATGTGATTCCAGCTTCTCAGCAAAGATCAGTTCACATTTTTACCAACAATTCCCGGCCAATTTCAGATTTGCTCACTTGAATAGCAAGAATAAAATCTGTGTGCTGAGTCCTTCTGGTCTGGGGCAGTAGGGAGGGAAAGTGAGGGAATGCTCAGACGCAGCACAGAGGTTTGAGGAGGACGTGAGCTGGGGCTGTAACTCCCAGGTGCGGCCAGTGGTTCTCTTCTCCTCAGGTTAGGATCAGCGTCTTCCATGAAGGAGCCTTGGGCATTGTGTGTGATGTGTTTGAGACTGCGAGGAACACCAAGCCCAAGTCGAACTGCCTTCAACAGTAAGCAAAATGTTTCTTTCCTCTTGCAGCGAGGCAAGGGGTAAGGTGACTCTGGAGCTCATTAAGCAGAAGCTGCTTGTCACAGACAAGGCCCTGTGCTCTGCCCCTCTGTCCCTTTTCTGGTCACAAGGCAGCTTCCGTGGGTTCAGATGCCACATGTGACAGACCATGTGATGGGAGGTAACACCTTCCATGACCACCAGCATGCTCCCCTCTCACGTGAACCCCATCCCACGCCAACACCATGATCCCGGAGCCTTCACGTTTGCTCTATAAAGGGCCAGGATGGTAAACACGTTTGAGGTTACACATTCGGTCACAATTACTCACCTCTGCCATTGAAACGGGAAAGCGGTGAAAGTAATGTGCTGAGAAACAAGTCTGGTTGCATTCCAATAAAACTTAAGTTAAATAAACAAGTGCCGGCTCTCCAGCCCATGGACTGTCCCCTTCTCACCCTTGCTCAATACCAACTATCCTCAAGCACAGGGAAAGAGATCTTGGGAAATCTGTTATTAATTTATAATAATAATATCAGGGGCTTCTTCCATCTGTTGGCATCTAACAAAGATCTTCAAGAGGTTCTAATCCGTAACACTGGGCACAAGCTTTCCCGATAGGCAGGTGAGGTTGGCACACAGCAAAGCTGGGGCACTGAAATAAATGAGAATAAATTTCCAGAGAATTTCTCAGTTCCTAAAGTGCAGCCAAGTAGGTGCTAAGACTCAGAACTTGGTTACATCTGGTTCAACTTACTTTACAAATTTAACATTTAAGAAAACATTTAGGGCTGGTGATATAGCTCAGCAGCATAAGCACCTGCCTGGCAAGCGCAATGTCCTGAATTCAACTCCCGGTACCCACATATAAAAAAAAAGAAAAAAGGAAAATAAAAGAAAACATTTAACGATGTTGATGGACCATGGTAATGCCTCTGAATATATAAATTCCACTGTTAATGCTCTAGAAACCGTTCTCATAGTTCTTTTTTGTTTCCCCTAAATGGAGAATCAGGCTTGAAAAACCTTAGTAGTCAATCCAGATTTCAAGTTTTGTATGTGAGGGAATGGGGGCTCAGAGAAGGCAAGCAACTTTCCCTAGATCACAGACACTCAGTGGCAGAAACAAAACCCACGCCAGCTGCGGCTCATGGGAGGGGTCAGAGGACTTGCAGCGGCCCTGAAGAGGAGGGGTGCGCAACTTCCTGCAGGAGCAAGTGTGGCCCTCATGCCTGGGGGTTTCCCCGGAGGGGAGCACACCCCACCTCCATGCACTGTTGAAGTCAGGAGTGGTCCTGTGACCGGTCATGCCGCTGAGAGGTGGGCGACAATGGCGCGTATCACTGCTAGTTGCCATGCCTGTGTGCCTTCTGCCACAGACTGGTGATGCTCCAGACAGAGACCTCCGTATCCTTCTGACTCACAAGGTGACAGGGACAGCACAGCTGCAGGTGACCTGTGACAGACACGTCACATGAACGCAAGACAAGCCCCCGGGGCCTGGGGCCATTTGTTACTGCAGCGTGGCCGAGTCTCTCCTGACCTACTCAGGCTTCACGACCCGGATCTCCAAGCTCTTTCTCACCTGTGAATCTCAGGTTTCCAGCAGTACTGCATGCAATTTTAAGAGCATGGTTTCACAGTCAGCCTGCCTGGATTTAAATCTCACGGATGGGGAGACCTGGATGGAGTTATTTTCTCAGCTCCTCAGTTTCTCTACCAGTGATCAAAAGATAACTCTGGTAATGTTTAGTCTGTTTTGGTTGCTATAACAAAACACCTTAGATGAGGTAATTCGTAAACCATGGGAATGCTTAGAGTGCTGGAAGGTGGAAAGCAGTACTTGGTGAAGGCTCCTCCCTGTGCCCTCCCATGGTGAAAAAAAGTATTCTCTTTCCTAAGGACCCTAGTCCCACTCATGGGGCCTCTGCCTTCACGACTTTGTCCACTCCCAGAGGCCCTAGTTCCTAATACTACGGCACTACCGGTTACATTTCAACACATGCAGGACTCAAACCTCCAGCCCACGGCTGGTCCCTGTCCCACAAGAACGTGTGCGGATTCACTGAATTAAGTCCATGTTTTGAGGAGTGTTAGTGACTATTCTTCAACATAGTTTCTCCCTGCTGATGTTACAGGGACAGGAAGTGGTGGGGTGCTGTGTGGGGGTGGGGTCCCTGGGACTTCCATGCTCCACATTCTCCAGAACCTGCTCTCCTCTATGTGTGACACCAGCAACCATCGCTGCCCCTGGAAAAGGCCAAGGAAAAAAGACAGCAGGGCCCCTAGAGCCCAACGGGTTAGGGTACAAATCCTCTCTCTGTCCCTTCCTTCCTGTGAGGCTATAGCTGGGCTTCTCGGTGAACCTCAGCTTCCATCTCATGGAGTGAGGTGAGGAATCGATGGAATGATTCTCAAAGAAATGCTCCTCATGGTGTCTGGCACACCGCCAGGGCCTGGTGACATCAGGACAGACAGCAGTACTCTCTCTGGCCAAGACCAGCCAGGGGTTGCGGGCAGAAAGGGAGCCTGTAGGTGATGACCCATCCCTCAGGCAGCCGAGGGAGTGGCTGGATGGGGTCTTAGTGGCCCACCTTGTCCTCAGGGAAACACTACCTTGACTGGTGGTCCAGCTGGTGCCAAGTAGGAGAAAACCGAGCATCCCCTGCCCCAGCCCCATCACAGAGCTACCACAGACCACAGGGCTGGCAGGGGCTGCCGGGTCTGGCTGCCACATCACGAGAGTTGCTGGCTGTGCACCAGGCAATGTCCACTCTCGGCTGCCCCAGAGCCTGTAGCTGTGGGTTTGATGACCTCAGATGAGGGTCACACATGCTGGGGAAAGTGCTGACCACATAAATGCGTGCTGCATCCCTTCACGGGGTCCACACTTGGCACGGAGCTGCCTGTGAAAGAAGTCCCCTCACGCACGTCCCTCTGCAAGCACCGCCCCTGCAGACGGCAGCGCCAAGGCCCAGCCACCTGAGCTGGGGCTGTCACACACTCGCAGCCAGGGACTCCACTTGGGGCTGTTGCAGAAATCTGATATCAAACCAAATGGAAAACTCTTTGCACCTGAGGACTTGGAAGTCAACTTTATTATGCTAGCGGGCTGATGGGAACCAGGTCTCAAATCATCAGCACAGAGTCAGCTTAGAGTTCAGCTTAAATACATTTTTGCAAGCTGGAAATAACAAAGCTGATTGCAGGTTTTTATATGATTGGTTACAGAGGCTAAGATATATGTGGGCGGGCTCTGCTAGGGAGGGGACTGCCCCAGTGGGCGGGTGAAATTAGGCAAGCATGTCCTTGACTGGGTTATTCTGTCCTAGGTGGAAAGTTCCTAGAATAAGCAAGCAAAACAGAATATGTTTATGGGCTGGAAAGTACGGGCAGTGCAACTGGATTCAGTCAGATTAGGCTGAGTCGAACTCTCTCTGAGTTATGGCTGGCGTGGTGGTCAAGGCTCGCTGAGTCTAACCATGTGACAGGCAGCATGAGCTTAGGCAGAGGCTACTAACTGATTTCTAATTTCTGCTATGAAATTTCTATAAGTTTGCCATTACAGGGCCGGTGCGAGGTCTCTCCCGTGGTGGGCAGACAGCTGCCTGCCCACGGCCTGGCTGATGGGGAGCTGCAGAATGATCGCTGTAGATAAAGCCTAGAACCCAGCCCCGGAGATGCTGGCTGTGACTGCGGGGGCTCACCAGGGATACCACATGCCGCCCACAAACTCCCAGCATGCCAGGCCCTGACTTTCCACCTTTACCAGGATGGGTGGAGCGTGTGACTAAGACTCAGAGGGGACTGGAGCGGAAGGCATTGAGAAGAAGCTCTGCCCCCCACACCAGGCTGGAAAGGAAGTGCAGGAAAACTCTCAGGCATCACGGAGCCCGGGTCCTGAGGAACGAGAACCAGACAGAACCGTGGCTGCCCCACGCCCACCGCTGCAAACACTGCACAGGAGCCCCACAGACCGTGTGCTCTGTTTTCTTTTCCCCGAAAGTCATCATGAGTTAGCAGCTTTCGCTCCTGGGTCACTGGGAATATGCCCTTCTGCATGTTCCCGGAGGTTGCAAAGATTTATTTGGTGAAGGATTGTGTAGTTTTATTAATGCATCAAGGGAGAAAGCAGTGAGTGTCTACGAGAAGCAGCAGTGCAGAAATAGGAATATCTCCAGTCAAATGCTGCAAGGCAGCATTTCAGGGTAGTTTAATTTCCTATTGCACTTTAATGACCAATAAAGAAGATATAAAAGTGTTATTTATAGAGAAACTCCAGCATTTTGCTTTCCTGGTTACTTTAATAGATTAATGGGAACATACAATATGATTTTTTTAAAAAATTTTTTGAAACACTATAATCAGTCTTCCGTGCTACAGATCTGTGTAGTCAGTCACTGCTTGTCACACTGTCGAGAGAGAAGCGAGTGGAAGTTGACAGAAAGAAAGCCCTGCTCCTTCTCCCGACACCCAGGCCAGAGCACCTGGCTAACTCCACCCCAGGCATCTTCCCACCCTTTGCTTCGACTGCTTTCCGAGAGAAGGTTACATTTCCACATCAGGGCTGAGGTGCTGTCAGAGGGGACACAGGAGGGTCTTGGGCGTCCAGGAGATGCGAGTGGTTGTTAACATCCTGGGTTCATCTGTCTCTGCTCACCCCCCAGAGCCCCCCGAAGCCCACAAGGGAGGAGAGGGGCCCAGCCTCAGCCCCAGCTCGGCCTGCTCCATGGAAGGAGGTCGTGGCCAGACTGCTGCTGAGACTGCAGCCTCCCCTCGCCCTCCTGCCCGCCCTTTTGCCCGCCCTTCCCCCACTCTGCTTCCTCCTCCTCTTCCTCCTCTTCCTCCTTCTCTGCTCAATCGGCCACAGGGACCTTTACAGTCCAGCTTCTGCAGCTAGTAACATTGCAAAGGCAGAATCGGGGTTCTCCGCAAGGACTTCAGGTTTGTCGAACTCAATCACCTGAAAGTCAGGGAAGAAGAATGGAAATTGTGGAACGACCCAGGCACCATACGGCCCTGAGCTCCGCCACCCTGGCCGCACCTTCCCGCTGTCCAGGACCAGCACACGGTCACAGTTGAGAACCGTGTTCAGCCGGTGGGCGATGGCCAGCACCGTGCAGCCTCGAAAGGCGTCCTTGAGGGCGCTCTGGACAAGGGCATCTGTCTTGGAGTCCATGGAGGCCGTAGCTTCATCCAGGAGAATGATCTGTAGAGAGGAACATGGTGAAAACCATGTGAAGCCAAAGCGGTAACAAGGGGGCAATTTATAATCTCGGCCCTGCTTCTTAAGTAGAAGAAAGCGGAAAGGAAAAGTAATGAGCTAAGCTACCCATCTTCCAAAGTTAGAAAAAAAAAAATGAAAGAAAAGGCAAATCACACTACCTCTGCCCTCTTCGGAGGGCTCGCCAGGAGAAGCAGGTTGAACCCTTGCTCTTCCTTCTTATTCTACCCATACACCGCATGGGCTTGCAGTGCTGGGATGAGCCAGTGTGCAGAATAAAAGCAGCACTCAGCTCATTTGCTCCTGCCGAGGTGACAAACCACCCCGGACTTACAGATGTGTCACCCTACGGTTCTAGAAGCCAGGCATCCTAACATCAAGATGTCAGGGCTGCGCTGCCACTGCCTGCCTTTTTGAGCATGGAGAGGCCACCTGCAATCCTTATCCCTTCCCAGCATCAAGTCGCCATAGCTCTGTCCCTCCTGCTGGCTTCTTACACAGACACATGAGGATCCCCGAGGCCCACCAGGACCCAGCATAACCCCCCCATCTCAAGATTCTTAATTTTACCATCTCTGCCAAGTTCCTTTCACCATGCAGAGGAATAGAGCCAGATTCTGGCTATCACGGCCCAGACATACTGGGAGGGGCACCATGGTTCTGCCCACCACAGCGCTGATTTGATCATTCCAATTAAAGAGCTTAAACTCAGCCCCTAACTCTGCTTGACCTTGGCCAAGATTCTTAACTTCCCCAAGGCTGTGTTCCCTCCTATGTGAAAGGGGGTTGTGCCTTGGATTACGCCCAGGATAGGCGTGATGCGAAGAGACTCACACCACTTAGCAGTGCGCAGTCCACGGGGGGACGAAATGCATGCTGGTTCCTTTCCCCCTGCATGGACACAGTAGGTTACACCTTGGACAAGGGCTCAGAAAAACAGGATCACTAAAACAACAGCATTCTCCTCCTCTAACCCAGTTCATGAGGCAGTCTCAGCTGCAGATCTTACCCACTTGCATTCTGATGGCCTTCTATGGTATCCTGGCTGCTGTTTCCGAGGACTCGGGATTGTTGAGGGACAAAGGGAAAAAGCCGAGAGGCAGAGTTCTCAAACTCACAGTCCCAAGGAGAGCAGAGAGAATACCTAAGCGAGACCTCCCAGGGCAAAGCCCCGGGGAGGAAGGCGCTGTTGCTGTAAATGGCTGTTATTTTTCAATTTTACCCTCAAACTTTGTCTTGAGAAAAAAGGATCATTTTTTAAATGACTCAATTGCTCTGCCTTTGCTGAAAGACAAATGCGTGGTTCTGCCTCCTGGGTTGAGCAGCACCACGGGGAATATCCAAAATTTGACCAATCCATTTCCTGTGCTGTTTCCTTACTTTTGAATTACGGAGAAGTGCTCGGGCCATACAAAGCAGCTGACGTTCTCCTACTGAGAAGTTTTCCCCATTTTCTGTGACTTCTGCCTGTAATTTTTCTGGGAGTTTCATTATCTATAAAACACAGAGAATGCCACATTTATGCTGATGATCTATAAAATTGTCCTGTGTCGTCTATATTGATTGCGCCCTTCCCTTGCATTCATCAACTTGCTTTATTTTACTGTGGAAAAGAAAGTGCAAAAGAACAATCATTTCAGTATTGCAAACAGGGAAAGACCAGGGAGTAGGCGGACATTAATAATTTAAAATCACAGTATGACTCATAGAACCCCATAGACAGCTCGCCAAAAGATTACAAACGATGCCTACACTGTTCCAGGGAACACACAAACAAGTGCAAATGGCTTTCAGCGTTCCTATTTCCACGGACAAAATAGAGGCAAGCTGGGAGAGTTTTCTGGGAAGGTAAAGCAAGCCAGAGTGGCTTTGGGAGGCGCTGGCCTTGGCACTTGGGGCTGCAGAAGTGGTCCTGCACACCTGCTGTCCCCAGCTGAGGCTGCGGGTGTTACAGGACAGGGCCCAATGTTACAGATGGCTCAGTCCCCTCAACCAGCCACGTCTGTCCTTCCAGAGCACGCACAGCCTCTCCTCCTTCTGTGGCTCCTCTCTTCTGATAAGCAAAGGCCACACGCAGAGCAGAAGGGGGCGCTCCCTGGTCTCTGGAATCAGAGGCATCTGGGTTCGAGTCTTCATTCTGCTGGCCTGCACACATTACAATCCTTGAACTTTAATTTCTGCAACTTAGGATGAGGGGTAGGGGTACCAACCTCAAAGTTGCCATGAGGACCACATGAGATAACGCGCAGAGAGCTCTTGACAGGGTCACTGCAGAGTAGAATAAAGAGGACCTATGGCTGCTTTCTATAAGGAGTAAAGTAAGGACTGTGTGCTGCGGATGTACATTACTGACGCATGCAGTATCTATAAATAAATCTGGCCACACACTGGGAAAAGGACGCACTCCGAACAGCCCCAGAGACCTACTGTGTCTCTCATGAATGTCCTCTCCAGAACCTGCCAGAGCATCTCATCGGTGTGGCTCCCAAAGGGGTCCAAGTTGTACCTGCAGTGAAGGAAAGGAGAGGGCGCTAGACTTCTGGGACGAGGCTGGGGGAAGGGGCTCCAGGCCGGGGAGTACAGGTGGCTCCCAGAAACCGGAAAAGGCAGGGCTACAGTTTTCCCCTACGGCCCACAGAGGAGAAGAGGACCCTGTGAGGAGCCCATGCTCTAAGCGTCGTGCTCAGCCCAGGCCCAGAGAGCAAGGCTGCACAACTTGAGGGTGGGACATACGCCACTGAGGCAGGCAGGGAAAAGTAGACCCCATGCAGAGGTGGCACCGAGGCGGGAGCTCAGGAGGACACCCAGGCCTCTCCAGGGCCCCTCGCCGGACCAACTGAGAAGCTGTGGGTCCCTTGTGCTTTCACATCAGATCTTATACCCCTAAAACTGCCTCTGTTTGGTCCTTAGGAGCGAAGTAACGCACTTCCCGAGATGACTATGGACGTAGGGGGTCCACTTGTTCTATTGCGCCAGCGCTCAGACACAAAATAGAGCTATACAGGGCCGAGCGGGAGGTCTGCATACTCCACATGTAAAAGCATGTTGTTTATTAATTAATTTCTAAAATACCAGTAAGACTCAAGGCCCCATTACCTGGTTCCTCCCAAGGTTTCACTCAAACACAGACATCAGCAGCACTTCGGGGCCCCTAGGGACCCTGCGTCCCTGAGACAGGACAGCCCCAGCTGAGCCACATCTCAGGACTTGGCACCTGGTCTGATTTCACTTTCCAAAGATAAGAATGCATGATGATGAAAAACAGCTACCTTACTGTACCTACAAACAGCACAGGATCCTGGGGGATCACAGTGAGCTTGGTTCGGAGGTCTTCCAAACCGATGGTGCAGATATCCACCTCGTCGATGAAGATCGTGCCGCTGGCCGGCTCCGCCAGGCGGAACAAGGCCATTCCTAGCGATGACTTCCCTGGGAACAGTGAAAACAGGAACAACAAATCAAACATCCATTGGTACTGCCGTCATATCCACGCATTTAATTAAGGGGATTTTTACCGCAATGAAATGGCTCTGTGTGGATGTCTGTGCTAGCTAATCCCTCGCTCTGGGGCCCCGGGCTGCCCTGCCACACTTAACCTGCCTGTCCCTGCAGGGGCCTTTAGCACACAACTCATCCTCTGGGCCTCATCTCACCAGCAGGGTTCTCAATTAATTAATTCAAAAACTGATGTGCATTTGCTTCCAACTCTACACACCCATTCAACCTGAAATCCTAATTTACAGTAAAGAGATTGGAGGGAAAATGATAGTCACACCAACGCACATATGTATCACTCTCTGGTGAGGCGTAGCCGGCATAGTCTGTGGAAACCGAAAGCAAATAACCCACAAGAAAGGAAAGCACAGCTGTCCTCACCGGAACCGGTCCTTCCGACAATCCCAACAGTCTGCCCGCTCTCTATGTGCAAGTTCAGCCCGTCGAGCACGAGCGGGGTGTTGTCTCTGTATCTCATGTAGTAGTCCTGGAAGGTTATCTCCCCACGGCTAGGCCACTCCTGCGGACAGGTCTCCACTTTGAGGGGACGCGCGCATTCAGAAACACAGGCCTGGAAGCACAGAAACCAACGGCGTGTTAACAGCCACTGTTTCTTCATTCCTCTGACTCATGCATTCACACTGATCTAGGCACTGGGGTTCAGGGTGGTGAACCAGACCAGTTAGAACCCTCTGCCCAAGAAACTCACTTTCCAGTGGGGATTATCAAATAATAAACAAGAAAAAATTAGAAATGCAGGTGATAAAACAGTATTGTAACGGAGCGCGGACTGACTTGTGCGGGGGGCAGGCCACGGGAGTGAGTAACAGTTCTGAGGGTTGAAGAAGGTATCTGTGAGCAGTGGCACTGGACTGGAGACCTGGAATACTGAGAAGAAGACAGCTACAGGAGGACTGGAACCCAGAGCCTTTCCGGCACAGCAGACAGCAAGTGCAAAGGCCCTTGGCAATTTAAGGACTAGAAAGGGTCGGGGCCCTGGAGCTCGGTGAACAAAGAATGGACGGCTTTGGCGAATAAGCAAGGGACGGCTCACACCAGGCCTTGCAGGCCCAGGCAAGAGTCAGCAGCGTGATCTCATAGCTGTTTGACAAATCCAGACCGAGCCTAGGGATGTGTAGAATTCAATCAGATGTAATCTTAATATCTGTAAGAGTCACCATGGTGCTAGAAGTAGGAAGATCACAAGGAAGTTCAGAAGTCTTTAGCGTTAAAGGGAAAAGACATTTAAGTTTCCTTCCTAAGAGTTCAACAAGCTCCAAGTCTAATTAAGAAGTAGAGCGTCTTGGCTTCATTACAAGACCAGCCACTCCTCTGCCGTTATGAAGTCCCTGTTAACAAGGAGAAATAGGGATCCCAGGTGCCCTATTGGGGTGACCATCCAGCCCAAATCTCTGGTCAATAAGCAACCTCAATTAGCTGAAAAAAATAAGTCCATTCTCAGAGAATATTTTTAACTCCTAGAAGGTTTACAATTAAAAATGAAAAAATTTTAAGAGAAGCAATACCATAACAGCAATATTTTTAGTTTAAGAGATATGCATACTTTGTGTTTTAAGTATAATAGTGATAGAACTTGGGCTTATGGTTCTAATTTAAAATATATAATTGAGTCATTGATTTAAACATGATTTTAAGTTAGAAGCTTATGGTTTATACTGTAATTAGCATTGGAACTACCATGAAAACCTAAAGCTCACTATATTTACAAGTTAAATTTATTAGATTTATACAAACTCAATAAGGTTTGTTTGCTAAATCAGATCATCGAGGTACTTAAAAAGGAAATTGAATGGATTAAATATTAAAATGCAGTTTAAAATGTTTTAAAGTATCTAATTACATTTGTAAGTGGGCCATACACTATCCAAAGACCCTTAAAAGTGGCTGCTGTGATCGGTTAAATTTCTTTCCAAGTTGAACAGGAAAGCTTTTGAAGAAGAGTTAAATTGTCTTTGTTTTTTTTTCAGTTTACAGCCTCAATCAAATATTAAATTTCAGGAACCCAAGCAAACCACCAAATTCTCTTCTCTATGTGTATAAACTACCTGCCTATAAGGAATTTTATTTTTTAGGAAAAAAAAAAAAAAAGAACCTCACACTCAGCATCAAGGACTTTAGATTGTATTAAAAATATGAGTTTTAAGAAGAGGGGTGACCAGACAGATTAGGGTTTTTTCTTAAGTGGAAAAAAGGTCAAATACTTGCCCAAGTCTTGCAAGAATGAACTTGTCCCTCCTTGCACCATCTCATTTCTTACCGAAATGTACTCCCTTAGCAGCTCCACGGAGGTGAGCTTGGCCTGGGTCTCCGTTCCTGTTCGCACGCACACTTGGAGCAGTCCGCTTAGCTATGGGGAAGGAGCAAGCAGCCGTGGTTGGAGCCCTTTCTCCTCCAGGTCACACTGCTCCACATGTGGGGAGCGGGGAAGCGCTCCCCGCTTAGCTCAGGACCCTACACACAGGCAGCCTGCATTCCCAGCCAGGTGCCAGAAGTGAAACATTCCTGTTGTAGTGTTTTGCCTTTAAACACTTCCTTTGTATTTAGAAACAAATGGTAATTACGGTCTCCCTGGCACTGCAGATGGTGAGTACCATCCCACCACCCCCACCCTCCAGCTGGATTGCTTGCCTCTGCCTGAGCGGTGGGGACAGCTGTCTGAGTGGCAATTCTCCTGGAGCAGAACTTCCGGTTGTCACCTAGTTGCTGCTCCTGGCAGGGACCCTGGCACCCTCCACACTCTACTCCACCTCCAGCCAAGAAGTAACTGAAAACTCTACCACCACAAGAGACTACAAACCATCAAGCCCATCTGCTTGCTTGAGCAAGAGAAAACCAAGGCTCAGACTGGGGGACACGGCTTGCTTCAGTGACCCACTTTATCCAGGATCCGCCCCAAACCAACTGCAAGATATGAGTGCAAGCAGTATAATAGGGCAGGCTTGATGATGCATTCTCCCCCTTCTGCAAAGGTTATGGCCATATCCAAATTCCTGGAATTTGAGCACCTCATTGAACAAAGGATCTTTGCAGGTATAAGAATCTTGGGATCATTTTAGATTACTTGGGTGGGCCCTAAATTCAGTGACAGCTCCGCATAAAAGACAAAGGGGATGGCACAGAGCAGAGAAGAGAATGTAGAAGCTGGAGGGATGCAGCTTCAAGCCAAGGAGCTCCAACTGCCTCTGGAAGCTGGGAGGGACCAGGAACAGCTCCCCAGAACCTCAGAGGAGATGCGGCCCTGACAACACCTTGTATACAAGCTTCTGACTCCAAAACTGTAAGAGAACAAACTTATCATTTCAAGGCACCACGCTTGTGGTAATTTGTTACAACAGCCTTGGCAAACTAATATAGATGGTGAACCCAGAAAGTAAGGAGAGGATGGGAGAAATAGGGAGAAAAGAGAAGGCTACCAAGTAAGGGTGTGTTCATGAGAGATTAGCACCTCAGACAACTGCCACTCAGTCCCGCAGGGAGTCCAGGAGACTGGGGGGTCACACCTCAGAGTTGTCCCGTGCCAGGCAAGAGGGCTGGAGTATGCGTAGTCATCCGTCAGTGTCCTTAGGGTACTGGTTCCACGACACCCACCACCACCACCACCACCCCTACAGACACCAAACCCCACACCCTGCTCAAAACCCTGACACGTAACCGTGGTATTTGCACGGAACCTACATACATGCTCCTGTATACTTTAAATCATCTCTAGACTACTGCTAATATCTAACACAATGTAAATGCCACGTACATAGTTGTTATACCATACTTAGGAATAATGACAGAAAAAAGTCTGTGCCCATTCAGTATGGACACAATTTATTTCCTGAATGCAGTATTTGCAGTCTGGAGTTGGTTAAATCTGTGGATGCAGAACCGATGGTACCGAGTGCCGACTGAATCCACTAACTCCCTTCAGGCATTGCCAAGACTGCTCCTGGGTGAGACACCCCCTTCTCACCCCTCCAGCCTGCCCCGAGCTGAGATGCGGCCCAGGGCCCTTCACTGGACAGGTGGGCCAGCAGCATCTGCCTCAATGGCCAGAGGTAGGAGCGATCTTCTCAGGACAGTATCATCCAGCAAGCAGCGGTGATGGTACTGGTCAGGCACAAGGTTTCTAAGGGTTAGTGTGATAAAGCAACCCCACACTCAGGGTGCTCACATTCCAGTGGACCGGCAGGATGACGCACAAAGTCATCTCAGAGACGGAAGAAGGTGGATACACCAGGAAGATGTGGGACAGTGGCTGAGGCTGATGGCGGAGACTGAGCTGAGGCATTTGTGATAAGAACGTCACAGGCCAACTCGGGGTGAGAAAGCACAGGGGCAAGCAGCAAGTGGCTTTCACCCTAAGAAGTGTGGGGCCCAGCAGGTGAATAAGGAGGGAGTGGAGAGCTCCCTCAGCAGCCCCCCTTACCACCTCCCTGCTGAACACAGATCTGGGCTCCCCATTTCTCTTCAAGCGATGGCTCTCAACCTGGGTGAGAGCCCTCCACAGACATTTGGCAATGTCTAGAGTTGTTACAACCCACAAGGAAGGGAGTTAATGCTGGCATCTCATGGGTAGAGGCCACGGAGGTTGCCAAA
Source organism: Erethizon dorsatum (assembly GCA_028451465.1). Lineage (NCBI taxonomy): Eukaryota > Metazoa > Chordata > Mammalia > Rodentia > Erethizontidae > Erethizon > Erethizon dorsatum. The sequence continues at coordinate 117,291,161 of CM051832.1, read as the reverse complement.
CATCCTAGTGTAGACAGAGCAACTGCTGTGGTTTAGATCTAAAGTGTTCCCCGAAGTTTCATATGTTCAGAAGTGGGGTTTTGGGAAGAAGGTTGCATCATGGGACATTGTACTTATCACTGGATTAATCCACTGATGCGTGCATAGCTGAATGTGCTGTTAGGAGGTGGGGCCCAGTTGGAGGTGGGTCCCTGGGGTGTGATCTGGAAGGACTTGTTCTTTCTTCCATCATGTCCTCCTAACATGCCATTTCTGCCTTGGAGCCAAACGACCATGGACTAAACTTCCCGAAACCGTGAGCCAAATAAACCTCTCCTTTACATTTGTATGTTGGATATTTTGTTCCACCAATGAGAAAGCAACTCATACAACAGTCCCTCACCAAAAGGACTATCCAGCCCAAATGTATCTTAGGATACAGAGAATCCCCTCCTTCAGCTTCCAAAGCTCCAAAGACATTATTTTCTACCACTTTGTTCAAGTCTCAGAGACTCTCAGACCCTCGGACACACCAGGCTCGCACCTATCTCCAGGCTTTGCCACGTCCTTCTGCCTGAAGTGCTCTGGCTCCAGTGTCCCCTGGCTCTTCCTTCATTGTTCAGGAGTCATCCTGGACATCACCTCACAGCAGGGCCCCTCTGACAGTCCCAGTACTACCTTCATACCACTGAAGCACTATCTGAGGCCTTCTCATTTATTTACTTGTCACCTTGTTTTTTCCAGCTGCCTACAAGACTGTAAGCTCCAAGAGGCAGGATGAGTCCAGATTGTTCACCCCTAAGTCTGCAGTGACAACTGCCGTTCCTGACTCACTTAGCTGCTCAGCGGATAGCTAAGGCTGAGCCCTGGCCTTGAGAAGGATGTAGGTGTATTTTGTTAAAGACAAGACTATCAGAGCCAGATGTGGTGGCACACGCCTGAAATCCTGGCACTTGAGAAGCTGAGGCAGGAAGATCACTGTGAGCTCAAGGGCATCCTAAACTAGCGAGACCCTGTTTAAAAAATCCAAGAAAAAAAGAAAATACTATCAACCCCTACAGGCCTGGCAGCCCACCCAGGGCTAGAATACCCACAGGGTCACAGCACTAGTCCTAGCAAGTGCTTCTTCTCCTCCCCTACGGTATATGATATTACTTTGCATTTGCTCTCTGCTCTGGCATTTCACACCAATTTCTCCTCTAGGAAGCCTCCTCTCTTCCCATGGGCAGCGCTGTCATTTTTTTTTTTTTTTTTTTTGTGGGTACCGGGGGGTCGACCTCAGGACCTCGCGCGCCAACAGGCGCCCGTGCCGCTGAGCGATATCACCGGCCCCTTTTTCGTATGTGGGATCCGGGAGTTGAACTTGGGCCCTCGCACTTGCAAGGCAGGCGCTTACGCCGCTGAGCCATCTCACCGGCCCAGCGCTGTCATTTTGATTCTGTGTTCTCCAAAGGGGACTAACACCAATAAAGCCACCAAGGCAGCTGGAGAGGAAGTGCTCCTATAGACCCCAAAGTGTGCAAATTCTTCTCTGAGCCTATGGGAATGTTTGGAAACGATCTCATCGAAGGATGATGATAGCGCCTCTAAGCACGACCTTAGCTGGGGCGAGCTGTTTAATTTGGACCAATTAAGAGAAACCATTCCACATCATCTGTTTGATATTTTACTAGGCAACAACAAAGGAAAACATCCATTAGTGAGGGAAATGGGCTACCAGAGGAAAATTTCTCCCAAACTCAGACAGAGGACTAGAATGTTTTCTTATTACCCCCCAATTCCAGTAAAATCATATCAGATAAATTACCCCAAAAGAATAGCATTTAAACAGCAAGGGAGTTGGGAAGAGTTATCATTGAATGATAGGATTGCACATTTCTTTTTTTTTTTTTTTTGTGGGTACCAGGGGTCGAACTCAGGACCTCGCATGCCAGCAGGTGCCTGTGCCGCTGAACAATATCACCGGCCCCCGGATTGCACATTTCTACAAGATGAGAAGAGGACGAGCACCTTTTGAGAAGATGGAAGCAGAATGAGCCACTGTGTTTAACGAGCCTCTGTCTAGCAGAGCCCAGAGAGGCCCAGGGAGGAGGAGAGGCCCGTAAAAGCCTGGCCCCTTGATGGTCTGTCTGTAGGCAGCGACCCTTGCTGGATGCATTTTTTGCCTCCTTGTCCTTTGCCCTAATCGGAAGTAGTTAGACACTCAGTTGTAGGGCTTACAGGTACACATGCTTTTCTCTAAAGAAAGTGCATTAACCACCTGGGGAGAAGTGGAGCTCATTTAAATCTAGCCTTTGGTGCCTAAGGCAGCCCCCTGGCTGCTTTCCCAGTGAAGCCTACTTTTGGAGAAGCCGCACTCCCAACCCACCCATAGTTGGAGACTTCCTGTCAGGGGAGACCTAGCATATAAAAGGCGGGGTAACCCTGCAAATGCAACCCAGTCTTCATTCTTAAAGGCAAATGGCACAGGAGACAGGTGAACAAAGCTGGTGGCGTGACAGCACAGGAGCTGGATAATCAAAAACAAAAACTGACCTGGAGAAAACAGATACAAGCCAAAGAAAACAGGAGAGGTTATGAGGGGGAAAATCTCTAATTAATACCCTGAGAGAAATTCAAAACTATTCCATTCATTTGAAAAATGATTCTTTTTAAAACTGAAAGAACGAGAGCTTTTAGAAATTAAATATATGAATGTGGGGTTGTTGAACTTGAAATTGAAAAGAATGACTGAGAAAGCTAAGGAAAATTTCCATGATAAAGATAAAGACAAGAAAACAGAATCTTACAATAAAGCAAAAGAAACAGAGGAATGGCGCAAAAATATGATGTGCGACCACTGAGTCCCAGCAGGAAAACAGAAAAGGAGGAAGTTGTCAAAATGAAGTAGGAAAAGGAGGCATTTTCCTGAGCTAAAGAGAAATTTGGCTTTAAAAGAACCCACAGTACTGAGCAAAATATATTTTTTAAAGATCCTCATTCAGACACATTGTCCTGGAATCACAAAGCACTGAGGGCAATGACTGCATTGGGATGGCTTCCAAAGACAACAAGGTGAAGCCCGTATCAAGGGACAAAATTCAAACAACAGACTTAGGTGGCCTGGGTTCAAATCCTGGCTCTCACACATGACCTGTGTGGGATGGTAGGCAAGTCTTTCTGGGCCTCATTTTCCTCACATGCAAAGTGGAGCTTAGGGCAGTACCGTAGCATCACTGGGGGGAGGGGTGGTAAATGAATTAATTTAGGTAAAGGACAGAATCTAAAGCACAATCAATGACATGTGTTCAGTTGTCAATTGTTATTATGCAAAAGAAACAAACCTAAGTAAGATCCCTTAGCCTGGCCAATCATTCCAATCCCGTTGAACCACTGATGAGTCCTGGGATTCCCAAATTAATCCACTATGAGTAAAGCTTAGGCTTTTGTTCAGTATTTAGGGCAGGAAATGTTCTACTCCTGCTGTAGACCCCAGCGGCTGTTGGTCACCACTGCACAGCCATAAGGGAAAGGAGGAAGAGGACGAAGCCTAGAGCCTCTGTCCCTGATGCCCATGCAGCTGCCCAACTATTCAGGGATGTGAACCACTAAGATCTCTATCATTTAAACCCACTTTTCTGTTATATCCATCCAAAAGCACCCTCCCTGACATATGGCAGGGCCTCCAGGCTAAGCACAACTTGTCCCGTGTGTTACCTGGATGATGTAAGACAGTGACAAGCCTTTCGACGAAGCACTGATCGAGAAGAAACTCAGGGTCACCAACAAGGCCACAATGAAGGTGACAATGTTCATGAGGACATCCATTCTCAGAGCAAACCACCGGAGAGCACAGTTAAAATACAGAAGGTGGCTGGAGTTTTCATCATTTAGCATCTTAAACCTAGAATTGAGAAAGTCGGATGAGAGGTCAGGCTGCGCTTAGGGTTAGGGCTACTACTTAAGTAGAGCAAGGGACTGTTAATCAAGGGGATGCATTCTTACGTAAGGAGCTCTACCAAAATGAGCATCTCTCCAGCTTCTATCTACCATCACCAGATCTTTGATTTGCACGTATTCTGAGAAATCTCACGTGGTGGTTGAGAACAGTGCTATGTGGGCTCTTTCTTTTTTTTTTTTTTTTTTTTTTGTGGGTACCGGGGGGTCGACCTCAGGACCTCGCGCGCCAGCAGGCGCCCATGCCGCTGAGCGATATCACCGGCCCCTTTTTCGTATGTGGGTTTCGGGAGTCGAACTCGGGTCCTCGCGCCTGCCGGGCAGGCGCTCAAGCCGCTGAGCCATCTCACCAGCCCCTATGTGGGCTCTTTCTGTCTTTCCCAGACCTGGCAGCTGGAGCTCACAGCTGAGAGAAAAAGCTGCAGAAAGCCTCACACCCCAGCTTCAGAGGATCCCATTCTTGGAGCCAACCCCCTCCCCGTGGAGGCCCGTGCATCCCTCACTGGCCCCCTTGATCTGTAAAACTGGTGGGGTGGGGTGTGGAGGAGGTCACCTTTGAGAACAGTCAATTTTGTGACAGTACCAGAGGAAAGGAGGGCACGTGAGACAAGGTTCAAGGAGCGGACGTCCTGTTCGCCTGTCGCATGTCTACTGAGCCAAGGGCTTGCTGAGGGGAGAAAGAGCCAGCAGGGCAGAATGCAGGCCATGGGGCAAGACCCACCCTGGAGTCCCTTGTTCTCCTGATGTAAGCAAGGTGCGCCTGCCAGTTCCTCGAGCTGAGCGCATGGAGGGGAGGTGGCATTTGTGAGGGAAAGAGGCCTCCACCTCAGAGGAAGGCAGTGGGCAGCTTCTGGGGGGACCCCCGGAAAGCCCCACAGATCTGACTGACGCAGCAACACCTAGCAGAGCAGTTTGGGATTTGGTCCTGCTGAGTTCCCTCCATACTGCGTCCCAGGCAGGAACTAGCAGCAGGAAGGGGAGAATGGCCCAGAGGCAGGCAGGCACCTGAGGGTGTGTCCCTCCCCTTCCCTCTGCGCCACCATCACAGAACCGGGCTCAGAGGAAAGGGAAAGGGTGTTTAAAAGAAAACCCCAGAGGCTTCTGGACTGCAGACCTGCCTTCCACCCCTGACACACACACACACACACACACACACGCACAGCCCAGACCTGCTTCCACCCCTGACACACGCACGCACACACGCACAGCCCAGACCTGCCTTCCACTCCTGACACACGCACGCACAGCCCAGACCTGCCTTCCACCCCTGACACACGCACGCACACACGCACAGCCCAGACCTGCCTTCCACTCCTGACACACACACGCACAGCCCAGACCTGCCTTCCACCCCTGACACACACACGCACACACGCACAGCCCAGACCTGCCTTCCACCCCTGACACACGCACACACACACGCACAGCCCAGACCTGCCTTCCACTCCTGACACACGCACGCACAGCCCAGACCTGCCTTCCACCCCTGACACACACACGCACACACACACAGCCCAGACCTGCCTTCCACCCCTGACACATGCACACACACATGCACAGCCCAGACCTGCCTTCCACCCCTGACACACGCACACACACATGCACAGCCCAGACCTGCCTTCCACCCCTGACGCACACACGCACACACGCACAGCCCAGACCTGCCTTCCAAGCTCCTGGAGGAAAAGACAGCTGTGACCTGAATATTTGTATATCCAAGACTGAAATCCTAACCACACAGGACTAACCATGAGCTAAATGCAACAGATTCCATGCAGGGAAAAGGGATTTCATCGGAACAATTGATAGAAATTACTGGGAAAAAATAAAAACCTAGCTTACCCCCGAGGAGTTCTGACTCCTGCACTGCACAGTCTCGAACACCCTCCAGCACTGCCGGTCCCCGTTCTCAAAGTCCCCACAGGTCCTGCCCAGAGGCTCCTCTGACTGGACATTTTGGGCTCTGCTACATCTCCTCTCCATTTTTCCCCAGAGCTTAGTCAAAATACTCTTCCAAACACCATGATATTTCTGTTTAGCGGCAAACGTATTACACGTCAGCAGCCCGAGCCCTCTGCAAAGAAAACACTAAAAGAGGGGAGGCCCCTCAATCAGGGAGAGCCCAGCTCCTGCGGGATTCTCCTAGGAATCTTGGAGGAGAATCCGCCAGAAGACCAAACTTAAATCGGTTCTGCTTGTCAAGGGAGAAGAGCTGAGTGGCTCCATGGACTGTCCTCATCACCCAGACGCTGGAAGGGCCGTGTGTGATGCAGGACCCTTGAAGAATGACATCAACAGTCAAAATCCTTTGACATCAGACCAACTAGTGACAGGACCAGCTGCTGACCAAACCAGAGCCAAGCTGTGAAGTTAAGTCTACACTGAGCTCCTGGGTGGCCAAGTGGGGAGACAGAGAGAGAGGGAGAGAGAAGGGGGAGAGAGGGAGAGAATTGGACACGAGCTCCAAAGTTTTTTAAGGAAGGAAAAGATGAGAAGGAAAGAAGAGGTGGCAGAGGGAAGAGGTGGCAGAGATTGCTCTACATTCATCAAACTCCATCTTCATTTCCTCCTTTGGACGTGGCTGGACGACATTTCCAGACTCCACCACAAGCAGGTGGGCCCATGTGACTGAAATCTGGCCAATGAATGTGCAGAGACGCTCATTAGCCTCACTGGGGTCGAACCATAAAAATGTTCCACGGGGTCCACTGCCCTCCTTGCTCCCCTTCTCTTCCCAAAGCCTTTGGCGTGAAAAAGCACCAGACAGAAAAAGACTGTGTTTGTGTAAATGGGAAGAACCCTGTCCCGTTACATTGTGTCTTGAGGAAGAAGAACCCTCATTACATTGTGTCTTGAGGAAGAATAAACATTTATTGCATTACAACCCTAAGTCTTGGAGGTGCGATTGGTACATTTTCTTGGTATTTTGTAAGTCTGGAGCTGGAAGTCTTCAAAGAAATTTACTAATCAAATCCCCAAGTTTTAAAAAGAAAGGAAATTGGCCTATCTGTGAAATGAAATGTGGCCTTTAAAAGTTATTTTCGGGCCGGTGAGATGGCTCAGTGGCATAAGCGCCTGCCTTGCAAGCGCGAGGGCCCGAGTTTGACTCCCGGATCCCACATACGAAAAAGGGGCCGGTGATATCGCTCAGCGGCACGGGTGCCTGTTGGCGCGCGAGGTCCTGAGGTCGACCCCCCGGTACCCACCAAAAAAAAAAAAAAAAAAAATGTTATTTTCACAAACACTATGTAATAACATGAAAACTGCTACTTAAAAATAAGAAATTTTAAAACAATAAAAAATGACTATATATACTTCAGAAAACCTCATGAATGGAAAAGAAGAAAAAACTGGAAAGAAATATAGGTTGAGTGTCCCTTATCTGAAATGTTTAGGACCAACAATATTTCAGATTTTGGATTATTTTCAGACTGAATATTTGCATATATATAATGACATATCTTGGGGATGAGACCCAAGTCCACACACAAAACTCATTTATGTTTCATATGCTTCTTATACACATAGCTGTAGATGATTTTATCAGATATTTTTAATATTCCTGTACTTTTACTGCAACCCGTCCCATGAGGTCCAGTGAGGGATTTTCTACTTGTAGCGTCATGTCAGCACTCAGAAAGCTTTATGTTTTGGAACATTTTGGATTTCAGATTTTTGGCTTAGGAGGGGTCATCTTGTATATGAAAATATCAGTAGAACTGGAGCTTGGAACATATGTGAGGTTTTTTTTTTTTTTCTTCTTTCTCCTATTTTCCTGAGATGAACATATTTTCACCTTTAGAATGAAAATAAAACATAAAGTCCTATACTGAGATCATCACTGAACGAACTGCCCATATTTACATCTTCTGGGGCCCTGGGTACCTGGGGCTCAGGCAAGTGTCCAGGAGGCTCCTGCCAGGTCCGCTGCTCTTCAGCAGTCAGTCCCAGCAACCCAGACTCCCCTTTGCAGGGCAGAGACTGCTCCCGTGGACCCCACAGGGTCAGCGCAGGGTGGGGGGACTCACTTGTGGATGCAGTCCTCCTTCTTGCCATAGGCATGGATGACGCCCAGACCCTGCATGGAGGAGGTGATGTGGGAGAACCATGGTGACCGGCTGATGTTCTCCACCTTTTTCAACTCCTGGACTCCTCTGTGGAAAATGCTGCGGGAAAACCAAGAGGGGCCAAGAAGGCCACAAAGCGGGGTCAGCGGGCTGCCCTCAGCACATGCAGATCCCACCACGCACGCACCATGGCAGCTTGTCAGAGACAGGGCCGTCTACCTGGGAGAATGAGGGCCCCCCCATTGTTCTACAGGAGGGCGCATCCGGTTGTACGTGAGCCGTGGACATCTAAGAAATGTATTTTCTCTTCCTTCATTTGCTGTCAGACTTAAGTGCTTCTTTGGGAGTGGGTGTGTAAGAGGGATCAAACCCAGGGTGCTCTACCACTGAGCTACATCCTCGGCCCTTTTTACTTTTATTTTGAGACCCAGTGGAAGAGCAGAATGTTTCATGCAGTGCCGCCCCCCAAATAAGCCAGCCCATTTTTGAAGCCCAACTACAGAAAAATGGATCTTGAAGGAAAACCTGGCTGTCAACTGCCATGTGCGGTCCTCTGAAGATATCGTCAAAGGCAATTGTGCAGGGCCACCAAGACAGCTCCCCCGAAAGAAGACAATTTGTCTTCATTTTGCCTCACTCTTGCCCTACTTCCGTGTATTGATATGCACAGAGCTGGCTAGGAAATCGCTCTACCCCCTCAACTGGCTTTAAGCAATTCAATGGGTCTAGCCCAGGGGCCGATGCGTAGCCTTGGAAGCAAAACGCCAGGTCCGTGATGCCCCGCCTATAGCTCCCTACTACTAAGTGTGAGCTAAGCCAAGAGACAGGTGTCAGCTGGGATTGAGCCTCAAGAAAGAAGTGATGAGGTCCCAGGGCGACAAAAGCTAGACGTCAAAGCTGAAGCAGCTGAACCAGAACACAGGGTACTTCCTCAAACTGTGTTATGCAGATTCCTCCAAACTCAGAGGCCAAAATCCTGTACCCTTTCTGCATACCTCTCTCTGCATATGGCAGAGATGCCACTGTGTCTCCTACCTAGCCCAGCTCACGGTGCTTATGTATTTCCCACCATTCTCACAGTCACTCAACCCCAAGCCACACTTCATGAATTGATAAAATCCGGGTTTGGCCCTGGGTTGTGGCCGTTGTTCCGGTTAGCCATTGTTCCGACTGGACTTAGGACCCCCTTGGCTCCCCACAACTGCAGGTACGTCTTTGTCTCTTCATTCTCGCCATGCATTGCATTGGAAGTGGTAGATTGGAATTTACTTGCGAGAATTTCAATAACTTTTACCTGGGATTACAATTATAAACTCCTCCAGCCTGCAACGAGGTCCAGACGGACTCCTATAGCAATTTTGAACAAACATCATGACAGCCTCAGGGGCTGACTTTAAAACCACCCCCCCCCCCAGGTCACAGCCCCTTCACGGGGAACCCCAGAGGTCCCTGCTGAGCAGGAGACCAGGGTCTCTGGCTCCCCCATCAGCTAGCTGCATGTGGGAAAATCTAATCTGGCCTCCAGATTCACCCAGGGGAGAGAGGAGGGAGCCTCATTAGCTCAGAGCACAAGCGAGTTAGTTGGAAATATTTACATAATGCAGTCAGGACCAGATCTGGTCTGTCCCACCTTTACAGCAAGAAGTAGGGGTGCAAGGAAGAGAAAAAGCTTTTGCTAAGTCAATCAACAATGTGAACAGAAGAGCAGACAGAACAGTGGTCAAACACGGGGTTTATAGAAGTGAGCACAGGCCCAAGGAGTCCACCTGAAGTACTAACATCCAAGGTGTGCTCTATTTTTATAAATGGTTTTCAGAAATTATTTTTATTTGGTCATCACAATAAAGCCTTAGTTTGGAGCCTGAGGGTCACCACAGAGTAGCAGTGAGGGCCTGGAGCTACTGACCCCAGGGCCACACCAGCTCCCATGGGGATGCCAAGTCCAGCTTCCAACCCAAAGCTTCCCTGTGTGCTTGGCCACTGTCCACGGTGTTACCCACAGACCTGATGGAGACACTTGAACCATCCAAAACCAAACTCATCCCAGAGACAATCCAGGCTGCTTCCCCTATGTCACTTCCACCTCTCTACACATCACCGCCCACCTTGGGGTCATCGTTGGCCTCTCCCATCTCCCCAACACCTGAAGTCCCACTTGTCATGAAACCAAGACTACCTTATAAATAGCTCCCAAATCCACCCCTTTTCTGTTCCCACTGCTACTCCCAACGTCTGGTCCTCGTCAATTCTCACCCAAACTCTCAATCTCAAGTGTGCATAACATTGCTCTCCACCACTAATTGACATAAATTGATCATCCAGTCTCATCTGAGCCGCACGACCACCCCTCTGAAGCAGATGAGTCTCACATCTTAATCATTACCACCTAGCAGATGAAGAAAGCTGAGGCTGGCTGCATTTCTCTGCACTAATCCACGGTCTTGCAGCTAGGCTGTGGCAGAGCTGGGGCTCTGCTATCAATTTCCTTATTGGCAACCCTCACCCAGTGCAGCCCGTCCTACCTGCTGAGAACCCTGCTTAGTCCGGAAGAAGAGGGAGCTGCGTCTTAGGGGGCCGGAGCCCCTGCCGCCCCCCTTCTTCCCCACAGGCTGGGCTGTGCCCAGACTCGACAAGAATCCTCAGTGCAAGGCAGGCCATTCTGTACCCACGTTAACTGTGAGGGTGGGCTATGCTCAAAGCTCAGAGGGACTGAGGATGGGTCCCCTCTCCCTTCGGCAGCAGCCAGAATGGTGGAGCCCCGTGGTTGGGGATACTGCGTATCAGCAGACAGACAGCAACCACGGTTACTAGTTTCCTGGTCTGAGATCCATGACTTCACCTCCCAATAACGTCCACCTCTCAGGGTTCTCCGAGGCTAAAATTCCAGATATGCACAGAGCACCTGGTGTTCAACAAGTGCTGAAAATCAATGGGCTGCACCATCAGAGAGGACAGCAAGCGCTCACCATCTCCTGACCCCAGCCATTGTGCACATGAGCTCTATGCGCATGCGTGTGTGTGTGTGTGTGTGTGTGTGTGTGTGTGTTTCTCCTTTTAAAATAGTGCATCGATAGACCTACCGTAAAAGAATGATGAAGACTACAGTAAGGCCAGCCAGGACCAAAAGAACAGCAGGAAACACAATGGCAAATATCACGAGAATGAACACCACCATGAAAAACTGCTGCAGGAAGTTCTCAGCGTGAAACGGCAGCCTCACATCCAGCTCGTCCATATCCTTGGAAAAACGGTTCATTAGCCTGCCGGTGGGAGTCGTGTCGAAGAAACTCATCGGGCTCTTTAAGATCTGTGGATAACAGCAAAGAGGCAAACAGAGTTGGGCAAGTGTTTGGCAAAGCCTGGGCCGCTCTGCCAGGGCTGGGATGGGCCTGACCTTTTCTCCGGGGCACCATCCAGCATGCCAGGCAATCCCAGGGAAGTGAGGATGGGTGCTGCCCTTCTCATGTCAATCACGAGTGAATGTGGGGGAGATCCTGCCCATAAGTAGGGTCAGGCTGCCCCTCAGAATCTAGGATGCAGCCTGGTGCCTTCAGAGGAAGGTGGAATTTTATGCCAGGGCAGTAAAAAGCCAAGTTCCATTTTGTCTCTTCACCCTCAAAATGTGAATACTCGGCAAAGACCCTCATGACCAGTGGTGGCAGGGGGTGGCAGAGTGGGCTTCGAGCACCCCTTGAGGCCCTTGCTGTACTCAGGGCTCTTGGAGCAGGAGATGCCCTCTTGGCCTGCACGTCTATGCTCCAGAATGGCTCCCTGCCTCTCCCCACGAGCCCACAGTGCACCCCGACAGCTCATGTCAGGAATGGGCCTTCATGGGTGGCAATTAGGTCTGCAGGGACGCTTTGCAGGCTGCAAACTCCATGAGGGCTCTTCTGTCCCCAGAGCACAGCTCAGTTCCTGGCACATAGCAGAAGCCCGATAAACCCCGCTAGCTGGATAATGGGGGTACCTCGGCCCTGCCCACCTTATCAAACACTCTGTCATGCAGCGAGGAGGATGCCATCAGCATGGTCTTGGTGAAGATGAAGCCTTTGATGATGCCAAACACCAGCATAGACACCATGCTGGCTACATACACCCACTGGTACACGTGCTGCCTGGGGTCTGCCAGGACCTGGCTGATCTCGCACACAGTCTGGTTGCCCTGGGGCCCACAGGTCATCTTTGGGGTGAAACAAGAGAAGCCCCAAGAATTGGTAAAGTGTGAGGAGAAGGGGAGCTTTCCAGAGAGAAGAAGCTAGAGAGAGGTACACAATTGACGAGAATGAGTCTGGTGCGTAGTTCAAGGCACTGCCTGTGGGGCCTCTGAGTTTGCATAGCTCCTCCCCAAGGGGCACCTGACGTGAGAATCGTGTGGAAAAACAGAACCGAGAAACTAGGCTGGCGCAGGGCAGAAGCCACCTGTGCCTCACAAGGCCCGAAATGCTGCTGAGCCAGGGAGACCCAGAGGCAAACATCTGGATCCCATGAGACTGGCTGAGCAAACCTGAGGCACCTCGGGCAAGACAAGCACTCAGGGACCAGTCTCCAGCTTGCTGAGCTGCCTGGCAGCAGCCGTCGGCACCTGAGGAGACACGGGGGCTCCTCTGCATGATGGCCAGCTCCACAGCCCTTCCTTGTCCTGCTCCTAAGGGCCAACAGGGAGGGTGCTGCCCTGGAGTCCCTAGAGGGGAGCAGAGGGGACAGTGGACAGAGGGACTCTCGGGGATTTAAAGAAGCTGTGGCTCCATTGGCCTGAGAGGAGACAGTTCCCCCAGCAGTTCCAGGAGAGGCTGTCTCTCCTTCCTCCCGAGACATCAGCAGCTCCATTTCTCTCTGGGCTCTGTGCTAAAAGTCAAGAGTGCCTTTGGGGAACAAGCAAACATCTTTCTTCTAAATGCCACTCTGCTTATTACAGTAATGGAGGAAATGTAAACCAGAGGTGGCTGATGGATGAGCGTCTATAAAGGCAAAAGCATCCCTGGGAAGCCAACTTCCCAGGGGATGAAAGGCCCAGCTCGCAGAGGAGCCACTGCTGTGTGTCGGATTGTGCCCACGCTGTCAAGGGCTCCAGGGTAGACGCACGGGTCCACCACCGTGGCCACACGCCCAGTGGAAGCACGAAGCCTAGGAGGAGGGTCCACTGTGACCCTACTCTGGGGCTCTCCAGGGAGAGGGCTCTTCGAGGGCCAGCAAGGATCTGGGAGAATACGTACCTCCCAGAATGTCTTTCCGTGTCTGCACAGAGCAGGCCACCCATGGGGCGCTCCCTCAGGAATGGCCCCCGGAAGCTACGCCGCACAACCTCTCCCCTGCCCAAGCCTCCTCACTGTGGTCGTCATAGCAACAGAACTATACCAAAATGTAATCTTGGCGGATGGGCAGGCACCCTCACAGCAGTCTCCGGGTGCCAACAGCAGGAGAGCTTCCAGCAGGCTCAAAGGGGAGAAAACGTATCCAAGACGGGAGCCCTGGGAGGCAGGGAAGGGGCCCTGGTGACCCTGTAGCATTTATAGGAACCGAAGTCTGACACTTCCTGTACTGCTTCTATAGAGACGTGGAGGATCAGAGCCATCCTGCGTCTTCTGGCATCTGGCAGACCCACGAGAAGATGCTGGCTTCTCTTCAAAAGCAGAAAGACGCCAACCTGTGTCAGGGTTTCCGGCCCCTCCCTGCCCTCCTCCCGGCTGCAGAACTGCCCGACCCTCTGTGTGCTTAGCCCATGGCTGGATTTGACCAGCACCATCTCTGATCACCGACCCCTTAAAATCTGAAAGTGGCGCAGAGAATTTCAGAAGCCCTCTTTAGCTTGAGAAATTGAAGGGCATCTCAGGTTTAAACCATGAGGTATAAGCAACTGACCGCAACTTCATGAAAAGAGGCAAAAATGAGTTCCTGGTGTGCTGCGGGGCACATTCTCCATCAGCGACATCTTTGCTCTGAGACAGAGGCCAGCACTACCAGAGGGAAACTCACCTGGGAGCTCTTGTCCAGCCAGAGACCCAGCCACCAGTTGCTGAAGGCGGAGCTGCCGATCATGAGGAGGAAGAGCGAAGTCGCGAAGAGAGAGAGCAGGTACCCTGAGAGAGTGAGGGGGAGGCCCAGGAGCTGCAGGTGAGACGGGCCGGGTGAACTGACCTTCCGCAGCACCCAGCCCTGTCAATCCGGGCAATTCGAAGCCTGTCAGAAGAGGACTTCCACCCCTAGGAACACCCTCCAGCTGGACTGAAGATGTCCTGGCACTGGGGCCCTCGTCCCAAAGAGGACATCTGCTCCATTCCTTCAGAAAGTGGGTCAGAATCGTCAACGTACGTACTGGAGAAACCTCCAGGGTGCACCCTCATACAAGCAACTGAGGGGCCTTTAAGAGCAAACGGGTGAAGACCCAGGGGTGCTAGGGAGAGACTAGGAATCGAAGGCCAGGTTTGTTCTGCACGCACAGGTGGGGTCTTACACGGAAGCCAGGAAACAGGCCGGTGGCTGCTGTACCCGAGTGCAGAATGAGCGTGGGCGGAGGAAACCCCACTACGACAGAGTCCGGCAGCTTTAGTGGAGATAAAAAATGACTCCCTTTCAAAGGCCGCATTACCAGGCTTTAGTTTTTAGGGGGAACAAAATAAAAGCATTGATAAACAGTCCTGGCATAAAAAGAAAAATTGTTAAAGGAGTCATAAAACATGAACCCAACAGTTTAAGAAGAGATTTTTAAAGTGCAAATTAAATCAAGAAACCCGTTGTTTTATACCAAACCTCCAGAAGCCTTGATGTATGTGTGATATGTCTTCCAGGTCACGGTTCCTCCGCGGGAGGATTCGGTCTGGGTGAGCTGGTGCATGGGAGCTGTGGAGGCAAACACAAGGCCGTGGCACTCCCTGTGGGACGGGAGCCCAGGGAGGCCAGCACATCCCCTGCTGCGCCCTGCGCCACGGCTAAGGGCACACACGGCCCGCCCTTCCATCTCCTCTGTGCTTTCCAATTTCCGAACTCTTTTGTTCGTTTTATTTTGTTTGATCTTCATCACAGCCCTGTGAAGTAGGTGGCTTCTAATGTTTTGAGAAATGCTTATTAAGCACCTACTGTGTGCTCGGCCCTGGAGATGCAGGGGTTGTGTTGGTCTGTGGCTCCCAGAAGCAGACCCCAAGATGCGAAGATCTACACAGTCAGCCCTCTGCAGCTACGGTTCTGCAGCCACAGATTCAACCAAGCTCAGATTAAAAATATTTGAAAAAACGTTGTGTCTATGCTAAATATTTATGAATATTTTATCTTGTCATTATTCCTTAAATAATATAGTACAATGACTATTTATATAGCATTAACATTGTATTACCTATTATAAGCAAAATAGAGATGATTTAAAGTACATGCGAGGATGTGTGCATACTACATGCACATACATGTCACACAATTTCATACGGGTCTTGAGCACCACAGATTTTGGTATCTGTGTGCGTGTTCTGGAACCAGCCCCCCAAAGGTATCGGGGGGTGACTGTAGTTTATTTGGAAGCTAAAGGGAATAAGGAAGGAAAGGCAACAATAAAATATCATCAAGCAGCTGTGGGCAACTGGGGCTGGATCCCACACACAGAGCTCTCCTAGATGGTGGAGACCTCAGAACTTTCACACCATGAGAAGAATCCTAACTCCCGTGGCCACTGAGGAATGGCCACTCCTTGGGAAGGCCCCTTTCCCAGCTTGACTTGTGGCTGCCAGCGAGAGCCCCCAGGCAAAGGAGCACAGAGGCGACAACTGGAAGATGGGCTGCACACACCAGAGTGACAGGGCACCCACATCTCCAAGGTGACCACCAAGGAGCCCATTCCTGCCTCCCCAGGGCACCCCCAGGCACAGGGAAGCCAAGGCTGCCTCCTAGGTCAGCTGCTGTGGGTCAACTCCCTCCCTGTGGCTGCCGGCTGCCCCGAGTCTTCTCCATCCCCCAGCCTGTGGGGAAAGCTCTGGTGGAAACAGCATTTCACAGGCACAGGGATAAAGCAGCTCCCAGAGCCAATGCCAAAGGCACGTCTTTCCCTCTCCTCCACAGAGAGGCATGGAAATGTCAACTCCAAAGCAGAATCATAAGCCGCACTTGGCTTTTATAAACAGAGATAAATAGGGCTGGCCGAGGGCAGCCCCACATGCGGAGGTTTTCACACCTCAAAGGCACCTGGCTGCAAAGAGCCACCGTTACGATTTCTGCCGGGTAACCCGTGTGCTGCTTTGAAAATGCTCAGCCTGGCTTGCGCTCGCTGTGCTTCCCTTCAGATTGGAAAATGAAGGAGAGGCCTGGGTGTGGGCAGAGCCTAATGAACAGCTCCCTGGAGGCAAAAGCAAACGGTCAAAGCCGCTCGCGGCCTCCTGCCCGGCCAGGAGCGCAGCCGGCTCTCGGAAATGCCCGGCGGGGCAGGCAGGTGGACACGCTGACCCTGGCCCCTGCTGCGTCTCGCCTGCTTATCCCGGAGGACCGGCTCTGTCCAGTGTGACAGTTCCCGGTCACTGTCCTCTCCACAGAGGAGTGCGTGGTGCGGAAATGGGTAGAAGAGATTACTCTCCCCGCGGGACCCGGACCCAGGCAGCCCGAATGGTCCCCAAAAAGCACAGAAGAGATCTCTGGGTATTCAGCCTAGGAACGCTTCAAAGCAGTAGAACTAGGGTGTCTTTCTCAACGTGCGTGCCTGTCTGTGTCGCAAGCACATTCGTGGTGCCAAATTTGATCGCTCCCGAGACTTTCTCTCTTCACATTTTAACATCTCTGAAATCGGAACGCGTGAGATCATTTAACTGGCAGGGTTCTTCCTTGGTGGTGCATTAAATGATGGCGGGCTCAACATAACGGGTAGCATCTTAAATGTGATGAAATGTCTGTTTTCAGCACAGGGCAGGGCACAGAGCTGGCAGAGCGGGTGGAGGGACGGGAGGCGCAGCGACACGGAAGGAGGAAGGGTCACTTGGCCACCCTGGCCCTCCCCAGCCTCATCTGTCCTCCCTGCCTGCCTGGAATTTCCTTGTCCCCTCAGCCTCAAAACCTCCACCAGCCCCTTTCTCCAGCCTCCTAGAAAACTGCACAGCCTTGAAGGTCAGTCTAAAGCCCGCCCTTTGTAAAGCTCCCTGAACTCGTTCATCGCTCCCGCCCCAAACCCCTATTACTCTTATCAGTGACCCATTTGCCTGTGACCCCTGCTGGATGACAGGATCCGGAGAACTGGGGCAACTCTTCTTTCTCCCTCAGCCTAGCTTAGTGCCTGGCACATAGTAGAATGTTTACCCCTTATTTGTTGAAAGAGCAAATAACCTTATCCCACTTCGCGACGGTTTAGAGCTGAAACATCTCCCAAAAGTCTCATGTGTTCAGATGTGAGGCTTTTGGAAGGTGACTGGATCATGCGGACACTACACGCACTGGTGAATTCGTGCACTGCTGAGTTCCAGCTGAATGTGCTGTCAGCAGACGGGCCTGGCGGGAGGAGGTGGGTCACGAGGGTTATGACTTCGGAGGGTGCATCTCTCACTCGCTTTTCCCTGCTCTCTCGCTGTATCCTGGCTGCTGTGGGCTGTGCAGCTTTCCCTCATGAGGTCCTTCTGCTATGATGTTCCTGCCTTGGAGCCATCCGCACCTGGACTGAATCCTCTGGAACCATAAGCCAAATAAACCTCTCCTCTTTTAAATTGTGAGTATCTGGTATTTTGCCCCAGTGAAGGAAAACTGACTAACACACACCTTGATCCCCTTACTGCTTCGCAGTCCTTTCTCGGTGCTCCTCGTAAAGAGTGCAAAACAGCTCCTGTTCTTGCTTTTGCCTCGAATTAATCCTTGTGTATTGCTTTCATCTCTCCAACTAATAACTCTTGAGGGTCACTGTATGCTAGGCACAGTGCTAATCACTTTATGTAGTTTCTCATTCAATCCTTGCAAGAACCTGTGAGGCTGGTACCATTATTTTCCCATTTTATGTACTAGAAGGCTAAGATTCAGAGTGGCCAAGGTCACAAAACTAGTAAACAGTAGGGCCAGACTTTGGACTCAGCCAGCCTCAACCATAGTGCACATATAGTTCTAGCTGAACCAATGATGTTCACTGTTCCTATGCTTTCTATCCCAAACTGTAGATGCTCAACTCATGCTTAAGAATATGTAACCAGCTAGGCGTGGCGGCACACACCTGTAATCCCAGCACTTGGGAGGCTGAGGCAGGAGGACTGCCTCTAGTTCAATGCCCACCTGGGCTACATAATTGAGTTCAAGGCCAGCCTACACTACATGGCAAAACCCTGTCTCAAAAAAAAAAAAAAAAAAAAAAAAATATGTAACTGAGGGGAAGGAATGAATGGGCAATACCTTTTTTGTCTACAAATTCTGACTCAGTTTCAGATTCTCCTCCTTCCTCTCGCTCATCTCCTGGGGCCAAAACTAGGGTGAGAAATAAAGAGAGATCTGTGTCCATTCACGAGCGCAGGGCAGTAAGAGAGTCGAGATTCTAACTCTGACTGTACCAGCGTCTTCCCGCCTCTCGCCAGGGCTCTCCTTCAGGACTTCCACCATGGCCGCATTGTAAATGTGTTCAGGGTCCTGGAGACAAAATGAAATTCCTTCTGAAAGTGAAATGACAAAACTGCTCCCAGGCAGGAAATCACAGCGAAGGCTCCCAAACTCCCTGCGCAGCTACACAGGGTCACCTTGAACTGCAGCCCCCGGAGGTTGTGAATCAATTTTGCATAGCGCCCTCGCTCCTCCATTAACTCCTTGTGGGTCCCTTTTTCACAGATCTCTCCGTCTTCCAACAAAATGACTTCATCACAAGACTCCAGGAACTGCAGAGAGGGGAAAGTCATCTGTAATGAACTTCTGCCTTGGTTAAAGAGAGGAAAGCCTACGCCAAGCCCCCAGCCAGTGGCGATCATCTAATACAGGGGTTCTCAGTCTTGGCGGTGTTGATATTAGGGGCAAAAATAAGGCTCGGCCTTGGGTGGGGCTGCCCTGTGCACTGTAGGATGTTTAGCCCCCGCTCTGGTCTCTACTCACGAGAAACCTGCAGCCTTTCCGCAGTTGACAGCAGAAATGTCTCCAAACATCACCGGGTACCCCCGGGGCCCCCAGGTGAGAACCACGGAGAGAAAACACACAAGCCTCGGGAGGACAGACGCCAGGTTCGGCTTTCCCTGTGAAGCACCATGAATCTTCCTCTGCTTCCGCTCCCTAAATGAGCTGCCCCCCTACACAATCTGATCGCGGAAAAATGAAAATGAAACCGACAGTCACTGCAGCCAAGATTTGCAGAGAGGAAACGCGACCTCAGTGGTGGCCTCTCTCCTTATAACAGGACACATCCTCGTCCCTGTCGAGCTCCAGGACTGCCGACCTTGGCACGGTGGCGCAGGCGCACTCCTGAGCCTGGGTTTACACTGCTTTAACTGTGCGATAAAGACATAGCTTCATTCCGTGTGGCACCCCCGTCTTGCCCAAGAAAACTGTTTTTCTCATTTGGATTCCCATCATGTCCGTATCTCTCCTGTGATCAGAGTTCTGCTAAGAGGGGCTTCCCTTCCTTTGAAATAAGCCAGAGATCTCCCATAGGATCCTTGTGCCACAGGCAGGAAGCCCCTGCTAGATGTGGGCAAATTCTATGAGAGTTAAGAAGGTTCAGCCCAAAGAAATTTACAGCAGGAGCCAGAGGCGGCCTCCTGCCTACAAGGTCCCTCCAAGGTCAAATCTGCAGTGGATGCTCTCAATAGAAGCCCAAAGGAAGCAGCCCTGTTTGGCCCCATACACCTGGCAGGTATGGAGCGAGGCGGTGGTGCCCAGAGGGTCAAATGACAGCAGTTCTGGCAGCATGGATGGTTCCAGCCTCCGCCTCCCCGTCCAGAACCCCAGACAGTCCAGGCAGACCAGGCCTGGCTTTAAAGTCCAGCTCAGCACTTTCTGAGATACTTTCAGAAGACAAACTCTTGTGTCTGTACATCTTCTATCATTTCAAAGCCTGATCTCTTCTCTCTCAACCTCCCACTTCTAGTATTTCAAAAACTCAGGCAGCTCGATAATAAATCAGCTGATTTTCTAGACAAGGAAACTGAGGCACCATAGGTCCTCTTACCTCCTCACAACCCTTTCTACCTAAGCCAAGGCCAATACCCTGGCCTGGAAGGGCCTGGTGAAGCTCCCTCTGGCCCACGAGCCCCCAGTTCACTCCAGCAAGGCTCCCCGAGTTTGAGCAGCTTTGTTCTGCAAACACTCACCAATCTGGCCCTGGGTTAAATATGAGCCACCAGCCTCTGGCCTCAATTCATGTTTCCTCAAGTGAACAGAAATGTGGTCTCCCACCCAGCCACTCAGAAGCACCCCAGGTAAAAGCAGCAGAGAAATGTTCTGGAAAAGCCCCAGGCTCCTTTCTGAGGCTCTGACTCCCCTCCTCCTGACAACAGCAAGGATGGCTGGAGCGAGATGCTGGTGCCACCTGGCGGCCACCTGAATTTCCCATTGTGCAAAAGGAGCTAAAATGACCTTGGGGAAAGGAGGGGTCTGAGGCTGAGGCCTGTGAAAGATGGGGCTTGCCTAAGGTCATCCTGCAGGCTGTCAAAGATGGCCCAAGGCTGAAGTTAGAACTTTTCCTGGAGGGACAGCTGTGCTCCACACTTGTTGGGTGTGGGGCGTTGCGCTGCATGTTCCCGGGACTCACGGGAGAACAGCTCTCCTTACAGGACGTTCAAGGACTATGGTTACCAAGTCTAACACCCTGGCCGGGCCACAGCCCATTTCCACGGGTCCCACAGAAATCCAGCCCCCCCGCCCCGGAGCCTTGGCCAGCAGAGGAAGTAGACGCTCTCGTCCACACCAGCCCCCTGGAGGTGGTCAAGCCCCCTCCAAGGAACGCCGCCGACGGCCACACGAGCAACAATCAAACGAGTGGCGCAGATTCTGGGGCCGGCACTCTAGTTCCGGGCAGAGGTGGGCTGGGGGGCAGGGCCACAGGGACAGGAAAGCTTGCGTCTTTCCTGCGCAGGTTTTCCCGCATCTTTGAGAAACACCTCCCTCATCAGTGGGTCTTCAGCTTGACCCCAAAGTGCCGGCTGCTGCATCCTGTCAGCATGGCAGCCTCATTTGCTGCATCCCCCTCCACGCCCACCCCACCTTCCGTATCCCTGCCTGCCTCCTGCCTTTGGACCAGCCCTCGCTGAACTTGTCAGGAGGGGAGACGTGGCTTCCACCCTCCGCCCCAACGGGCCTCCCAGAGCAGGCCCCTCCACAGGGTCTCATCCTGCTGGGACCAACACACAGGCACACACTGCTCATCTCTGGGGACTCACTATAGAGAAGGGAGAGGGAGACAGCGTGAGGGAAGCAAAACCCGGCTTGTCTTGGGGTGGAGAAGGGCTTGGATTCCCACCAGGCCTTCAGGACCTGTTATGCAGGACTGATGCAGCGAGGACTGTCCCCACGCTGCCAAATTCTCCTGCCCACTCAGGACAAACCCAGCCACTTTCTTCAACAAGATTCTTGCTCCTAAGCCTGAAAGAGATGCACCTTCCCAGTAAAGGGCAGATTCTGAGCAGACCAGCTCAGCCCTGGGGGTGATGGCTGGGGTCTTGGGACCTCACTCAAGGGGTCCACCACCTGGTCATCCCTAGCCCCACTAAACCCAAAGGTAGTGCCAATGGGGGCCATGCAGAGAAGCAGACAGGGCTACCTGGAAGAGGGGATGGCTGGGGAGGTCATCTGTGTCTCCTGTGTCCCCTGCTTCCTCCCATCACATCCCTCAGTCGAGGGCGGCCTCGGGCAGGAGAGGGGTGATTGGACGGAAGAGGAAGCCGTGAGCGTCGGAGGCACCCCACCCCCAGATCTCCTGGATCCCGCATGCAGCAGTCACCTGCAGCTGGTGAGTCACCAGGACGACAGTCTTCCCCCTGAGAGCCTTCTTAATGCACTCCTCAAAGACGTGCTTCCCCACGTGGGCGTCCACGGCCGACAGGGGGTCGTCCAGCAGGTAGAGCTGACGGTTGGAGTAGACAGCACGGGCCAGGCTGATCCTCTGCCTCTGCCCCCCAGAGAGGTTGAGACCCCGCTCCCCGATCTGCAGACAGGGACAAAGGCAGTGCCCATTACAGGCCCTCACCCACCACCCTCCGGTTCTCAAGAACGGGGACTTCCCGAAGCTTCTCAGGACTTGGCGGGCAGACAGACTGACCATCACCTCGTGCAGCACACTTGACAGGAAGCCCAGGGGCGACGGTGTAGGGAGCTGCTTCACCTGATGCAGAGAGAGGTGTCTGCCTCACGATACCCCCATCCCAATGCGTAGCCCGCGGACAGAGGCTGTGTCTCGACCAGTAACACCAAGGGGACAGTTTGAGCTGGAAGCTCTCGGAGAATGGATCAGGAACTGGAAGGAGCTATCTACTTGCTTTCTTGTGGAGCAACTACTCCCATAGCAGGCAAGTCTACACTCCGGGAAGAGAGGACTCGTGCTCCCATTCCTTGAGCCTTCAAGCTGAGAGGCGCGGCGTGGAGAGGTATGGAAAGGATGGATGCCTGGTGGCTACCTCCAGGGACTCTGGGGTGAACTCACATCACGTCCAGCTACTGGAGTGCTGAGCTGGGTGCTGGGGCGGGACCCAGGGAGCTGGACAGGAGAACAACCTATTTGTCAGGAGTTCACGTTTCAGGGTGGGAGTCACACACAACAAAGGCACCAAGCAGAATTCAATGAGTGCCAGGAGAAGCGTAACTGGAGTCTTTGGGGCAGAATGTGTGGGATGACAGGACTTCAGAAAGTCTTCCTCGAGGAGGAGATTCGGGGTCAGAACTCAGAGCAGGGTAACGGCCACAGGAGCAGAGAGGGAGGGGCTCAGAGGTGAGTGAACACTTCTGGGCAGGCAGCCAGGGCAGGCAGAAGAGCAGCCCTGTGGGCAGGTGAGGGCTTGCATGTGTCAGGCCAGGAGGCTATGGGGGCCCAGTGCTTTGCAGGCAGACCGAGCTCACCAGCAGAGAAAGACAAAGTGCCCTGAGCTGTCTTCTCCTCAGACAGTGTTAGCTTCCTGAGCTCCTCGGGTACCCCCTGCAAAGGGGGGACCACTATGCAGACACAGTGGGCTGGGGAGAGGGCGTGAGGCCACAGTGACTCCCCTGGGTCCTGTGAGTTGGTAGGCTCAGCCCAGGACCAAGCCAGCTCTTTGGACAAGCACCCCAGGGATAGCATTTGCGGGGGCTCTGGCATCCTGGGATGGGAAGAGCCAGTGAAGCAAGAAGGGCCTGGGGCTCCAGCAGCAGACAGTGCCCCACCCCAGCTCTGGCCCTGAGTGAGAAGTGGTTTGCACAGAACCCTTCCCTGACTTGACCGTGGATGGGAATGGCCCTAGAAGCGACCCCAGGGAGCCAACACAGCGGCTGGGTGCTGGGCCCATGGCAATATCCACAAGAACAGACCCTGAACTTGGCCTGCCTTTTCCAGGTTCCTCCTGTCCCGGCCCCTGAAGGAGAATCGGGACCTGATGGACGACCGCCCTGCTCACCTCCGTCAGGTCACCATAGGGGAGGCTGCTCAGGTCCTTCTGGAGGCCACAGACACGAACTGTGTGCTGGTACCTGCAGGTGCAAAGGTCAGAGGTCAGCGTGGCAAGAAATACCCCACAGCCCTGCACCCTGGCTGCTTCTCGGGCTCCTGTGTTGCTGGGGCTGGGTGGGGAGGCAGCAGGGGCCACACTCAAGGCTCCCAGGCCAGTGACTCTGTCTTGAAGGTCTCCAGGGCAGCGTCCCCTTGGTCCCTAGGCCACTCCCCTAGTAACACAGAGTTGACTCAGGATGGCCCCTCCCCCACAGGGCTCTGCCACGCAGGGATGATGACATCAGTGTGCATGGAGCCCCTGAAGGGAACATGGGGTGGCAGCTGTTAATGCTGCTCCTGGAGCCAGAGAGTGTGGTCAACCATGAGGGCAGACGTCGTTGGGGTAGAGCTGAAGAGCCCGGGGCTGGGCTACGACATCTGCTGAGCCCCTTCTGCCCCAGAAAGCCACTCTATCACCTGTCACTCCCACCAGGCTGTAGAGGACAGGGTTCTGCTCCTGGGACAACTGCGGCACAGAGCGCACCTAAAGGGAGTGAGGCCGAGTGGGATCAAGGCCGCCGCTCTCGGGCTTCTCGGCTTCTGTTTCCTCCCTCGGCATCCCTCGCCCTCACTCAGCCTTGGTTCTGTCTTTGGCAGGGGGGGGGGGGTTCAGGAAGCCCCGAGCAGCTCTGCAGCACCCAAGCTGCTGCAACAAGCACCACCACTACCACCAGCCCCGCAGAGGGGACAAAGCTGAGTGGCTCGGTGTCACCGTCGTCCCACCCTTTGGGTATTCTGGCACCGAGGGATTCGGTAAGTCAGCGCTTGTTGTTACGTGCAGGCCCCGTGTCATGAGAGAAGCCACACTCTCCTCCTCTCAGCCTCACACAGACGGCCCCATTAGAAACAGAACCTTCACCGGGCACTGCTGCACCCCACGCAGGAACTGGCTTCTGCTCTGCATGGCTGGCGAGCTGGTGATACCTGGGTTTGTCCCTGTCCGTGCAGCTGCCAGACCCCACAACTGGACCCTAGGTCTCTGTATTCCTTGATGGGCCTCCTGCCTCCACAGAGGCTGGCTGGCGATTAACTGATATTATTGGAATCATCATCAGAATCTCCTGCAAGACACACCCTCCCCATAAAGGGGCAGTAGCAGAAGAGAGCAGGCAGCCTCCGAGCAGCTGTACCTCAGGTGGCTCGCAGGCCCCTGGCTCCCAGATTGGAGCCTGGGCACGGCCCTGCGTGTGGGACCCGCGCAGCACCTTTGGGGCTGGAGTCCACAGTGGCCACGTCCATCAGGAGGATGTAGCTTGTACCCACTGGGAAACCCTGGAGAAGTGACTGTGCCTCCGTGACCCTCACTCTACTCAGTGAAACTGGGCTAATGATGCGTCGGGTTGCTGTGAGAAGGGAGCAGGGAAGCACAGCCGTCAGCACAAGGTCTGGCGCGCTGCACGTGCTCCACCAAGGGAGCTAATATCATTACCTTTGCCAGCCTTCAGCTACAAGACTCACTTTGCTCAGTGCATCTTCACCCCCTTGCCCAGCTTAAATTTCCTGTCACCTTCGTGTTTCCTGGGGCCCTGAGAGCCACAATTTCTACCCTAGGAGCTGAACTTCTGCTAAAGTCACAGATGAAGGGTGTTCAATTTTCCCTTCAAGGCCCAATCCAAGTGCTGCCCTCTCTTCCCTGGTCCCCTGGCCCTGACGTCTCCTGCCACTCAGCCATCCGCCTTAGGCGTGCCCTGTCATCTGTGCAGTCTTCCAGCCCCTTCCTGCTGTGAGCACCTGGAGGGCAGATTCATCTCCATGTGTCCCTGTGCTGTGCCCTGCGTATGGCAGGCACTGTTACGTATCTACACTTGGAATTTCTTTAACAGAGGAACCCTCCTTCCAGCCTGCTTTTGTAGAAGGAGAAGGTGTTCCAGATGGGGCTAGGAGAATGCACTGGTAGAGGGGGTCAGGGCCAGGAGACACTGAACAGAGAGCACTTTGGCTGATGCAAGGACTCCCAGGTTGATGGGACCTTCCTGCCACCACCTCCTGGTGGTGAGATGTCATGCCCCAGGCCTCTTGCTGGGAATGCACGTGCAGGCCAATCTGAGCCAGCAAGGAGGGGTTTGTGGGTCAGACAGCAAGATGAGGGAGTCCAGACCTCAGGCAGATTCCTAAGGCCAGTTCCATTTCTTCTCACTTCGGCCCTGAGGTGCTGGGGGCTTCTGGGTGACTCCAGCGGTTGGGTAGCTTCAGTGAGAGTAAATGATGCTGGAATTCAAGCCCTAAGGGCAAGACTCAAGCTGCTGTTTAGTAGCTTTGACCTCAGATTTTTCCTCTGTGCAATGGGGAGGTAATGCCTGGATCCCCACAAACAGTGTGGGGACTCACACGAGAGAACGCACATGGCAGTACTCCACGCTCAGCAAAGAAACTAAGAAGCTTTTACTTTCCAGAGCTCAAGGATAATGGCCCAACACATATCAAATAATTACAACTGGAACTTTGTTTTATTCCATTAAATCATTTGAGGATACTGATAACAATATATCCTGATAGCGCTGATATCAGTGAACAACGTCAGGGCTGATTAATTGCATGCCTGCTGCTTGTAATGTTAAGTAAAGTTTTGGCTACTCAGCCTAAAGCAAAGTCACCGGATTCATTTTTCTCCAGTCAGACAACATATGCCCTGCTACAGAAAACCTCAAAACATATGGTAATTTGCCCTGGGAACCAAGTGTCAGTTGCATCCTCTTCTCGGTGTGTGGTCTCGGGTCTGCAGAAGGTACCTCTCCTGAACTCTTGGGTCGGGTAGAGAAAAGCAGCGCCCGTGTGGATCCAATGAATGTTTCGTCAGAGCTCATTAAAGAAACCCACTTAGTAATCATTAGCAATGGCCTCGGCCTCTGCAGCCGAGCACACCAGATCCTACAGTACGTCACGCTTTAGAAGTTAATGTTACCTTTGGTGATTGTACTTTTCTCCAAATAGGATGTTTTCTCTCACGTTTCCATGAAATATCCAGGCTTGCTGCGAAACATAGGCCAGACTCCCATTGACTGCCACGATTCCTTTCTGTAACTGCATCTGGAGCAACAATGCCAGAAAGTGCTCAGAAGCCAAACCCCAAGGCTTTTTCCTCGGGAACCATCGCAACCTGCTTGGTCACGAGCATTGATTGGGAAGATGCAGGTTGACAAGATACCTGTCTGTACTCTGCAAAGCCAAACTGTGCAGAAGGAGAATCTCAAAAGTCACATCTGCCGGGGCCCAGGCAGGGAACTTGGGGAGGAGCTGCAGCAGACCGGAGAGCTCCAATTGCAGGGCTTCTGAGGCGCAAAGGGCACCCCTGTGCCCACTCCCATGAGATGCCCTGTGAGCAGACTGATTGCGAGAGGCTCCACTTCCTCTAGGTGCACTGGCTGGGTCCCAATCTCCTTGGCTTGTATCTAGATGTCCCCTCAAGGTCTCAGGTGCTCATAGGTGGGGCTTTTGGGAGTGAGTGGATAGATCATGAGTGTGTGATTAGGGATCATGGGTGTGTGATAACTGGTTTAGTACAATGATTGGTTTAGTATAGTTCTGGGAGTGGCTGAATGGATTTACTTGAAGGCAGAAGATCCACCCTGAGTATGAGTAGCACCAAACCATAAGCTTGTAGCCTGGATGGAATAAAGAAGAAATGAAAGAAGGAAGGCTGTTGCCTTCTGCCTGCCCTGCCATGGACTGTTTCTCCTCTGCCGAGCCCCTCTGCCATGCCACTCTGCCTTGGAACCAGATGGTGATGGACTGAAACCTCTACAAATTGTGAACCAAAATAAACCTTTCCTCCTCTAACTTGTGGGTGTTGGGTATTTTGTCCCAGGAACGAGGAAGTAACTAAGGTGGCCACATCCCTGGGAGCAAGGCATGGCCCACATGCTGTTGATAGAGGTCCTGCTGTGCCCTGCATCAAGGAAGCAGCTGTGACTCAGTTGTACAGTTGGCACCATGCAAGGGTGCAGGCCTGGTGTGGCCAGAGCTTCTGGTTTTTCAAGAGGAATGGAAAGTCCAGTTTCATGTGTAACTCTGGGACTTAGAATCATTGAGCAATCCAATTAAAAAATACACCTGGGCTCCAGTTTGTGTCCGTGAGTACATAAGATTGTTTAAGATGATCCAGCATGATGGGCTTGTGATAGACAACAAGGACACTGGTGGTGATGCAATGCTTTAAGCTATGAGAAGAGGGACACATGGACAGGCCACAGTGGCTCAGGGCATGCTCATGGGACAGCAGCAGCAGAGGACAGGGAAGATGCCAAAGGATGTGGTACCACTTCCCCTCAGGAATGGCCCAAGGGACACAGAATCAGACTTGAGTAAGAGATAACAATATTAATGATAGCAGTAATAGTAATAGATAAAATGTGCAGCTACATTCCAGGCACTGTGTTGAGTGTACGTACGATGCTTACCACCATGGAATCATCCTACAGCCAACTATTACATAAATTATCTTTTAATCCTCACCACCACTCTCCTTAGCCCTGTCTTATAGATAAGGAAAATAAGGTTCAGAGAGGTTAATTTATTTACCGAAGGTTAAATAGTGGCCAGTGGCTAAGGCAGGTGACGAGCCCAGGCAGTCTGGGGCTCACCAGCATAACTACTGGCCGCCCAGCAACCACAGGGAGGAGCCCGACCCCACCACTGTCTCAGGCAGACAGATTCTATCTCCTCTGAGATGCCCCACATGAGAAGACAAGAGGAGAGAAGTTACAAGGTGGCAAATCTCACTTCAATATACATCAAAAAATTCCAAAGATGGGACTGACTGGGAAACAGTTTCCAGTCACTGGAGATACCTGAGCACAGGTTGGAGGATCTCTTACGTTGTCACAAGGATTCCTGTCCTCGGGTGGAGAACTGGGCTGGGTCACTTCTGACATGGCTCCAATAGCTAGGCTATCACGGGGGCACACACACTGCGTCCCAGAGCATGGGGACCTCAGGAGCCCACCCCACTCAGCCTCTACCCCTCCACAAGGAAGGGGTGGTCACTCTGTCTTCAGAGGAAGTCACTCATGTTGGAGTTTAGAAAACATTTCCCACCCTGGTGGGGCTCTACTGAACCTGGGGTCCTCATTTCTTCAGAGAACCCCCAGCCTCTTTCTGCTGCAGGCAGTCCCAGATGCACAACCTTCTCTTTAGCAATAGCAAAGTAAGGAGAAGGAGGATTTAACACCTTCTTCCAGAAAATATCTCATTCATTTAGGATGCAAGTCAGAAACCATGACAACGTAGAGGCCTGGAAATGTGGCGAGAGGGCCTGGCCATTTCCCCTGGGACCACGCAGCCAGCGATATCAAGAAAAGACAGGACCGGCTCCTGCCTCTTCTTATAGGGGTCTGCAGATGCATTCATTCAGCCGCTCTGTCTCTGACGGGGGCTCAGCTGAGCATTGGCTCTGGGGAGACACTGGGTATATGGAGACAAATGAGGAAAAAGCACATCTAATGTCACCTCCAGTCCCAGACTCCTTCGTTCTCCACCAAGCTGCCTTGCTGGCTTTTCCAAATCAGGACAACCCAAGTCATGGCCAAAGCTATGGATTTGATGACCCGACTCTTCCTGACCCAGATGTAGCTCTAGGCAAGGAAGTGGTCACCATTCAACACACCTCTCAGAGGGCAAAGCCAAGAGCAAGAGGAAGGCTCACCCCTGTCTAGCCAGTGGGCCTAGAGCTGCCAAGTGCGTTAGCAGCCCGGAAATCATCATTAATTATGCGTATGAGACCCAGTGCAGCCGAGCCTATCCTCTGCACGCACTGTTCCACCGGCCCCCAAGTCCCCAAACTCTGGGAACTGTTTTATTGTCACATCAAGGCTCCCCCTTCATGACTCACACCACACAGCTTACCTGTCCCAGGAGAGCTGCGATGAGGGAGCTCTTTCCACTCCCAACGTTCCCGCATATCCCCAGGACCTTGCCCTGCCAGAGAAATAAAGATAAGACACCATCACTCCCCAAAATTCCCAGAGGATCTTGGGACAAGGGTTCCTCCCAGACCGTGTTGGCTGTGCCACACGCGGACAAAGCATTACTGCTGGCTCTGTGAGGTGGCAGCTGCAGCCTCACCCCCAGCCTCAGCGCACACAGCCCGGCAGGCTGCGGGATTGTAAGTCTTAATTAACCGTTCTCCTCGCGCAGTAGCACAGAGCCCAGAGGGCTTCTAGAAATCACATACAGGTGCTGATGTAAAACAGCCTCGTGCCAGTCTGGAGGACACAGGCTGTGGACGGGAGGGCCGTCCCGTGCCAGACTCCGGGAAAGCAAATCTAATGGGAGGTACACGGCTGTGTAGCCCAAGGAGAACAAAGGCAGCCTTTAAAGTAAGGAGAGCTGGGTGCTTTTTGAAAGTTATTTTTTATGAATTCCTCCAGCATCATAACTCAACTTAAAACGTGGAGCAGTAATAATATTTCACCACGTTGGGCTAATCTACAGCTGTGGATTTATTAATGCAACCATCAAATCGTTATTTGGCACCTGCTCTGTGCCAGATACTGCTCTGAGAACCCGCAGTAACACACACAGGAAGGAGCGCGACAGAAGAATTCCGCATCTGCCCCCACAGAGCTTCTGTTTCAGTTAGCAAAGGTGGACAGGATCAAGGGAAGACGGAGAGAGAAGGAGTGTGGTGGAGGTGGGGGTGGAAGGAAAGGCTTCCTGGAAAGGCGGATGTCTCAGCTTGAGTTCTCCCAGAAATAGAGCCTGAATCAAGGGTTTAGTGAGAGCTGTTTGCTGGGGGACGTTCCAGAGACACCCAGAGGGAAGAGGAGTAGCAAAACCAGAAAGGGACAACAGGACTCGTGCAAGGCAGACTCTTAAATCAGCTCCCACAGGAGGCAAACGAGGCTCCATGCTGTAGGGGAATTCAAGGAACTCTGGGACCCTGAGCGCCGTCATCGTCCAAAGGCTGCGCCTGGGCTGTGAAAGTCCCGATGCTCCGTGGGCGGGATGAGGACCCCTCGGGCACAGGTGCAGACCTAGCTGTTGGAAGACAGCTGGAGCACACCTAGAGGTCCTGGGGACCCGGGCCACAGACAGGTGGAGTAGCCACTGCAGGCAGCCGGACCCCCAGGCTGGGCTCTGCGGTGGAGAGGGGCCGCTGCTGTGTTCAAGCAGAAACTGCAGCACGGCAGAACACCCCAGAGCACCTGCATTTGACCTGCTCCCTGCAATCCCTTAGGGCAGAGACGCCCACCAAGGAACCAAATACGGCTCTGTTCCTACCCAAGACCAGACGTGTCCATCACGTGCCTGCCACAGCCAGCACATGAGGTTGCCACCAGTAATTCCGTTGACCAATCTTTACTGAATGTCAGCCACCATGTTAGCCATCATGGATAAAACAGTGATCGAGACAGATGCGGTCCCCATCCTCAAACAGTCATAGCGTAATGGAAGCCGCAGGTAAATGAAGCTGACTCTTTCTAATCCCACCGAAAGGAGTTCAGGGATTGTCAGGGAGGCTTCGGGACACATAAGTTTGGATCCAGTCTCACTAGGTACTCGACTTCTCTCCCTTGCATTCTGCCTATTTCTGAGGACCAGGGAAGAGCATTCTAGATCCATCCTTGTCCTTAGCAGAAAACCAGCACCCTCTGGGTTCCTCATGAGTCATTTTTTCATTCGGCAAACTTTACTGGGCATCTCCGAGGCAGGCACTGGGCTGGGTGCTAAAGATGTAACTCTGAACAACACACCCTGACCTTGTCCTGGAGGACAGAGTCTAATGCAAGCATGGAGCTAAATTTGGAAAAACTTGGATGGCCTGAATTTAGGATATTTTAAGGGCAGCACTCGAGCTGGATATGATTGTTCAAGGAAAAAGGCAGCAACAACTGCTCACAGCAGCCGAGACTTACACTGGGCGCAACAATTTTTCATATGGGCCGCTCCTTCAGTTCTCATAACCATCTTGTGATGTGGGAATTATTATAAAATCCATGCAGCAAGTAAAGAGGCAGAGGCTTCAAGAGCTTAGGCAATACACGCAAGGTCAAATAGCTGGTAAATGGCCAGGACTGGAACCAAGGCCCACCTGGCCCCAGAGGTGCACCCTTAATCCACACAGCTGTATCACCCCAACTACATCTTCCACTTATTCACAAAATGTTAAGCATGCCCTTGACACACAAATCCGTACGTTACCTATGTACTAGAAAGAGCGTTTGGAGTAAAGCAATTGGAGGGCTAGAAGGCAGTTTCTTTAGAAGACAACAGCAGCTTTCTGGGGCTTTTCTGAAGCAACAGGAAAGGCAAGGTTGGAGCATGCAGCCGTTACACCCCAGAGGCACAAGGGAGAGTGACAAGAAGACGAACAAGAAGACGAGCTGCATTCGATACGACTTCACAAAACTCCAAGCTCCACTGCAGTCAGCCCCACAAATACGAGATATTGTTGCCAATGAATAGGTGACGGATGACCTTGTTAGCTATGAGAAGTAACA
This sequence comes from Erethizon dorsatum, assembly GCA_028451465.1. NCBI lineage: Eukaryota > Metazoa > Chordata > Mammalia > Rodentia > Erethizontidae > Erethizon > Erethizon dorsatum. The sequence goes on along the minus strand of CM051832.1, from coordinate 117,259,152 downwards.
TTCTCAAGCTGGCTACTGAGCTTAGCAGTGCACAGTAAATGAGAACCTCTCCTTCTATGCAGTTTGCACAGGGAAAGAGTGAGTCACAAGATGGGAAACTAAAATACTAGGTACAAGATCAGTGCTGAACGCTCTGCAGCGAAATCAACACTGGTACCCTGGGAGCGCTGCTGTCAGGTCCCTGGTGCAAGAAGACGCCTGCAGGAGACACAGGATCCCCTAAACACGCATCTACAGACTCTGCCCTCAGTCCTGAGAGGACGGAAGACCCACAGTGTGCCTGGCCGGGCTGGCTTTGCTCTGCCCCCCTTCGCTGGTGTGATGGTGTCTCATTTTGCTCTTTACAAGAGAGAAATTCATGGTGGTTGGGAGTACAGACTGGAGCTGGGCACCCTGGGGTGAAGCCCTCCTCTGCGGCTGGCTAGATACATGACCTTCAGTGAGTGACTTCACTTCCTCGTGCCTCAGGGTCCTCAGTCACCAGGTGGGAGTGGTCAGTACCTGCCTCCCAGGGTTACTGGAACAGGCTAAATGAGTTAATGACGCACCTGGTAAGCGGTAAGAGCTCCTAATTGTCAGTTATCATTATCTATCTTAATACCCCTCTGTGAAATTCAGAACAAATTTAAGAAGATTTATGAAAGCTAGTCAGTTTGAGGCTAACCACCTAAAATGATCATCCATTCAAAATTGCAATTGGTCCCACAAAATGTATTGAAAGTCAGTACTAACATGAAACCACCTTCTCTACTCTGGGGGAAGATGTCTCCGAGGTTCATGTACACAGATTTAAACCGGGGGCAGGGGGCTCCCACAACCACCTGCAGCTCCAACTGACTTTTAAGAGGCTCAGGGAGGAGGGACGGAGGCTGTGCCTCTAGAGCCCACAAGGGCCCATGTATTAAAGGTTTGGTCCTCGGGGTGGTGCTATTGAGCGGGGTGTTAACGTCTAGGAGGAGGAACTCGAGGGGGTCCTCAGGTGAAAGGGCGTTATGGGACCCCAAACACTTCTTCTTTCTCTTGTTTCCTGTCTCCTGGTGTCAGGGATTTGCTCTGCTACACGCTCCTTGCCATGCTGTGTTACCCTTCCCAGGGCCCCAAAGCCATGGGACCCCCAATCTTGGACTGAAGCTTCCAGAACTGTGTGCCAAAATAAACCTCCTCTACAAGTGAGTTGATCTGATATTTTGTAAAAGCAATGCAAACTGACCACTGTACCCACCTTTCTCACCACAAAGCTTATGTTGTGCAGAACCGATTTGGGGCTGCCGTTTTGCTCCTCAGGACCGGCAGTGCCCTGGGCCGATGGACTTTGCTGGTATACCTCTGGCCTCTGTTTCTTGAAAAAGTACCTTTTCTGGTTCTGCACTTTCTTTGGGTCACTTTTCATGCCGGTTTCTTGCTCCCATGTCAAGGTGGCATTTGCTAAAAGCAAGACAGTGCCTGGGTCTTCTGGTTGAGTAATGTAAGACGGGGGGCTTTTAGCTATGAGAATTCTCTAAGATTAAAGAGACACGGTTAAATGAGCAGACGTCATCCAACTGAGAGAATCCTCCCAATATATCTGCTAATGACCCAAAAGCACAATCTTGGCAATTCTACCCGGGACATCCGAGAAAGAAATTCCGGAGTTATTCCCCCAGGAGAAGCTGCAGCAGAACTAGTCCACCGGCTCACACTATCTGGGACAGTCGCCTCTTTAACCATGAGGCTTATGTGGGTCACCCACATTGGAGAAGGCTGGTCCCGGCCATATTCCACCCTCGCGCCCAAGATAGTCAACCTTTGCCAGTCTTTGGGTGACAGACATCACTGCTTCGCACTAATGCATATGACACCAAGGTCATGTTCTCAGTCTCTCTGCTGTGTCATTTTCCTAGGTCCCCACTCAGCTCATTCAACAAAACATTTGCCTGGTGCCTACCATGAGCCAGGCTATGGGGTAAATGGCAGAAATTCGAATATAAATAAGGCACATGTCCTGTCCTCCACGAGGCTAGCCTGGGAGGAGATGAGAAGATGCACAGGCCATTTTAGTGAAATGTGATAAAACTGCAATCCCCAGAGAAGGGACCCTTGGCTCCCCATCCTGGAGGCCCACGTAGTTCTTGCCTGAGCTGTGTCTGTACAGGTGCTACACAGGCAAAGATGAGGGAGAGGAGAGAGGACGGGAATGTCTGAGTGGAGGGCACAGCATAGGCAAAGACAAGGAGGCAAAAGCATGGTTGATGGGGTGGCGTCTGGCTGTGAAACAAGCAATTCAGGATCACTAAGTCACAGAGCTCAAGATAGGGAGAAAATGGGACACAAAGTGGAGACAAAAGTGAAAGCCCACTGCTGGAGGAACAAGCGTTCGAGGGTGTGAAGCAGCAGTGATACCAGTATTTTAACAGCTTCCTGGGAGCTGAGTGCCATATGGATTAGAGGAGGACAACACTGAGAAAGGACCCCAGGTCTGCAAATCAACTGTGCTAGTTCAGATGCAAATGATGGAGTCCCTGAATAAAGGTGACGGAAAATGGAACAGCGTGGAGATTGAGAATTGAAGAAATGACATCCTCCTCTAGTTGGAGAAGCACCTTTAAATTTTTTTCTGACATCACAGTGTATACCATGAATGTGATAGTGTCAAATCTTGTGTTGCTTTCAAAAAATGATAACAGTGCAACTTCCAATCTGGTCTTGCAATGGTGCCTCTTAAAACTGAGGGAAGACGGTTATCAGGAGGTAACTCAGTAAGGCTCTGGATCTGTGGGATGTGGCAAGTGAGCGAGAGAGGAGGACAGGAAGCAAGGATGGCAAAACGACTTCCAGATTTCTGGCTTGCATGGAGACCATCAATCAATGCAAATACCTGAAACATCTTTTCTTGACTAGAGTGCCCTTCTCCTTTTCCTTTCTTCACCTGAACTTTAAAATTATTTCACCTGCCCTTCCTGCATGTTCCTTATACCTTTACCGTTCAATAAATATCAGAGTACCTGGTTCTATATCAGAGTGGGGCTTTTGGGGGCTAAGATTCTCTTTCTTATATTTGTATTTCCCACATCCCCGGTACATAGGAGACACACAGTAAATCTTTGATGGATGAACAATAACTAAATGACCAACTATATCAGTGTGGTCCCCTTCCAGCACCTCGCCACTCCCATCGCCACACCCATCACAGAACAAACCAGGTAAAGGAGGGATGGCTCAGTGCAAACCCAACCCCCACTGCTTAAGGCTCTTGGCTGGATCAAGAGTAGAGGTCGGGAACACCATCTCCATGTGCAGAGACTCTGTCTCATTTTTCCTACAAGGACAGTCCGCCTATAAAACTCGGACTCTCCCCTCCTTCACACACATTTATTGTTCCAACTCGGAGACGCCCGAGGCACAAGGTCAGCCCAACAAGCAACCCGGCCCTCCAATGGATCAGTATAGCATCCCCAAATCCAAGTGTTTCCCCACCCAGAAATGCGATCTGTCTTCCCTACTCACCCAGAGTTACTTATACCTTCATTCTCCTCAGAGAGACATTGGCTTCCACCATGGCTTTGACCGAGAAAGGCAAGATTGCGATTGAAAACTTCATTACATTAAACATGGCGATCACACTAAATGCCTGAAGAACAAAAAGAGAGCATAAGGTTTAGAGTGGAAGTGGCTTTGGCTCTAAACCATTCTACCCATGGGGGTTAAAGCGCTGAGATGAGAAGTGTTGGCACAGTTGGATTTAACAAAGGAACAGCTTTCTATTTCATGGCCCAGGACTGATAGGTGGGCAAATTAGGGACAATAGCATCTCGATCTATTTTGCTTTTGGATTTTCACTGAAATAGTGGGAAATATGTCCACTTGTATCTGCTGATTCAGGAGGGAGACCAACTGGGGCAGGCCCTTAGCCAGCTCCATTTAGAAATTCTCACCCATACCACGTCTTCCTTCGAACCTAGGCATTTATTCAAAAGTCTATGCAGATATTCCTACGTCACGTCCTGCGCTCTGCTCTGCAGGGGCATCTGGACCTTTGGGGTCAGGGATGGAGGTGGTGGCTTCCTGGGAGGACCTGCCCGCCCTGCCAGCTGCTCAAGAATGGCCTCCAGCTCTCCTGCTCCGGGAGCCTGGCCTCTAGGCCCTGCCTTCCCATGCACCAAGGTCAGATTTGAGGGCTTTCGTTTAACTACAGTTCCCCATAAAAGTCATCTCCTATCTACCTTCCCCACTGAGCACTGCCTAGTTAATAAACATCAGAGAGACCCAGTGAAGAGAGGTTTTCTTCCTGCCATTGGCACCGCAGGGGTGCATGACCCATCTCTCAGATTCCATCAGCTCATCGGTCTGACATGTAATTAGCAGTCCCTCTCTAGTCAGAAAGGAAGAAATTAATCCCACAACTTCCTTCAACAAACCCTGAAAAAACCTGGCTGCTGTTGAGTGGGGCCCATACACGGGGCCCTGGGCTTTGACAAATCTAATTATTTCATTAAGAGGATGGTGAGGGATGCTCCCATCACCTCCAGTCCTGGATACATCCCCAAAGGCCTATTCTCTCAGGCCCCCAGCACCACCTTGGCTCGAGAAGCCTGGGCTTTGGTTGACCGAGCAACTGGGCTACCTAATATGACCAAGCACCTTGGGGCTGACCTCCCACAGACATGGCCCCAGCAGAGGGAGGGCCTGTGATAGCTTCTGAATCCAAGGGCATACAAGCTGTGCATTCAGAGAATTTGGTTTGGGTCTATATTTCTTCTAAACATCATGTTAGAAAATATCAACTACATGTACTTAATTTGGTTTCAAATTGATCTGCTTGATGTGCTGCTCGTGGAGGCGAAAAAGCATGTTTTTGTTTGGGGGTCATAGAAAGCAGTCACAATAATTGGGCAGTGTTCCATTCAGGCTCCTGTATATAATGGCCATTCGTTCTGGCTTTGAGCTCACAGCTGGGTTCAAAGCCCTAGAGTAACAGTAAAGTGGGCAAGAGGTATTATCTGCTGAAGAACCTGAAAAAATAAACACAACACCTGCACGCGCGCGTGCACACACACACACAGAGCGTAGGAATGGAACTGACGTCCCACAGAGCCAGGCCTAGTAGGAGCATCCTGGCCCCTCAGACATGACCCCTTCCCTCCCCTTGTGCTCCCTAATTTGTGGTACAATTCTTCTTCTGTGAGACCAGCGATGTCTTCTCACTGCCTTCTCTTTTTTCCTTGCCTTTGTTCACTGTCCTTCAACTGCTTCTCCTGCAGACACTTGTTTTGAAATCTTAGCTTTTTGTCTTTCTTTGTGTAAGCCAGGGGCCATTTTCCCTCCGGCTCAGCATTTCTTTACCTTTGAATGCTCAGGTCCCAAGTAAAAAAGTGTTCACATCTCCCAATTCCCCCTCTGAGGTTCACAACCCGCCTTCACTCGGCCTGGCTGAGACCCAGGCTGACAAGGACGGGCGATTCCAAACGCTCTGCAGGAAGCAGAGTGCTCTGCGCTCGCAGCCCTGCTGGTAGGGGCTGTTCTCATCCTGCTTACAGATAATAAAACCAAGGCTACAGTCACTCGGTGATTTGCCCTACGTCAAACTAGGAAGTTGGAGTTTGAACAGGGCAGGCCTGGCTGCTAGCTGGGGGGCTCTGACCCAACACTACTGCTCTCCCAACACCTCCAACTCCTCCCAGCAAGAGGACATTCCCAGCTCTCTTTCGTCTAGTACACAGCATGTGAAGAAAGCAATCAGGTGATCTTTCAGTTTCCAGTTTTTTCCCCAGTGTGAAATTGTGTTCCAGTGTTAACCATGACCACTACTGTGCCACGGACAGGGTAAGGGCTATTGTCAGGTTCTCCTGGGCTCCTTGCCAGCCCCAGGACTTGTTGGAAAGTTGGGGTTGAAGTCTGGCCCAGTTTGGCCACCTGGTCCTGGCTGTTCTGATGCTGGAGTTGAAGCCTCTGTCTATCTGGGTTTTCCAGTGCTGGGTGGAAAGGAGCCCAGAGCTGGAGCTGGTCCTTACCACAGAGGCGGTGAGCTCGCGCCTCAGGAGGATGTGGCAGGTGAATGTCAACACGATGGCTATGGTGGACACGATGGGGGCCAGCGCTGAGCTCCCACTTTGAATATATCCAGCTCTTTCCAGCAACTTTCTCTCCCTCTTTCTTATATCTGTAAAATAGAAAACAGTCCAAGGTGGTCTTATTTTGCATGTCAAGCACCAGCCCTAAGAAACGTATTGCCCTGCCTGATCCTCCTCCAAATGAGGGTTAACGGTTCCTGTGGTGAAGTTTAAACGGCAAGACTACGGGAAGCCTCAGGCTCAAACCCAGCAGGATAGGAGCTTGGCGCACATCAGCTGCCAGGACTGGACAGCCTCCAGGTCCCTCCGGTCCTTGTACTCAGTGTGTGAGTCATGGACTCAGAGCCCCACAGGGCCTGGGCCAGGGTCGTAAATGACAGAAGAGGGCAGAGGATGCCACCAGAGGGAGGTGTGGAAGGCGACGGGATGGTAAGTCAGGCTTCAGGGAAGGGAGCCGCTTCTTGAGCCAGGGAGCCTCGTTACCAGACCGCAACTGTTCTGAGGTCTGAGATCTGGGCTTTCGTGAGCTATCTCTTTACTTGTAAATGTTGGGAACCAATTAAAGGAAGTTTGTAACTGGGGCTCCTGCCCAGTGTCCCAAGAACAGCCACAAAACTCAAGAGCATCTCCCCCTTTCCTAAGTCTGTAAGGTGCCCAGGATTCTGCACAACACAATTTAAATCAAAGCCTCCCTCCCCTGGGCACCGGTCTCAGTCCTGACTCCAGCCCCATCTGCACACCACTTTCACGCCAGCACAGGACAGCCGACTGCTTGCCCTGGGTGCCCCCTGGCACGGGTCCTCCCCTGACACCACACAGCAAGAGCTTGTGGTGAACACGGTGACTGGGGAGGGGCTTCTATGATGCCCCTTAGCAGGAGAGGACACCCCCTTAGCAGGGCAAGGCATTTGCTATAAGTGACCAAGGCAGAATTGGAACCTATTTCTACTGTTATCCACACGGCCTTCACCCCCCAGAACACCCGGGACCTCTCCCCCCACGTACCCCTACAAATCCACCTCTGGCCCTTGCTCCTACCTGGGGGTTTCCCTAGCACTCTGGGCCTCCAAATCCGTCTATAAGGCCTACCTGAAGGCCGGCCACCTCTGCCAGGAAGTCTTTCCTGCTCTCTCTGACCTGGCGTGTGCCCCCACGGGCCCCATGCAGCTCCTCTCACTTCCTCTAGTGGTGCTTTCCACATTTCACTTTTTAGCATAAGTAAGCCACGTGTTCAAGCATTCAACACCTTTTGACTTGATGTCTAATCTATGGCAAGTGGAGGTGCTTGGTGATGGAGGATGTAGGAGTAAACAAGCTCAGCCCTCTTCTGGGGGGGAGATGGACAATAAAGACATAAATAAATCATCCAGTTCCAATTGTGCAGGATGATCCAAAAGAAGCAACCAGGGGAGTGGCGAAGAGGCACTGGTGGTGGATGTGTTTAAGAGGCACAGAAGCCTCTTTGAGTCAGTGACCTTGAGAGCAGTCTACAACCCATGACATCAGCAGAAAAGTGTCCGGGCAGAGGAAAGAGCAAGTGCAAATAGCCTGAGGCGTAAAAGCCAGGACAGGATGTTCTACTGGCCGAGGGGTGTTATCAAAGATCAGAGTAAACACTGATGAGATCAGAGAGGTTACAAGCGGCCAGGCCTCGCTGGACCTAACAGGGTATACGAAGGAATTCGCCATGCAAATAGGAATGAAAATGGTGAAATCACAACGGACCCTGCAGAAATTCAGAAGATCATCTATACCTGCTAGGAATTTGGATTTTATTCAAAAGATCTCAATTTGAATAAGTGATAAGAAACTGCTGAGGAATTTCCAGCAGGACCTAAACGACATTTTTAAAGGCCACTCTGGTGCACGATGGATTTCATGGGAGAGGGAAGGGTGGGGGGACATCTAGATGGTCCTGCCAGGTCCCTAAGAGGAGACTGGCTTGGGTTGGGGAAGTGATGGGATGGAGAGAAGCAGCTGGGTTCCACATATATTCTGGAGCTTAGAGCCAAGAAATGCGGGGCTATTTTTGAGCTTGGTGTTCTCACCCTCCCTTAATCTCAAAAGAATAAACCCCTTTCCTGATTATTTGTGTGGTCTTGCACTTAGTAGGAAGTGGATATATATTTATTGAATTAAACTGACTTGAATTCAATTGGGTTGGTTTAAGTTAAGTCAAATAGAGTCCAACTTAATCGAATTCAGTTAAATTGTACTGAGGCGAGTTCAGAGTATGAGGAAGTATTTCTGTGTCCTCAGAGCCTGCGAGTGTCCTGGGGCTGCGGGTGTCCCTGCTGGGGCACTTTCTTCAGCAAGCTCAGAAGCAGGTTTTCTGAAGCCACTCCCTGAAGAGCAGGCACACAGCTTCAGCCCCAATTACATGCTGGTGCGAAAGTGTAATTGTAGATCCAGAGTCAGTTATAACAGTGACTCGGATCATTAATCCGCCAACCACCTGAGTCCATGTCAGCAACTCTGTAAAGGTCCCTGCAATTAAGATTTGCATTTATATTTGATTGAAAGTGTTTTAATATCATCTTTTAAAAAAGAAAACTACATACACATCCTCATATCTGCTCAAAGTTTGTGGAGTCAATGGGCCATTCAAACGCAATGAAGCTGCCACAGGCAAGGTGAGGATACATGTGAGAGAGAGAGAGAGTGTGTGTGTGTGTGTGTGTGTGTGTGTGAGAGAGAGAGAGAAAGAGAGAGAGAGTGCACATCTTCTAAATCAAGAAAATAGCTTAAGACAGCACCTTTACTGTTCACAATGTGTTAGTGGATTCTTTTTGTATAGAGTAACTAACTGGTCAGTACCAAGATCCCTGTGCCCCAGTAGAAGCAAAATCATATGTCACTCACCCTTGATTTCATCAGAACCAATGTCAGGGTCTGTTATAAAATCTGCATAATCCTTGGAAAAATCCTTTGACCTGCAGAGCAGTTCGGGGTTCCCCCCAGCCCCCTTCTGCTATGCTGGCCCTGGGAACCTTAAGAACCCCTTAGAAAAGCATATTCTACAATGTAAGCGGTTCCCTAGGCAGCTTCTCACCCTACCTTGAATGGTGTTTGTGAAAGATTTCTCCCAGGCGTACATTTTAATCAGCTTGATGCAGGTCAGAAACTCATTCATTGTCTGAACGCGCCTGTCTGTCACCGAAACTGCTGATCTTCGGAAAGCCGAACTGCGCTTAGCCATAAACAACTAGAATCAAGGTACAAACATGGTGTTCAGGGACAGTTGCTGAGTTGCAGTTTGCCTAAAAGTCCAAGGATTGGAGTACAAGTGCCAGGAACAGTTCCAAGAGAAGCTGCAGTCTTTTCCTTGAGTTGCAGCATTGGCATGGCCTGAGGAAACCACTGGGAATCCTTATGGACGATTCAATGCTATGACTTACATCTAGACGCCCTCCAAAGCCTCAAGTGCTGCTAGGTGGGGCTTTTCAGAAGTGGCTGGATCTAGAGTGTGTGATGCTGGGAGCAAGGGTGTGTGATTACTAAATTAGTCTCCTGACTGGTTTGGCATAGTTCTGGAATGGAAAATGGGAAGGTGCAATGTGGGTGTGAGTGCTACCCACCCAAAGGGCATGTAGCTTGGATAAAATACAAGGGGCAGAAAAAGGGCTGCTGAGGTCACTTGCTGCTTGCTACTTCACTGGTTTGCTGCCTTTTACCTGCCCTGCTTTGCCATGAACTGTTTCTCCTCTGTGATATCTCTCTGCCATGCCACCCTGCCCTGGAGCCAGCTGATTATGGACTGAAACCTCTACAAACTGTGAGCTAAATAAACCTTTCCTCCTTCAACTTTGGGTGTTGGGTATTTTGTCTCAGCAACGAGAAAAAGTAACTAAGATATACAATAATTACCAGGATGCAAGGGGAGTGCTAGAGACTTTGGCAAACTGAAGAAACACCCCCCCCCCTTAGTGAGTGTTTAAATTCAAGTTCTTATAAAACTACACGTTTCTTTTGCCAGCAAAAGCCAACCTGTAAGCCCAAAGTAGGGTGCAGGCTTCAGCTGTAGGACCAGAAATGAAGCCTCTTTCCAGTGAGTGAAAGCACATGGGCTCACAGCACCTGTAAAGCAGTTTCAAGAGGAGAGGCCTGCCTTACCTGGATGGGGATGAATATGACATACACGGATATTCCGATGAGAGCTGTGGACCCCAGAATGAAAAAGGCATACACCGCACAAACGACCATTAGGATAGGGATGGTGGCTGGCAAGGGACAAAACAAGGCAGCTTCGAACAAGGAATAGCTATCACTTGATAGTGTGTTGAGCACCTGGAAAGAAAGCAAAGGGTTCTGCTTGGGAGGGATTTCTCCTCAACTGAAGGCTTTGCAAATGAATGGCGGGGGGGGCACCCAAAGGACCAGCCTGAGGAGTTTGCTCATTCTGGTATGACTTTGGAAAGGTCAGTCTCTCAGGACTGAGAATCCCAAAGAAGAAAAGCTTAAGAAGTAAGTGCTCCAGCCGGAACCTGCCGGAGAGATCCCTGCATCTATTCGCTCTTCCTCCTAACTAACACAACTCTCCTTACTCAGGGCGGCAACGCACCCAGCCAAAAGACGACATCCTCCCGCCAACTGTGAGATGGGACATCGGGGTGAATTCGTAAGGAAGCCCACGCACCTCGGCAGGGACGTCCCTCTGTTTTTCTCTCCTTCCTCCTACCCGCTATCTGAAACAGGGCTGCGAGGCTGGATCTCTAGCCTCCATCCCGAGCCACCTTGAGACCCAGATTCTAGGACAGGGATGAAGGAAGCGCCCCAGCCCTGGGCCACACTCTTACAGTCTCCTTTTACACTGAGTGAAATAAATTCCTTCTGCTTAACCCACTGGTGTTTGGGGTTTTCTATTTTGGGGGTCCCATGTGGAATCTAATCATAATTGATATGGGATGCTCTGAAAATCCTGAAAGAGCAACTGTAAGAGAGAAGCAAGTCTTCCTTAATGCACACCACCTGGGCTTCCCTTGATTAGGGAAATTTTCTTGAATAAGCAGCAAGGATTTTATTGCTAAGGATTAAGGGCTTAAGAAAATGTCAACTCAGAAGTAGCAGGTATGGTTTTTTTATTATGACTTTGGCAGCCCAAATGCTACATAGCTGGAATTACTGGATCCCCTAGTCAATCTATTTTACTAAATACCCACAGAGTGCTCTGCACTGCCTCAGTTTCCTCCTTGACAATCAAAGGGATTGATTGAAGTCACTACCGAGCCCCATTCCAGCTTTCCCAAATTCTCCTGCTCCAGAGGAGCCGAACTTTCTCTGAATTCTTCCCGTGTTTTCAGTCCCTACTACCTCACTTAGCAAGAGAGGGGACATCCGGGGCAGGACATGGACAAACGAGAGGGAGGCAGGATCCCATGTCCGAAGCACGCCTCACACACACTCAAAAACCTCAGCATGAATTTTCTAAAGTTCGACTTCTGGACCGGATTACCTCGCCAATTGAAATGCGTGTCAGTGTCTTGAAGGACACCAGGTTTTCGAAAACCAGGGTGGAGAGAGCCACTTTCAACCGGATCGCCGTGCGGTAGTTGATGGCCCAGGCCAGGGCCCAAAAGAGGACTTTGGTGAACTCAGTGACAAAGAGGGCTATGCACAGGCTGATGCCAACCCAGAATTTCCCGGAAGCATTCTCGGTGTGCTGGAGGATTTGGTGAATGAGAACCGTCTGTAAAACAGTGCATTGGAGAGAAGAGAGGGCCGCTGGGGGTGGGGGGTGGCAGGGGAGGCCTCGGATAATGTCAGCAAGCTGACTTTATGAGGCAAACTTTTTAATTAATTTCAGCGCTTGCTGCTGTGCTTGACAAGAATTCACTTTATGAAAATTCACCCCCAAGGAGCACAAAGATAATGGCAATGTACTAAACCCACCAGCTCGTAGAGAAAGTAACTGATGACAGCTTTGCCCAGCTGGGACCTGGGAGATGAGAGGAAAGGGGGCAGCCCCCGCTCACCGGCCCTATGGCTGCCATGATTATGCACAGGATGTTGGCCACGATGTCCATCAAAACCCGCGTCCTCTGGAATTTCCAGACTACTTGGCCCAGGGAGGCCTTCTCAGGACCCACCCTTTCCACCTCTTCATCCCAAAGGACTCGAAACCTGCAATGAAGAAATGGGAAGAGGACACAGGGTTGACATCTCTACTTGCTGTCTGAAGCCATGCACATGTCAAAGCCCATGCAAGGGCTCAGCGCAGCCCTTATCTAGATCACTGGTGCCATCAGACAGTCAGCATTGGTTCTTTCTTCTCTTACCAGGCAAGTGGGACCCAGGAGGGGCAAGCAGCGATGCTCAGACACAAGCTGGTATGAACATCTGGCCCTCAGCCCCTTTCCAGGCCTTCATTTCCCTGCCTCCTGGCCACACCACCAGCTCTGATAAGAACACAGGGCTAACCGAGAAGTCCAGAGAAAATTCTTCTCCAGGGCAAAGAAAACCATCAGCATCCAAGATTCACAAGAAGGCCGGTGTGACAGGAGTGCGCTGTGAAAGAGTGGGGCTCACAAGATGCTCCAGGCCAGGCTGAGCCCAATCTCAGGGCCTCGAGGGCCTCAGGAAGGAGTTTAGGGTGCAGTCCAAGTGCGGCGGAGGCCTGTACAGGTTTTTAATTAAAGCACTGTTATCTCTGACAGATCACTTGGCCGCTCTGACTGTAATGAATTGGGGGAGCAAAGGCAAAAGCAAGGGACCCAAATAGGGGGTGGTCAGCCTCCAGGTGAGAGGCAGCACTGGCACAGCAGATGGGGCAGTAGATTCAAGGAAAGGTGGACAGGAAGGGACAAGAGTACTGGCCAGTGGATTAGATGTGGGAAGAAAGGAGATGGGATCAGGGCAGATCCCAGCTTCTTGGCTTTTCAGGAATGGAGAAAGAAGAAGGGGGGAAATATTATCAGGTCAGAGCCAAAGACCAATACTTCAGCTTTAACCACTTGCTTAGCGTGTGCGAGGCCCTGGGATCGGTCCCCAGCACCGGGTGTGTGTGTGTGTATATGTGTGTGTGTGTGTGTGTGTGTGTGTGTGTGTAGCTTTAGGTACAGATAAGCATCTGTGAAGCATCCAAATGCAGCTGTCCAGGCTGGTGCAGGGCACGTGGACTCAATAGCTGGAAGAGAGGCCAGGGCCGGAGAGGCACATGGCATTGCAGAGCCTGCGTGTGTTCGGGTTTGAGCCTTGGGAGTGGATGAGATCCCCTAGGAGCAGAGCAGAGCCTGGGAGGGAGGCAGATCTAAGTGATGCTATGTAGGGGGAAGGAAACCATAGAAATGGATGAAGAATACTGGGAAAAGAGGAGAAGGAAAATTCAATAATCCACGGGTGCTGGCAGCCCCTTTCCCTCGGTGCTCCCTGGTAACTTCCTCTAGACTGCAGATGTCAGCTAAGACGTCTTCCGGACACAGGGGAAGGAAGAGAAGCGCAATTCTACAAGCAATTGCAAGTCTACGGCTGGTGCTCTCAGCCCTGTAAGTAAGTAGTCTGGGCAGCGCGTTGTGTCGTACTTTACCCCTGTGACCAAAGATAGGGTGACTTGCAGGAGAAACAAGCTCAGGTGGTTTTGAGAGCTTCTGCCTGTGTGAGACCTTCTAGGTCACCAGAACCACAGCATTCGATGCAACCATTGGAAGGAATAAAGTTCATGTGCTCAGGCGGACACAGACAAGTCTTTACAAACTTCCAGCCAAAGAGAACGAGGTGATCAGTGACTATATAGCATGCTTCATTTTTTCTCCTTAAATGTGAAAAGCATAATTTGTGAGTAGGGAGGAAGAAGACGAGAAATTGCTCTTTAGAAGATGGTAGCACTGGGTGTGTTTAATCCTTACAGAAAAATGATGGACAGGGCCACATCAACATTTTAGCAATGTTTAGCTTCTAGGGAGGAGAGTAAATGTATGGTAGATACCGTCACTGCTTAAATTCTGTTTCTTTAGCATTTTTATAAAAAATGTGAATTTGGTCGGACCAATGACATTTACATTTTTACAAGTCAAAAAGGCAAATATGAGCAGTTTCATTTGGTTCAACCTAAGAACTCTCTGAACCACAAATGTCTAAGAACAATTTTTATAGTGCAATAAACCCCATGCGGAGAGCTGCACGCAGCAGCCCAGCTGAGTGTCGACCAGCAGAGTGCAAAGTGCTTTTCCAGCCACCTCCGTCCTAAAAAGCTGTTCCCACAAACCCACCAAGTGGCCCAGAGCCTCCAACCAGCCCTCTCTCCACGCCAGCTCTGCCCAGGCCTCTCCTCCCTGGGGACCATGCCATGACGCACAGGCAGGCCAGCCCATCTCAGAAAACAGCCCTGAGAAGGGTCACCAGCACCCATGGGTCTCCAGTCCCACACAGGGGACATGGAAGCACACGACAGGGCTGGCAGGGCCCTTCTCTAGGGTGAGCTCTTCTCCCCAGGGGACCCAAGCGAAACCTGGTACCTTTTGGCGTTGGTGTCAGAGGAGTCATAGGGAGACATCGGGGGCAGGGTATCCCCAGTCAGTGTGTTCCTGTAGCCCTTGACCATCACCGGTGTGAGCCAGGAGAACGTGGCGAAGGAGAGCAGCCCCGCATCATCCACTGGGTTGGGCGCCAGCCTGCAGACATGCGAGATGCGCAGTGTGCCTGGGTCACCAGCCGTCACTGCCCTGACCTCCTGCCTTGCACTTGTAACCACATTCCTTAGCCCTTGTCGTGTGCTGGGACCAGCTTACACTACTAGATCATGAGAGCCACTGTCACTGTTTTCAGGAATTTTGCAAGTTAGTTCTTAAACTCAGCCAATATTCTAAGTTCAGTTACACAGATTGAAATAAATGATCTTAAAGACAAAGTAATCATATTCAAAATTTCACCTTCCAAATGAGCTGCCTATAAATACCATAACAGGTGCGCTACCGTGCATCTCTAACTAACTTTGCATTCAGTGACGTCACATTGTAGCTTGAAACTGTGGTGGAGTATTTACATCGTACAAGTTGATAAATGCTACAAACAAGTGGGCTTTTTCAATGACCCCGTTGTTGACTATTTACCAGTGTTCGACTGTCTCATGGGAAGGAGGGCACCTGCTGCTCGGGTGAAAAATCAGAGAGGTCAAGTACGTGTCTCTTGCTCTCAGGAGGCTGGGGAAGGGCCACAGCAGGGTGTGCCACAGCTAAGCTAGCACGCCCAGAGCACAAGAGCCAGTGGTGAACTCGTGGTGTATTATGAGGCTGAACGGGTTAATACATGTATCAGCCGTCTGGTAAAGGAGAAGATACAGAAGGCAAAAGGGAGAGGAAAGAAAGAAGGGAAGAAAAAAAGGAAGGAAGTGGGAGAAGGAGGAAGAAGGGAAGGAAGAAGAGGATGCTGAAGGAAGAGATAGAAGAAAGAGGAGGAGGAGAGATGAAGGAAGGGGAAGAAAAAGGAAGAAGAAAGAAGGAAAAGGAAATGAAGAAGAAAACACCTTGTATTGTCCTTGAGGAATGAACCGTCTGAGCCAGGATAGATGTCGGGGACAGAGGATCATCTACCAATCACCGAGCGTTACTGTGTCCCACAAGCGAGAGCTTCGCGTTTGTGGCAGACGCTGGAAGAGTGTCCTCTATCCGCCTCTCAGCTGTGGAGGACAGCTGCACGCAAGCTCTCGTGGCAGTGTCCCCTGCAAACGTACACTGTGCCGCTCTTACCAACCGTTCCACAGCTCCCGCGGGAGCCCGAGTACAGCCCACAACTGCAGGGGTTCAGGGAAACCCCACCCAGCGGGGTGCGGGAGCCATGGACAAACGCTCTCGGCACACATCCTTTGGGTAGAAACCTGGACGCTTCTCGGGAGGACCTGGCGGAGTGCAGTCCCCCTCCCCACAGCAGCCATGCTGTCTTTCCTCTCCCCCTGCCTCGTGCTCCTTACATCCCCCACCCCACTTCTTGGGATCACCTTCCAAATGAGCTGCCTGCATCCAAGTTCTTGGCTGAGACTCCCAAGGGAACCGCGCTGAGACAGGATTAATGAGGTAGCACGCGCCCAGAACACAGCGGAAGCTCCTTACCCACGGCTCTCGTGATAAAGTCCTGCATTACCTGCGTGATGCCCACGACAGCTCTGAGAGGTGGAGAGTCGGTCTGATTATGACCCCGTCTCCTAGCCAGAAACACTGAGTACTTGCCCAAGGCCTCACAGCTCGTCAGGTGTGAAACACGAATCCAGACCCACCACTTGCTGGCTCCAGCGCCGCCCCGCATTGCCTGTCCACAGAGCAGTTACAAACTGGGCTAAAGCGGTGGGCGGTCAGAGCTCCCTTGCGGCGGAGGACAGCAGTGCATAGCCTCGCCTTCCAACCTTCGCCTCTCACCTTAGAGAGCTCAAATGTGTGAATCTTAGGCCATAGGAGCTGGGAGAGGACAGTGCAATGTCACCTCTGCAGAGAGACACCACTAGGCCCTCTGGTGCTCAGAGGACACGCCATGGGTCTCCTCCTAATGCTGTGTTAAATGATGCGCTGCAATGCTGAGCGTGTGAGCTTGGGCAGGCTGCCCGAGTTCCTATCCTGGAGTTCAAAGACAACTGTGTCACTCTCCCCCTCCGCATCCCAGGCCTTTGAACGTGTCTTACAGCTCATTCCGTCAAGAGGCAGAGTTTATCCCCCACACCCTGAATTGGCTACCGTGACCTGCTGTGGCCAGCGGGACTCCGGAAGTAGTCGTGTTCCTGCTCTGAGCCTGTGTCTCCGGAAGCCCTGCAGGCTCCCGCTTGTTCTCCTGGAAGCCCATCCCACTGCTCTTTGGCCAAGTCCAGTCTGCACTGCTAGACACTGAGTTGCCATATGGTCCAGTTGCCCCCATTGCCCCAGTCAACAGCCAGCCAACCCGGGGACACAGCCCCTTTGCTGAGCAGCAGATGAGTGCGTAACCCTAGTCAAGGCCAGGGGAACTGCTCAACGGTCTTGGCCCATGTTACTCTGTTTTATGGGTCCCCATAGAATTGTAAGCTAAATAAATGGCAATTATTTTAAGCCACTAATGGTTGATGCCATTTGTTAAAGAGTGAAGATGACCTGATGAATTTTAAGCATGCTACATAAACTCCTGGTGCCTCAGTTTCCTCTCCTATCAGATAAAAATAACAGTGCCCCCGGTGTGGTTGTAAAGTACTCAGATGGATCCCGACACGTTAGCTATTGTCACCCTCTCCAAAGGATAGGAAGAGGCGAGAAGTGAGTGGTGGATAAGTGAGCGGAGTGGATGAGTGGATAAACAAAAGGGACAAACACAGAGAGCGGCAGATGGGGAGCGGAGGAAGTGCCCACTTTCCCCCTGTAAATCCTAGCCTGGCCTCCTTCAGTCTTGCTCCTGACCTACCTTGCATAGGGTCGCACTGGTATCATGGTTTTGAGGCTGGGGTCATATCTCTCAGAAAAGGACCTCCGACGACCTCGCCGGTCCAGGTCCGAGATGAGGTAAGGGCCTTCGCCCACCATCCTGATGGCACTCTGGAGCCCTGGGCTCTTGGCTGAGGACGGCTTTCACTCTGCAGCGGATGGAGAGGCTCACTGAGAAATGAAGACATTGGGAGTGAAACTGAGCAGCTCCACCCGACCTATGCCTTTGCTTTGACTCCCCCCTCCCGCCAGGTCTCCCCAGTCAGCGGTCTACATTTATGAGGAAGCGTGGCCAGCACATCCCTGCTCCATTCTGAAACCTACTTTCCGGTAGGAACATGTTGCTCCTCTTCATCTCCTACGCTGGGCTG